>LR738711.1:578160827-578245770 GCA_902687465.1 Secale cereale | reverse complement strand
CCCCCCCCCCCCGGTGGATCAGGCTCTGGCTTCGAAGGTCCGGGTTATCAAGGTGGGGGATCCGGATCAGGATATCAAGGAAATAACGGAAATCACAATGGGCACAATCAGCATAAACAACAACATGGTCAGGGCGGATACACCAATCATGGAAACCAACAGTGTCAATAGCAACAACAATCCGGATATCAGAATAATCCGAACAAGCTAAGCAGTTGGCAGTATCATGTCTTCACCACGAGCTTGTGCAAACGGGATCAGAAAGTTTTGAAGAGGGCGGTGCATTCTGTTGAACCGGCGATACCACGTTTCTTGCATTGGTCCGAGCAACCCATCGTGTGGAGCAGAGAGGATCATCCACCCCGGGTTGATAATCCAGGTCAGTTGGCTCTGGTGGTGGCACCACAGGTAGGTGGCTACAAGTTCACTGAAGTACTTATGGATGGAGGCAACAGCATCAACATCCTGTATTATGAGACTTTTTGGCCTATGGTGCTGACAGATAAAAAGCTTCGGCAGTCCAACATAGTGTTCCATGGGGTGGTGCCAGGTAAATCGGCGTATCCAGTTGGCAAAATTGACCTAGAGGTTACCTTTGGAGATGAGCACGACTCCAGGTCAGGGACCGTGACCTTTGAGGTGGTAAAGATCAAGAGCCCATATCACACTTTGTTTGGGCGGCCGGTTTACGCCAAATTCATGGCTAGGCCGTGTTATGTTTATCTACAACTCAAGATGCCAGGCCACAAGGGAACTATTACAGTTCATGGGAGGCGCAAAATTGCATTGGAGTGCAAGGAAGGCGATGCAGCTTATGCCGAAGCGGTTTGTGCGACTAAGGAGCTGAAGTTCTATAAGGACAATGTTGATCCGGTGGGTATGTCTCCGCTGAAGAAACCAACCACAGAGCATGATTCGGCGTTGAAGTTCAAATCAGCTAAAGAGACCAAACAGATGGACTTTGTGCCTGGCGATTCATCCAAGCAGTTCACTATCAGTGCTAACCTAGATCCGAAATAGGAAAGCACGCTCATCAAGTTCATCCGTGAGAACCGGGACATCTTTGCATGTAAGCCTTCTGACATGCAAGGTATACCGAGGGAAATCGCTGAGCACAATCTTAATATTGATCCTAAGTTTAAACCGGTCAAGCAGTATCTAAGCCGCTTCAATGAAGAGAGGCGCAAGGCTATTGGAGAAGAAGTGGCTAGGCTCTTAGCCGCAGGCTTTATAGTTGAGGGGTTCCATCCAGAGTGGTTGGCTAATCCGGTGCTAGTACTTAAGAAAAATGGCACTTGGAGAATGTGTGTTGATTACACAGATCTGAACAAAGCTTGCCCCACTGATCCTTTTGCACTCCCCCGTATTGATCAAATTATTGATGCTATGGCAGGTTGTGAGCGGCTAAGTTTTTTGGATGCATACTCAGGTTATCATCAGATTAAGATGGCAGTCAAGGACCAGGAGAAGACAGCCTTTATAACTCCCTTTGGAGCCTTCTGCTATTATCTATGCCATTTGGGCTCAAGAGTGCCCAGGCGACCTACCAGCATTGTGTGCAGAACTGCCTTCAGGGACAGATTGGGCGGAATGTTCACGCATATGTTGATGACATTGTGGTAAAATCCAAGAAGGAGGAGACATTGATAGCAGATTTGAAAGGAACTTTTGACAATCTCCGGGTCTACAAAAATGATCCTTAATCCGGAGAAGTGTGTTTTTGGTGTTTCGACATGCAAGCTCCTGGGGTTCTTGGTATCCAACAAAGGAATTGAAGCTAATCCGGAGAAGATCAAGGCGATCACGTCCCTGACTAAACCGGCGTGCATCAATGATGTCCAATGCGTGGCGGGCTGTATTGCAGCTCTCAGCCGGTTTATCAGCCGTTTGGGGGAGAAGGCCATCCCGCTTTATCAGATGATGAAAAAGACGGACCGTTTTGTCTGGAGTGATGCTGCTGATGCTGCGTTTGAGGATCTGAAAAGGCAATTGGCAGAGCTGCCGGTCCTTGCTACCCAGTTGACAATGAGCCGCTGTTGTTATACGTGGCTGCTAATGCCCGTGCAGTAAGCGTTGCTATTGTGGTAGAGCGCAAGGAGGCAGGCAAGGAATATCCGGTTCAACGACCGGTTTGCTACATCAGTGAGGTGCTCATCAAGTCAAAGCAGAGATATCCGCATTGGCAGAAGCTAGTGTATGGGGTCTTCATGGCAAACCGGAAGCTCAAGCACTATTTTCGGGGCCACCCAATCACGGTTGTCAGTTCAGCTCCGTTAGGGGATATAATCTAGAACAGAGAAGCTACTGGGCGGGTCGCAAAGTGGGCTATTGAACTTAGCCCGCACGAATTAAAGTATGTACCCCGTACTGCGATAAAGTCCCAAGCACTGGTGGATTTCATCAATGATTGGACAGAGTTGCATGCACCTGAGGAGAAGCCGGATCACACATACTGGACGATTCACTTTGACGGTTCAAGGCAATTGGAGGGCTCGGGGGCTGGAGTCGTGTTAACTTCCCCACGAGGTGATAAGTTTTGTTATGTCCTCCGTTTAATGTCTCCTTGCACTAACAACGCTGCTGAGTATGAGGCTCTCCTTCATGGTCTGTGGATGGCCAAGGAGATGTACTTGAGCCGGGTTAAGTGCTTTGGCGATTCAGATCAGGTGGCACAACAAGTATCGGGCAAGTGGGACTCCAAGGATCCGCTCATGGCAGCATATCGACGAGAGGTGGACGCTGTCGCTGGACACTTCAAGGGTTATCAGGTGGATCACATAGACCTACGAAAGAATGAAGCGGCCGATGCGTTAAGCCGGCTGGGTTCCCAGCGTAAACCGGTTCTGCCTAATACCTCTTGGATGTGTTACATAATCCGTCGATGCAGTTACCTTCAGAGGAGGACTTGGCTGTCCCTGATCCGGAGGCACAGTTGGTCGCAGCACTTCATGTTATCCCGGATTGGACACTCCCTTACTTGGCATACATGAACCGAGGTGAGTTACCAGAGGACAAAGTCGAGGCGCGGCAGATAATCCGGCGGTCTAAGTCCATGACTATTGTCAATGGAGAACTTCATCATCGCAGCATTTCTAGAGCATTTCAGCGATGTGTATCACTAGAAGAAGGCTGTGATATTCTTAGAGAGCTTCACGAAGGGTATTGTGGTCATCACGCCGGTTCAAAATCTTTAGTGGCTAAAGCTTTTCGTCATGGGTTCTACTGGTTAACAGCTCATGCTGATGCGGAGGACTTGGTCAGAAAATGTGATGCTTGCCAAAAAAATCACGGCGTGCTCATATACCGGCGCAGGAGTTGAGGATGATCCCAATTACTTGGCAGTTTGCGACCTGGGGGCTTGATATGGTTGAACCCTTCAAGAGATCCCAAGATAAGAAAACCCACCTTTTAGTGGCAGTGGACAAGTTTACCAAATGGGTTGAAGCGGAGCCTGTCAGTAAGTGTGATGCAACAACAGCGGTTCAGTTCATCAAAAAGGTGATTTTCCGGTTAGGCTTTCCACACAGCATTATCACTGGTAATGGCGCCAATCTATCCAAGGGGGCTATGGAGGAGTTCTGTCAACGAGAGCACATCCGTCTCGATGTATCATCAGTAGCTCACCCTCAGTCTAATGGCCAAGCTGAAAGATCCAATCAAGAGATCTTGAGAGGCATCAAACCCCGGCTTATGGTTCCTCTGTAGAGAACACCGGGTTGTTGGGTGGAGGAGTTGCCTTCTGTGCTATGGAGCATCAACACTACGCCTAACAGATCTACAGGGTACACGCCTTTCTTCATGGTATATCGAGCTGAAGCGGTCCTCCCTAGTGATATCCGTCATGACTCGTCGCAGGTGGCGGCTTACGTTGAAGCGGATAATGAACAAGCAAGACAAGACGCGTTGGACCGGCTGGACGAGGAACGGGACACGGCAGCAGCTCGATCGGCGATTTATCAGCAAGACCTGCGCCGGTACCACAGTCGCCGGGTTAAGACCAGGACGTTTCAAGAAGGAGATCTGGTGCTCCGACTCATTCAAGACCAGACAGACATGCACAAGCTATCTCAACCTTGGGAAGGACCCTTTGTGGTCAGCAAGAACCTGCACAACGGATCATACTAACTCGTCGACGTTCGAAAACAAAAGGACTCACGTACGACGGAGGAGGAGACCGAGCGGCCGTGGAACATCGCTCTTCTTCGACCTTACTATACCTGAGCCATCGGCTCCGCTTTATGTACAATGTATATATTATGATCAATATAATAAACCGGCACCCCCGGTAAACCGGGGTATTAGCCATCTTTTTCATAAGAGTATCACATGGGGGCTTCTGCATGCCAAGGAGTTCCTATGGCCTCTTAAACCGGCGCCCTCGATAAATCGGGGTATCAGCCGTCTTTTCTGTTCATAAGAGTATCACATGGGGGCTTCCGTGGGCAAGGGAATTTCCTATGGCCTCTTAAACCGGCGGCCACATCAAGACCATCATAAGAGCACAGCTCTGGTTGCTTCGGCAATTTCCACATGATGATGAGGGGCAAAAGAGAGTTTGATGCCTAGCACAACTCAAACATAGGCCCCGACGAGCAATGCTCAAATGCTACCTGGGGGCTCCTGATGCAAGTTCATCAGCGAGTTGAAAACTCTTGTAGTGAACACGGCTTGGAAGCTTGGTGTATACACCTAAAACCCCGGATTAACCTGCCTGCATCAAGTAAATCACGCTGTCCAGGTAAACCTGGTATGACCCGTCGAACGTACACACAAGTCAATCCTTCTGGACCGTGAACTTGGTAACGTTAAATTGACGATCATCAAGTGATTACACAAGTCAAATCTTTATGAGATTTTGAACACTGGTAGCATTTGACATTGATGATTTTGTTAAGGATTGCGGGTCATCTTAACAGGCTTTGCTAAAATGGTTAATGACAGTAGCCTGGCAGCTCATGAAAAGCCTCGAATTTGGAACCTGACAGCTCGTAAAAAGCCTCGACTACATGGTCTTATTTGCCCAAAAAACTTTATTTTTTATTTTTTATGTTTTCTCAAATCTTTATCTTCAAGGTCATTGGTTTTTCAACCAACTCCATTGATTCAAGAGTGGATGACTGCAAAGTTGCCGCTACATCTGTATCTATAGAGTTATAGTCTGGGTTATAAACAGCAGCACTAGTTTACTGCAAAACCGGAGTTCATTGTAACCCGGATCGGCCTTCATGGTGAGCCGACAAATAACCAAGGGAGTCATCAATACTTACACCTTGGATCGTTCCTGTCGGATTAAGGTTTATTAAAATACACTTAATCACAGGTATGGTGTATACTTATATTTTTATACACAGTTCAGGTTATTAACTCAGATCATGTGTTTGGGCAATATGACCCGTCCGGCGGTCAACCGCCAGGACGCTTTAAACTTTGTTTTGTGCAGAAACAGATAGTATAAACCGTCAAAGCTTTGCGAGCAGGACATATTTCAGAAGCTGCCAAATCAAAGCAGTATCACAAAATATAATATGGGGCAAGGACAGTATTTCAACTACCATATTACAAGGCGCTGACAGGCCCAAAAGAATATCAGTGTTTCCAATAAGTACTCAATACATAAAGGCCGGTTCATGATTCTGCTTCAGCTCGCTGTGAAGGCTGAGGGTCAGCTTGTTCCGAGTTTTCGGTGGCTTTTGGCAACTGTTGGAAATCAGGGGTGCTCCAGTCAATCTTGGCGAGTGCTCGGAAATAAACTTCGTCATTTATAAGTTCGGACGGTTCAATGTCAGGAGCGAAGGTGTGCTTACGGACGGGTGGAATAAGGTTTTCAATGTCATAGGACGGACGCTCCACCCATACGTTCTCTAGATCATAACCCGGGTGGTATCTTGATAAATCCGCTTCATCAGCGAGTTTACTAGCAAGAGGCCGCATATCCTTGGTTAAGGCACGAAGGTCATAACCGGAGAAAGCTGATCCATCCTCCTTCATACTTGGATAGCCATTCATTGCCTCAGCCGGATCAAAATTAGGAACCCACGCTTTGGCTCGGGTTAAAGCCATTAGAGAGCCAGCTCTTGCGGAGGACTTCTTCACTTCGACAATACGAGCAGGCAAAATTGATAGTTTCTCCAGAGTACCTTGGATTGTGGTGGGAGCCGGTTTATTGTGCGAAATAGCATTGATGGCCCTTTGAGTGCCGGCATAAAGTTGCTCCACCAAGGTATACGCAGCTTTCAGCTTCTTTCACACATCATCTCCAAGATGAGTGATGCGCCTCCCTGCGTAAGCATTATGAGTTAAACCGGAGCAGTACATGGTTGCAAGAATACGCTTATGTCAAAGAACTAACCTAAGATAGCAGAGGCCATGTCATTTATCTGCTGCCTCAACCCGAACAGCTCTTCTGTCATCGGATTGAGAGCAGCCTCTCCATCACTGGCTCTTTTCTCCAAAGCAGCCTTTTCTGTCTCCAAAGTGGACCGCTCCGCTTCAAAATATTTCTTTAGCTTCTCCATGCTAGCTAAAGCAAGGGTAAGTTCCTCCTTGGCTTTAGTCGAAGCAGTCTCTTGGAAGGTTAGGCTATTCTGGAGCTCAGTTATTTCAGAGGCCCTCCGGTTCAAGTCAGTCTACCAAGGATAAAAGATATCAGATATCTATAAAGAAAGCAATTCAATCAAAGTCCCAAGCACATAACAAGTTATGCACTTGACACTTGGGGGCTAATGTACATTTGAAGTGAAAGGAGGCAAAAAAAATTCAGACAAGTCCCAAACACATAACAAGTTATATACTTGGCACTTGGGGGCTAATGTGACATCATTCTAAACATAGAAAAAGTCCCGGTTTACCCTCAATAAAGTAAACCGGCCCTCGGGGGCTACACGTGCAAAGTCAAAGTTATTTTAGTCGATCTGTTGAAGTCCCGGTTTACCTTAATGCCTAAACCGGCACTTGGGGGCTAGAATGGACTAAGGGTACAGCTACAAGGCTCAAGCAGAAATACAAGGGAAAATGAATTACCTCATATTGTTCTTTCATTAAGCTCACCAAGCCGGCCTCATGGTCACGGCTGGTGAATAGCCGGTTTAAGTACCCAGAGTGAAGCTCCTGGGCACTAAGCTGGGCATAGCTGGACAGGTCGGTGCTCCACTTGCCCTTGTCTTTTTGAAGAAGTTCTTCCTTGGCAGTATGTTTGGCCAAGATGACAGGCGCTCCTGGGGTGGAAAAACCGGTCCTAGTAATCTCAACATCATCGTTGGAAGCAGCAGTTGGCTTGGAAGGATTGACAGCAGGAGTGACTTGAGCAGGACTAGCACGAGCCGGAGTAGCCCGAGCAGGGCTAGCCCGGGCAGGGCTGGCTGGTTCAGTAGTATATTCCATGGGGTTATCCTCCGGAGCAGCAAGGTCTTCTCGATCCATAGGAGAAGGATCATCGTGTGGAACTTCAACATTTTCTTCCAAGGGGTTGGCAATTTCAGGATCGTCTACCGGTCCAGAAGTGGTATTTTCAACTGCCGGTTTATTCAATTTTTCCTTTTTGCTAGGCTTGGGCATACTGAGAAAAGGTTAAAGGGACAATGAAAATCACAAGTCAAAAATATAAAGATAAACCGGGCAGAAAGAAAGACAACTTACCTGTGAAATTATTAGGAATTTTAGGTTTTTTTGGATCAGTCTTGAGCGCAGGGACTTGTGTGGATGTCGATTTGCCAGAGGATGACAAAGGAGTTTCCTGATAATTCAGATCAGACGGTTTAAGGGGTTGATGAATAAGATCCGCTTTAGGATGAAGAATAGTTGGAGTAAGTAAAACCTCTGAACGGCACCTTCGAACCGGAGTGTGAGTCAAACCGGTGGATTCAACCACATGGCCACTGTGGCGAGTAGTGCGGCGAGCCTCATGTTGTTGTTTCTTCAAAAGAAAATTGGGATCCAATTGAGCATAAGGATGAGAAAACGGATATTTTCGGGCTACCCGATGAACTTTGTGTGGCAATGGTTCTGAATCAGAGGAAAGAGAGATTACCTCAACATCATCCGCTTTACTACCTTCAGCCGGATCCTGGGAAAATTCTTTGTTAATAGAAATACAGACAAAGGAAAAATTAAAAGTCATAAGAACCAAGCAGTACCTCAGGCCGAATCATGTTCTTCCGCGTTTGAACCGGACGCAGCGGCAGGCTTCTTCCTATGTTTCTTCACAACCGGGCTCTTCTTGCGAGACGGCCTCGCCGGTTTGTCCTGGGCCTTCCTTTTCCAGAAAGGGTCATCAGCCTGTTTAAAGGAATAAAAGCATATTAAGCCAAGCAATATGGATGGATTAAAACAAAGTAAAGAGACAGAAGAATCTCTTACCAACGACGGTTTGTTATTTACACAGAAGGGCGCTAATCCGGTCCGAGTGCACTCTTCCAGAGGTATATTCAGCATCTTTTTGGTAGATTCGGTAACTTCATTATCTGGAAGCACCATCTCTGTGTGACGCAGAGGGTCCTTGGGGTTACCAGTATACTCGCACATTAAACCGGAGCACCGACTTAACGGGAGAATGCTCCAAGAGAGCCAGCAGCAGACGAAATCAACTCCAGTTAATCCGTTGGCTACAAAAGCCCTGAGCTTTGAAAGTTGGGGGGCATATCGAGCTCGGTCTTGGGCACTCAAGCGCTGCGGGAAAGGATGGTCCACTGACAGATGGTGGGAGCGATAAACCAGCATTGGATTCTCCCCTTTTGGTGAAGTGTCGACGCAGTAGAACCAAGTCTGATTCCACGCATTGGGATGGCTATGGAGAGTAGTGTGAGGAAAGCTAACATCTTTTCTCTTCTGAATGCTCATTCCGCCAAGTTCAGTATTTGGGCCGTCATGAAACTCAGTCCGATGGTTCAAATGGAAGAAGTCCCAGAATAACTCCACAGATGGTTCCTCTTGCAGATAGGCTTCTGAGAAAACTTGGAAGTTGCAGATATTTGATACGGAGTTGGGACCTATGTCTTGGGGATGGAGCTGAAAGTCTGCCAACACGTCGCGGAAAATTTTTGACCCTGGAGGGCTAAAACCCCGGGCCAGGTGATCGGAAAAGACAATAATCTCTCCCTCCTTAGGCTTAGGAGGACACTCTTTTCCAGGAGCCCTCCGGTGAAGGACATCCTTTGGGCCTAAAGTGCCAATGGAGGCCATCTTTTCTAAGTCATCCTCAGTGATCCTGGAGGGGACCCGGTTGCAGGCAACAAACTGCTTGGCCACGAAAGTCATCTTTTTCAAAAGGGAAGGCTGAAAATGCAATAAAAATCTGGTTTACGATCTATAGGTATTTAAACCGGCACATTCTATGAAGTAACTGATCTAATTGGTGGTTTAAGCAGGGGCCTAATGGTATCTACTGATCCGGAACAAGCTATAAACATGACGTTTACCGGATTATGAAGTTTGAAAGAAGTTAAACCGCCAAACACAGGCAGGTAAGGCGCATATCTAAAAGTTAAACCGTCGACCTTGGCAGATGAGATACGGATCTAAAGTATGGGAGAACAACTTTAACACGAACAGCAGATAAATATGGATCTACAGCATATGGAAAACTTAAGATAATTCAAGTTATATTCAACGGAGACAGCGAAGATTTTTTGCAGATTCAGTCTAAACTAGCATTGTTGGGGGAAATAAGATTACAAGGACGGAGCGGAGTCATGCGTACATCTGCCATGCTAAAAGTTTGAGATCTACGGCTAGGAACCGACTATGGTGAAGAACCGCGAAGAACAGGGGTTCGCCTACGAGCTCACATGAAACCCTAGAATTGGGATCTACGGGAAGGAGATAAGTGAACATACCTGAGGCAACGGAAGTGGAAGGATGACGATGGATCTCTGAACGCGTTCAGGTTGATGCAGCGGCCGGGCTTGATGAAGACGACGAGCTCGATGCACGGCGGCGAAGCTTGAGCGCTGGAGGATAGAGGAAGAAGAAGCAAGGGGGAGAAAGAGATGCCCTTTGGCCCTATTTATAAGCCGAAGGGATAAAACGGCAGTCCCGGGAATCGAGGAGACCGAAAATCGGATATGGATGGTGTTGTCGCCCCGATCTTCGGAGCTTTAATAAGTAAAGGTGAAAAACAGGTACAAGTACTAAATGCGCGGATGGCGTCACGACGATTTAAAGTGACCTGAGGAGATGACGTCATGCCGGATTACAGAGCGTACTAAAGCTGCAAAAAGTCAAAATCTGTACAAGACTTTGAAGATTGACATGAACAGGTTCAAATTAATCTGGGGCCTAATGTCAGGGATATTACTACCAGGTATAAACCGGCCAGGAGGGTCCGGTTTACGTTATTAAGACTATATAATCAAAGGCCCAGCAGAGTATGAAATAGAAGATTGTAACCCAAGAGGTTTAGAGCCCAAGTGTTAGGGCCCATGATTTGTAAACAGTCATACTATGTAACTTGGGATGTAAGATAGAAAGAACAGAGACCGAGGCGGACACGTCTATGAGCCGGCCTCGGGACTTTGTAAACGGGACCGGGCATCACCTCTATATAAAGGGACGACCCGGCGCCGGTTCAGGAGAGACAACAACAGCTTGAGACACAGGCAAAGCGGATTCGCTCCCTGGTCATCAAAGCCCTAGCAATACAACCCCAAACTAGACGTAGGCTTTTACCTTCTTCGAAGGGGCCGAACTAGTATAAAATCCATGTGTCCTTCGTCCACTTTAACCCCTTTAAGCTAACCTGTAGCGACGGCCTCACGACTAAGTCCTTTTGCTAGGACATCTGCCGTGCTAAATCCACGACAATACCCAAGATGATGTTTATGTGCGAGGACTTGAGAGCTATTAGTGATGCAAGGAAAACAAGTGTATCGACAAGAATTTCATTTCCATGGCTTACCCTAGAGGTTTGCCATTTTGAACCATGAGTTTGAATAACCATGGAAGTGGGCATGTAACGAAAATTCATGTTGTGCATTCGAGCATAGCTCTCAGATATGAACGAATGAGATGCTCCAGTATCGAAAAGAACAGATGCCAGATGGCAGTTAACAAGAAGCGTACCAAGGACGACATTAGGATCCTCATAAGCTTCCTCAGCAGAGACATAGTTGACATGACCACGTGCAGTGGGAATTGGCTTGACATAGTTCACCTTGCCTGTTGGCTTACCACGGCCAACAGACCTTCCTGGCTGGTTCTGAGGACACTCGCGCATGTAGTGCCTAGGTTCTCCGCACTTAAAGCATGTCACAGTGCCAGTGTGTGGAGCAAAGTTGGCAGGTGGTCCTCCATAAGTCTTGGCCGGTGCATACTGTTGGGTTGGGCGAGGCGCCTCATAGGACGGCCTCGGAGTGAACTTGGGTGGCAGGGCAGTGTTAGGAACCCACACACGGCGCTTGTGAGAGCCAGAGCCGGATGAGGAACCAAAGTCACGTGGATGCTTGCGTGTGGCTTCAAAATCAGTCCAACCCATCTCAGCACTGATGGCTTTGTTCACTAGCTTCTAGAAGGAGGTGCACTCGTGCAGACGTAGATCTCGGCGAAGTTCAGGGCTGAGTCCCTTGCGGAACCTCGCCTGCTTCTTGGGATCGGTGGACACTTCCTCGGAAGCATAGCGTGCCAAGTTGCCAAACTTGCGACTATAGCCATCCACGGTTAGCCGGCCTTGGGTGAAATTGCAGAATTCCTACGGCTTGCAATCCATGAGACCTTCCGAAATGTGATGTTCACGGAATGCCTCACTTAACTCTGCCGAAGTAGTGATTTGGCCAGTAGGACGCATAGCCTCAAAGTTTTCCCACCAGAGGCTAGCAGGGCCCTCAAGATGGTAGGCGGCATAAGTAACCTTGTCAGCTTCGGCCACACGGGCAGAGTGTAGCTTGTGGGTGATACTGCGGAGCCAGTCATCCGCATCAAGAGGTTCAGCGGAATGATGGAACTTCGATGGGCACATCTTGATAAAGTCATTAATTGACACCACGTCATTCCTCTCGCGTAAGGCAGTATTCTGCTCTATGCGTTCCAGCAGATGATTGGTCTCTCTCTTGTTCCTTTCTGCCTTGAGCATTACTTCAGCCAAGGAGGGTGGTTGGGGCAGATTCTCATCTCTAGCCCCACTGGCCTCACCCTGCTCCTGAGCAGCAGGAGTGCTGCGAGTGTTGACCATCCTAGGAAAACAAAACAATGGTTTAGACAAGGATGGCAAAACTTTGACATAGGAGTGCAGAATGAAATGGATGACACGGAATGCAGAGATGTTCATCTGTACGACATGGTAATATAGAAACTGCCATATATACACCATTAGTCATACACACCATACATAGTTTAGTACAAGCCAAGGCTAACGTACTACTGCGGTGAAAGACGATACATCTCATCAGAGGCACTCCAAGCTCCTATACATTATTTATCTATGCCTCCAGAACTCAGAACACACTAAGTCATATTCCACAAGACACGCAGGACTGTGGAGATACAACTACTACGATACTACTACTGCCATGGTCTGGCTCAGACATTTCCGTAGTAATCTTCATAAAGATTACCACCGTAGCCTGGAAGTGGAACATGTGGATCTGGAAACTCTCGAGCACTCGAAGGCTGTGGACCATAGGTACACGGATGCGGTCTCGGTCCCGTTGCTGGTGGTAACCGACGCCCACGTGGAGGTGTAATACCCCCAACGTCACGCCAATCCATACGATCGGGCAGACGAGTCCGCAAGGGGTACAAATCCCGCATATCCAGATATTCGGCCTACACGGCAGGTGCAAGCCGTGTCAAAGTGGCCCAGTGATCGGCTCGGGTGTTACAAAGCTCCATCCGGAGGGCACGGACCTCACAGTCCCTATCCTCCAGCATCTGAGTAGTAGTCTGAAGCAGTGGCTCCTCATGAGCGGCATCTGTATACATACCAGTGTAGTAGCCTTCCTCTCCAGGAAGTGAGGCTGGCATGTAGCGGAACTCAGTGTTCAGCAGTAGGGCATGCCTAGCCCGGATGATGGTCAACATCGAGTAAGCGGCATCCTGCACTACCATCTCGATGGTAACGCCGAGTCCATAAGACCAATGGATGGGGTTGGTAGCTCCGGGATACGAAGGGTATATCCGTACTGTGCAGAAATACTAACTCTGGTTGAAATCCCGGTACTGCTCCTCCACAGTGTACTCAGGATACCAACGGTAGTCGGTCTCAGTCAACACACAGACTAGCATGGCCATGTGACCTGGCACATTAATGCACCGAGTCAAACGGACCACCTAGTGAGGTGTGCGGTCAGACATCTGAAACACGAAATAATGCAAAGGCATTATAATTTCTAGAAGAAATGAGCCAGCATAACAACTGTAAATGCCCAAAAAAGATTTTGAGACATCATACAAATGATAGCATAGCCACTCAACAAATCATATCAAGGTTCCGGTCCAACAAATCAACATACTGGAAGGGTAGAAACTGAACCGAGGCTTGAAACCAACAATCCTAAGAGTCTACGGATTAGTAACACGTGAACCTAGTAAAGATGAGAGGCCTAGTCCTAAACCCCCGTAGAAAGAATAGGCTAACTCATATCAGAAGGGCATAAGGTAAAGAAGTAAAAAGAGCCTTACGTTCCCTTCCACAATCAATTCCCCTACATATAACTAAGAATTTTCTAGACTCAACATCGACCAGTTTGGATTGAAGAACCTACAGGCAGTCCAGCTCTGATGCCAACGCTGTCAGGACCACGATCCTAAGTCACACCGATCTAGCTTGTAACACATCATATCACTTTGCGGCCTCACGCATGGTATCCCCACGGGTGCCACCTTACCTGGCTCGGGACAGTTTGCGCATTTTGGCACACGTATATATGATAGTGTCGCTAGCATCCATATGACAGAGAACCCGGGCCGACATGGCTAGTTATAAACCAAAAGTGGCACTAAATTACTGAGACAGGCATCCATGACCCAGCAACGAACGTGTCGGTCATCAACGTATGAACCCAAGTCGTAGCAAGCTACATGGACTTAAAGGAACAACGCGTGACATTTCCCCTAAGGGACAGACACGGGAACGAAGAAGGACACATGCCGGCCAGTCTACGTGTTCCGAAGCAGTAGAAAGCTACCAAGGCTCAGTGGAAGCACTAGGAGGCATTTCCCTGTAAGATAGGCTACCAAAGGTAAACAACTAGGTGTCGGATCCCACACATACCAAGCATTTCAAACATACACAGAATATGCTCAATATGTGCAAATACAACATTGCATCACAACAGAACTCTATGACTCAAGAGCCATACATAATATATCCATATAGATAGGGGTCACATGACCCAACACTCAAGTCATACAAGCATACAAGCACAAGCGGAAGCTAACATGTCTGAGTACAGACAACTTGGAAATAAAATAGGCTTCGTGTAGCCTGACTATCTACAAGGCCCTTCACAAGCTCAGGATCACCGTCTGGGTAGCAAGCTACTCGTCGACGTCAACGTCTATGTAGAACCCATCAGAAGGGGCAGGGTTCTCCTCTGCAACAGTTATTAAGCAGACATGAGTACAAAGGTACTGAGCAAGACTTACAACAGAACCTATCATACATGCATCATTATCAACAAGGGTAGTGGAGTTCATAGCAGCAAGCCAGCTTTGACTCTTGGCTAACCTATACTACAACTCTCAGCAGATTGCAAGATGAGACTACGCACACGAGTCCTCTACTCACCACAACAATACACTACCGTGGATCCTCTTCTGTCATCCTACGGAAGGGACATCCACGACACTCACACTTGTGTTGAGACTTTTAGAAGTAACCATCAACTTGTCTATGAACTGTATAGGCAACCAAGTGGTCCGTACCATGAACAACGGCTATTCGAATAGATTAGCAACCCTGCAGGGGTGTACTTCTTCACACATGCTTCCACCACTTATTGTCGTTTACTCGACATGTACTCGGCAACCTTCAAGCGGAAGCCTAGCGAGAGTGTCGGCCACGACCTGACTAACCACACAAGTCCCTAGTCCAGGTTTATCGCCTATTTGGGTTCCATCCGTGGGGAGATCCGGCCAGGGTGTCGCTCACGGCCCCAAACGATGTGTACAGGGTTCCCGAGTCACCAAACGGGCGACCGATACACCATGCCACGTACCTGCCGCATCACAGCCCACCCCGAGGGTCAGCGCTGCGCACGACCACAAGTAAACTACAAACACCAGAAACTAGTTGCAACTCCTGGACAGAGGACAAGGGCAGTTAATAAGCCGAGAGGGTCCATTTGTTTTTGGCCCAATGCATGGTAGTAGGTGAGCCTTGAATCACACATACAGATCTCAGGTCCTATGGACGGTTGCAATGGAACAACCCACCATGTACTCCTACATGGCCTTTCAACGATACCTTTACCAAGCATATTCCACACTTCACTCTCTTTACCAGACGCGATCATTTCACTCTGATCCATTTCCCAGATGAACCAGACCTGACACAACTCTAAGCATAGTAGGCAACATAAACAAATAACATGGTAGAACACACATCACATGGCTCAATCAACTCCTACACATGCTAGTGGGTTTCAACTATTTACTGTGGCAATGATAGGTCATGCAAAGGAATAGGGTTCAACTACCGCATCAAGTAGCAGTTCATACATTGTTGCCTTAATGCAGTAAAGAGAGCTGGAGCGAGAAGATGGGTTTGTATCGGAATGATCAATGTGTTGCTTGCCTGACAGATTGGTTGTCGGGTACTGCTCTTCAGTTGGATACGCAGATGTATCCCCGGGAGCAGGACCTACCACGGAGAACACCGAAGATATAATCAATATACAAACAAATGCAACAATATGATGCATGCTCATGACATGGCAAGATGAATGTGTTTTGGGCTAATGCAACTATAAACATAAGGGTTTGAGCTCATTTGAATCAAAGATTCAAATTTATACTCAAACGATTATTTATTAAAGTGCATTATCATGTTTTGATGTGAACAGCAAGGTTAACTTGCTTAAACATGCATGAAACCAGCACCAATGGAAAGATTGGATTTTTCTGATCAATTTTCATATATCAATCTTTTCCATCTGAGCTAGTGTTGAATTTATATGATTTTTAGAAGTTTAAAGCATTTTTTGGAATTTCCTGAATTGTTTTAAATCAAATAATCCTAGAAAAGCCTTTACTGTGTCAGCATGACATCATGCTGATGTCAGCAGGTCAACAGACCAGGTCCAGGTCAAACCTGACAGTGGGTCCCACGTGTCAGTGTCATTAACTTAATTAATTAAACATTAGTGCTAATCCTACTTAATTAGTCGGCTAGGCCCCACCTGTCATTGACCCCAGGGGGTCAAACTGGGCCCACCCGTGGTCAGAGGGGGTCAAACAGGCCGGCGTTTAGCCGCCGGCGAGGCTAGACGTGGCGGTGCGGTGCGGGATTCGTGCTACGGCGACCAAATCGGCGGCGGAGCACATCTATGTGATGCAGGGTGTGTGCCGCATCTAGTGGTGGTGGTGGTTGGCCTCGGGGTCACCGGAAAAGGCGCCGACGACGACCTTGGCGGCTGCCGGAGCTCGGGTGAGCTCGGGCTAGTCGCTAGGAGGCACGGCGAGGCTCTTGGAGAGGTGCTCTAGGCTCCTGGGGGTGCGGTGAAGCTGATGGACAGGGTGGCGCAGCCGTTGGGTGGCCGGAGCCTCGTCGGCGACGAGCTCCGCTGCGGCGCGTGCGGGTGAGCTACGTGCAAACGTTGCAGGGCTCGAGGGGGGAACGGAGAGGATGGGGAGGTGGCCAAGCTCACGGCGGTTGCGACGGAGCTGACGGCAAGGTCGGGGATGAGCTGCTGCGTCGGTGAGGTCGCCGACGATCTCGATGGCCGAACGGGGAGAAGTCGACGGGGACGGCGCGTTGGGGCTTCCGACGATGCGTGGAGCTTCCACACACGGAGGGGCGGCGAGGGGACCACGGTGGGTGCGGTGGTTACGGGGGCGAGCTTGCGGGCGCTGTGGCCATGGCGTGGGGAGAGCGAGGGAGAGAGAGAGGGGAATGGATGCGTCCAGCGGCTTCGGGGCGCGACGTGGAGGTCGTCCAGACCGTTCCCGCGGCGAGGCGGCAAGAAGGTGGCGTCATGGCGAGCTCGGAGCTCGTCGGCGTCACCTCCCTGCCTTCCAGGCGGGGACGAAGCAGCTGGCTGGCTCGGGCCAGCACAGTGCTGGGCCGCCAGGTGGGCCGGGGTGGTCCAGGTAAGTGGGTTGTGCCCTCTCTCTCTCCTTTCTATTTTCTTTTCTGTTGTGTTTCTTTTTCAACTTTGTTGAATTAATAAAAATGCTAGAACATTTTTGTAAATCATAAAACTACTCATGCCCACTGTATAATATATGAACATCATGGAACATTTTGGTTTATGATTATTTGGGCACCTAAAATATTTTATAGCATTTAAATGCCCAAATGCAAATACAATATGAATTAATCCAGTGTCCTTTGGATGTCCTAGAAATTGTGCACAATTTTTTTAGAGGTTTAAGACCAAGGCAAAGATGATGAACATTTTTGAAGGGCATTTTGGGTACATTGGAAAAGATTTTATTAAACCCTAGTTGTTAGAAGAGGGGCACTGGGGTTTCTGTCATTCCCATTTCAAGTTTCTGCAAAAAGTAAACATGATGCACACTCTAGCTAATCCTAATGCATGCACTGACTAGGGATGTGACACCGACTATTTGCAACTACATATAACAACAAAGGCTCCTTGTCAATGGGAACAACAAGAACGGGTGGCTCACCCAATTGCTTCTTAAGTGCCTCAAACGCCTCATTGGCATCTTCACTCTAGACAAAATCATCTGCCTTCTTCATCATCTGATACAAAGGGATAACCTTCTCTCCTAGGCGGCTTATGAACCGGCCTAAGGCCGCTATCCGTCCTGCCAAGCGCTGGACATCATTGACACACTTTGGCCTCGTCAAGGAAGTGATAGCCTTGACTTTCTCCGGGTTAGCTTCGATGCCTCGCTCAGAAACCAAAGAAAACTAAAAGCTTGCCTGCCGGAATACCAAAGACACAATTGGCCGGGTTAAGCATCATCGTGTACACTCGAAGATTGTCAAATGTATCCTTCAAGTTGTCGATCAGGGTCTCCTTCTTTCTGGATTTAACCACAATATCATCCACATAAGCATGGACATTACGCCCGATCTTGCCGTGAAGGCAATTATGTACACACCGTTGATAAGTCGCCTGGGCACTCTTAAGACTGAATGCCATACACACATAGCAGACGGCTCCAAACGGAGTGATAAAAGCTGCCTTCTCCTGGTCCTTAACTGCCATCTTGATCTGATGATACCCAGAATAAGCATCCAAAAAACTCAAACGCTCACAACTCACCGTAGCATCAATGATCTAATCAATACGGGGGAGGGCAAAGGGGTCAGCCGGGCATGCCTTGTTTAAGTCCATGTAGTCCACACACATTCGCCAAGTGTCGTTCTTCTTAAGCACCAAAACTAGGTTAGCCAACCACTCAAGATGAAAAACTTCAATGATGAACCCGGCCGCCAAGAGCCGGGCCAACTCTTCACCAATGGCCTTCCGTCTCTCCTCGTTAAAAGGGCAAAAAAACTGTCTGACCGTCTTATACTTTGGATCAATATTGAGAGTGTGCTCAGCGAGTTCCCTCGGTACACCCGGCATGTCTGAAGGTTTCCATGCAAAGATGTCCTGGTTCTCATGGATGAACTCGATCAGCGCGCTTTCTTATTTCGGATCCAGATTACCACTGATGTTGAACTTCTTAGATGAGTCGCCAGGAACAAAGTCAACTAGCTTGGTGTCGTCCGCCGATTTAAATGTCAACAAAGGGTCATGCTCTGTGGTTGGCTTCTTTAAAGACGTCATATCCACCGAGTCAACATTATCCTTATAGAACTTCAGCTCCTGTCGGGGGGATGAACCCCAGGCAGGCAAAGGAAGCCGGATCCTTTTCAAAAACAATAGGGCCAGCATCGCCCCGCAGTCCGCCTCGGACTTGGCCAGGTTGCTCAGTCCGGCCAAAGTCCGCAATCCAGCAAGACCCTCAAGTCCGGTCAAGGCCCGCAATCCGGCAAGACCCTCCAGTCCGTCCAAAGCCCGCAATCCGGCAAGCCTCCCTAGTCCGGCGCACCAAGACTTCCTCAACAAACCAGACCGGCCCGTGGCGTGTTCCCTAATCCGTCCACGGGTCAGCTCCCGTTCCATCTCAGCCGTACAATGGGACGAGACGCACCTACCGATGACCTAGGCAACAGTGCCTCGCCCATGCCCCCAGTCAGTCGGGGCATGGCAACAGTGTAATCATCACAGCCCATGACGCCGGCACACGGTGACATGACGGAGCATGCCGTACCAGACTCAGCTCGGCCAATCCTTGGCGACTGACAAGACGGCACACAGTGCCCCCCATGCCTGGTGGGCCCCGCGCCCGGAGAACCCGACGAACCCTGTACCCGGCGGGTCCCAGTACCGGCTTCCCGGACGATGACAATCCGGCCCCACGGCCGTGTAACATTACCATTGTATCCCTGGGGGATTGGCATATATAAAACCCCTAGAGCCCTCATGCACGGGGGGACCGAGAGAGGCATACGAGATAGAGAAGAGAACTAGAGAACAGGATAGAGAGACCCCGGGAGAAGCAGCATAAGCCGTGTCCTATCTTCCTCCTTCCACCACACAGCTCAAGGAGCAACTCCGTACTGGTAAAAACATCAACCACCTTGGCAGGATTAAGGGTATTATCTCCACGGAGAGCCCCAAACCTAGGTATGTCTTGCTTCCTGCACTCGCTCATACCAACTCCGCTTCTGGACTCCACCAGTGCCCTCGAGCTGCCTCCTATCTTTAGCCATCCCTTGGCATCTGCCATGCGCCCACCACGACAGTTGGCGCCCACCGTGGGGGGTACTATGCTACACGCTGCCACGGAACCGCGGTTCGGGCGGGACCATCTTCGTCATCATCACCGCGGCGTCGTGTCGTCTCTCCGGTAGCGCTCGGGGGCTCGACATCGGCCCGCCCCTAGAGCGACCGCGCGGTACGGCACGTCCTTATCGTTCGGCATCACCCTCTTCGTCACCACCACTACGACGCCGGCTGCACCGCCTCCGCGCACACCGCACGCCTCGCTTTGTTCGGCCGCTCTGTCGCGCCACTTCGCTCTGGCCGGCTACACCACCTTCACGCGCTGCTCAGGTTTCGCTCCGGCCTGGCCTCTTTCAAATCATCCAATCCATCGCTCCATTCAACCAATAGCTTCTCCAATGCCTGGACACATCCACGCATCTGTGCCTCCCTTGCGTTCGTGGACGTAGGAGCCCTGACCTCAGCGGCCTGTGACCGAGCGCTCGCCGGCGCGTAAGCACAGCCTCCGGCGCACAAGCACCCCGAGTCTCTCCTCGCTGTCCGCCACCGCTCGTCGTCTCGCCTGCTGGAGCCCAAGCTACGTCGCCGTGCGCCCGAGGGCTTCCCCTGCAGTGCTCCTCCTCCATGCGCCACCTCGTCTTCGACTCCGACGTCCGCCTCCGCCTCGCCACACAAGCCGGCTCCTCTGTTGACTCGCTCCACTGGGTCCGGCACACCGCCCCGCCTCCACCTCGCCCCCGCGTGCCCGCCGGGTCACCGCCCTGCGCTGCTCCTCGCCAGCCCTGCGCGCCCGTCGGGTCGCTGCCCCGCGCTGGCCGGCTTCTCCGCGCCTGTCGGCCTCTACCGCCTCCCCCCACTCTGAAGAAAAGAAACAGAAGAGCAGAGTATAGAAAAAGAAAGAGGTCGGCCACCGGAAAAGAAAATATGCTCGCTAAAAATTAAAAAAAAAGTGCACGAGCCGGCTGGAATTAGCCCAAAAAAAGTGTGAAAGGAAAACAGTGCCTCCTGCGCCCGCGTCCGCACGTCACCGCTCGGCCGGCTGGCCTACCCGTCTGCTTTGACACCGGGCTGGCAGGAGAGCCCGCCTGACAGTCCCACCCACCTCGACACCTTGCCGACTGTACCAAGCCGTCTCGGCCGCGTCCCACTCCGCCGCCTGGCCGGTCGGGCCCGACCGGCTGGACCCCCTTCGAGCACCCGGAGGCACGAAGGCTTCCCCCAATGGGTGTGCCGGCGCGCTCTGCGAGTGCCAAGCCACGCCGGCTGTCTTTGGCAATCTCTGCCTCGTGTGCACAAAAATCAATGTGAGCTCCTCACCCGCATATTTTTTGCATCGTGCGCACCAACACGGATAACCCCGAGCGACACTCGGGGATCACATCTGCATTTATTACAGTTGCATCACTGTTCGTCCCGGTGCCGGCTAATCTCGGCCCCGAGGCTGGCCGCTCGGCCCGATACGTTCGTTCCCGCAGACAGCTTAGTAGCGCATACGGTACCAAAGGCCCACTCTCAGCCACGGACCGTAGCACGGCTGTCCGGCAAGCGAGAGCAAAAGCTGGAGGTCACCCCACGCGAAAAACGTCCGTGAGAAGACGGCTTGGGCAACCCGGCCGCTTCCTTTATGAGTATCTGCTCGGTCAAATCCACTCTTGTAGTCCGAGTATTGTACGCTCCACTCCGTGGCCACTCTTCGTAACAGCTATAGACCGGCTCCGGGCTGTCTAGCTAACAAGAGGCAAAGCCAAAGCGCAGAGGGGACATGAAAAAGACTGAAGGGGGCTCGGACGAACAGAGTCGGCACCCTCCGCATAAAACTTACAACGCTAAAAGCAAACATTTTATATATCTACGCGGACTGACCATGTCTTCTTGCACGATCACTTATGTGGGGAACTCCCTCCTCGCCCAGAGGCTCGGAGGCTATGCGCCGGATGCAGCACGCAGCTGGCCACCATCATCATCAACAGCAAGACCCTCCGCCCAACTTTTCCAAGTTGCGCGGAGGCTCGAAGGCTACATCCAGTGGGTGCGCTCGCGCGCCCCCACTCAGCCGGCAGACTCTGCGTCCGCGTCCGGCAGGGCACCGCGCCCTCCAGCCGGCAGACTCCGTGTACACGCCCGACACCCTCGACGTCACCCTCGACTTCTCCAACAACAGCGCAGACCCTCCGCCCAACTTTTCCAAGTTGCGCGGAGGCTCAGAGGCTACACCCAGTGGGTGCACTCGCGCGCCCCCACTCAGCTGGCGGACTCCGCGTCCACGTCCGGCAGGGCCCCGCACCCTCTAGTCGGCGGACTCCATGTCCGCGTCCGGTAGGGCCCCGCGCCCTCCAGCCGGCAGACTCCGTGTCCGCGCCTGGCGTCCTCAAAATCACTGTCGGCTTCATCAACAACAAGACCCTCCGTGCAACTTTTCCAAGTTGCTCGAAGGCTCGGAGGCTACTGTCGGGGGGATGACCCCCGGGTAGGCCCAAGACGGCAAACGACGATTCAGAAACATTGAGGACAGCAACGCCCCTCAGTCCGGCTCGCACTTGGCCGGGTTGCTCAACCCGGCCAAGTCCCTCGACCCGGGGAAGTCCCTCGACCCGGCCGAACTCGCCATTCCGGCCGCCCGGCCGGGTCCCTGTCCGGCTGCTCCAGCCGGCCTGCCACGCTGCTCACTCGTCACGCACGACATCATCTACAGTGTACTTTGTCCCCTGGGTATTGATTTATAAAATACCCTAGGGACAAAACTTAGCCTAGCTCTCAAGCAAGCATTGCTTGAGATGTAAGCTACACCTTGTAGCTTACATCCCAAGCACACACCCATACCCACCTAGCTTACATCCAAAGCTAGCACTCACCATATAAGCTAGCACACATCCACTCTCTCACGGGTGATTCATTTTTGGCCACAAGGCACTCACGCCACATGCACACATCCATCCATGCTGCACTCCACTAGTGCCAAGAGCACTCACACACACACTTGTGCTCACATATTTACACATATACGAGGACAGATTCCCACGGCACTGATATCGGATACAGCTCTAGGAGCAACTTGTACTGCTAGACATATACACTTCATATATATTCAGACATGCAGGAGTAGGAGTAGTATCTCTTCGGAGAGCTCCGAACCTGGGTAAATTACCGCGTGCTGTTTACCCAATCCTGTCCCTTGATCTCCAAAGCAGTCTTGCCCTCACCTCAAGCCACCTCGTGGCATCTTTCGTCTCAAGAACCCGCCCGCGAGACTACCACGACAGCTCCTCAGTGGCACAAACTGACTCTGCATTTGCCGCGTCACCTTCTTCGCACTCCAAAGCTATACTGCGACTCCCATGCACCGTTATGGTCCCCTTGTGACCCAGCATCTTAAGCTGCAGATAAACATAACACAGCCTTGCCATAAATTTAGCATAAGCCGGCCACCCAAACAGAGCATGATACGGGCTGTGGATCCTAACAACCTCAAATGTTAGAGTTTCTGTTCTGGCATCTTATTCATCCCCCAAAGTTACCTTCAATCAATTTTGTCCACCGGGTACGCCGACTTACCAAGCACCACCCCATGGAAAATAGTATTGGGTGGTCTAAGATTCTTGTCAGTTAATCATGTACAACGGAAAGTATCATAGTAAAGGATATTGATACTGCTGCCTCCATCCATGAGCACCTTAGTGAATTTATATATTCCCACCTGAGGCGCCACCACCAAAGCCAACTGACCCGGATTATCAATCCGGGGCGGGTGATCCTCATGGCTCCACACAATGGGCTGCTCAGACCATCGCAAGAAACGTGGAACCGCCGGCTCAACGGCATTCACCACCCTTTTATGAAGTTTTTGATCCCGCTTGCACAGACTTGTGGTAAAAACATGGTATTGCCCACTTCTCAGTTGCTTTGGGTTACCCTGACACCCAGACTGCTGATTCCCTTGATCGCTCTGCTGATTGTTACCGCCTTGATTATCTTGGCCTTGAAACCCAGAACTTGAGCCACCGCCTCCATGACCCAGACCATGAGAGCCGGATCCTGAGCCACCGTTCGGTCAATGGTTGTTCTAGATAGACTCCCTGAAGTGTCTCATAATGCTGCAATCTTTCCACATATGGGTAGACGGCCTTTCCTCAGTTCCATGCTTCGGACACGACTGATTCATTATTTCATCAAGGTTATATCTCGGAGCCGGCCTCCCCTGTAACACCCCAAAAATTTTGACCTTGATTTATAAATCAAAATCTTTACCAGGAATTTAAACCTTTCTTATCTGGATTTTCTTTGATTTCAGAACCCCTTTTTCTTTTGAATTTATGGAGTTTTTGCCCCAGTGAATTTTTTTTAGATATGTTATTTGGACTTAATTGCCCTAACCAAGAAAAACAATTTTCTATCAGTGGGTTCATTTGCATTATTATTTTCTCCCTAAGCTTTATCAATGAAAGTGAATTTTTTCAGTTTTAAAGCTCTGTTTGCACTACAACCCTTTGATGGATTTGTTCAAAAAATCCACCAAAAATTGGGGATGTCATGTGAAGCCCCTACATCACTTTTATGCAAAAATCCTTGGGTGTTCTTTGGAAAAGTTGAGCTAAACATCCTCTTTTGCACTCTGGTCTAGATTGTCACTTTCTACTACAACCCTACTTTAACTTGCTCTTTTAACCATAAATTTTATCTTGCTTGTAGTCCTTCCTACAAAACCCTTAAGTCCAGGAGATTGGAGCATTTGGATCATTTTTGGTCCATGCAATTATGCCCTTTCCTTCTATCCATAACTGGAGTTTTGCAAAACTTACACTAACAAGTTTCTAAAATTGGCCAACTGACCTTACCACCCTCTTTATCATCCGAAGGGACCCCCAACATGGAGTCTTTGGCCACTAGGGGGGATGCCTAGAGGCTCCTGGCATTCTGTCGAACACCTTGAGTTCATGAACAGAATTGGCATGCTCATGAGTTTGCTTTACAGTCTTACCACAGCAGCCAAACGAGCATGTCCACTAGCACCCCAGCTACCACTAGCCTAGATCTGTTGGTCACCAGCCTCTCCTATGCCCTCTAGGACACGCTGGCATTTCGGCAAACACATAGCGTGCATGCTCTGGGCGCGCCCAGAGCGTGCGTTTTGCATGTGCGTGCGCCCGAGCCGCCGCGTCGCGCCCCTGGCCCTAGCATGCCTGCAGAGCCACACCCCGGCCTCATCCACTCACTAGAATACTCCAAGCCGCCCCTGGAGCTCCACAGCGCTGCCGTCAGGTCGGCCACGGCGACTAGCGGCCAGCCACAGTGGGCTCCTGCCCCGGACGGCGCCGCCCGAGCCACACGCGTGCGCCAGCTGCCCTCTGGAGCAGTCCGAACTCATCCACAAGCTTGTCCGCAAGCGCTCGTCGCCGCCACGTCCCCCTGCTACTACAGAATGGCGGCCGCCGGCGATCCTATACACGGCCACCGCGAACCGACATGGCTACGCTATATAAGAAGCCGCCGAGCATGTCCCTTCCCCTAGGCAGCTTCAAACCATTCTCCTAGTGCCCCCTTAGCCATCAATCCAAGAGAGGAAGGCCGTCTTCCCCATCTCCGGTCAGCTCGGCCGCCGCCTCGTTCCGATCCATTCCGGCGCCACCAGGGCCTCCCCCTCTCCACTCTCTTCACCAGAAGCTCCCTCTACATCTCGTGAGTCCATCCCCATGCTCGATATTGATCAGGAACCGCCGGAGGCAAGATCCCACTCTGCCCGACGGCCACCGTCCACTTCGAAGCCCGCCGCCGGCGACTCCGTCCACCCCAGGGACCATAGCGACCACCGAAAGGACCGCCTCGACCCCCTGAGCGCGCAGATGGCCTCGATTTCTCGAACGGTGCCGCCGTTCGCCGGCGAGCATCGCCGGAGTCCCGCCTCCGCTCGGGTAGAGGAAGAGGAGGGAGAGGCGACTGGTCAAACCTGACCAGTGGGCCCCGTGGACCCACTGTCAGTGACCCACGCGCCAGTCCACGCTGGATAAGTGAAAGCGTAAAGTCTCGAGTATGTTTCCCCTGCTTCGAATACGCATTCTGCCCCGAAACGTTTTCTTTTCTGGTTTTATTTTAAAAACAGAACTTTGACTGGCTACAACTTTATAAATTTAAGTCCAAATGACTTGATTCTTTGCTGTTGTTCCTCAAATTTGATCTAGTTTATTTTCATATTTATTTGAAAAATCTTCCAGACAACTTTTTGTGCTGTTTTGAAACTATGTATTGATTTCATATTCTTTCAAATAGGATTTTGAAGAAGGAGAGAACTTTTATAAGTTTTGGAATGCACTTTACCTCTCCACTACTTGAAGGCAAGCATTTTAAACCCTGGTCCAAAACTTGTGGGTGTCGTTGACACGATTACAACGTCACCTCGATATGGATGCATTCATTTCTTTTTCATATGTGATGATATGATCATACCCATGAGTGCATGATGTAGACTCCTTGCTGTGAAAACTTAATATGCATGACGGTGTTCCCCTTCGTATGCCTTTCATGCCTAACGGAAGAAAGCCGTGAAAGTCGCAGTCTTGTGTAGACGCGAGCTTGTCACTAGTTCCTCGTCGGGACGGTGGAGCCCGGTATGGTATAATGAGGCATGACGGGTGGTGATTCCGACCGTTGATGTGGAATATATTGGTTATGCTAAAAATACCAGTGATGCTTGAACATCCTAAGTCGACCGTAGATCGAGTCTTGTTCCAGTAACCCCCATACTCGTTTCGTACTACCACTTGTCCCTGCCACAGGTAGGGTACGGTTCAGTAAATTGTCGACCCCTATTCTGGCACACACCATACAGAGAGGCCATGGTGGAAGATATCGGCTGCATCCGGTAGGCAGGCCACCTGGTCCGGGGGCATGGGTGTTTCGGTTGGAGCCGAAGGGGGTAGCTTCCCCAGTTTGCGAGCATTATAAATTTTATGATCCCATGCTAGTCGAGGTTGTAGCCTACCCACTTAGAGTTTGTCTTAACAGGTGTCGTGGGTGATTCCAGACACCGGTAAGTTAGGCTGGTGTGTGCGGTCAGGTGTGTCTTCAAAATAAAAGACCGTAGACAGAATTAGTCCAGATGGACTAAAAGAATCCGTTATTCGTGGGTAAAGAGTACACCCTCTGCAGAGATTAAATCTATTCGAGTCTGGGATGGGTCAAGTGTCGGTCTTAGCGTCGGTCTTCGGAGGAGGAACTACTAAACAGAACGTGGATCATGACTTGTGACCTATGATGACTGTTATTATTGCCACTATTATTTTTGGACTAACCCTTCAAGCTATTTAAGTCATTGAGTATCCCTAGGATGGTTCTACCTCCTGGATATTCACTGTTTATTTATTTTTCCTTATAAGCCCTTTATGTGGTGTTGCTCAGACACCCGACTGTGGCATACCTGTCATTTATTTTTCCTTATAAGCCCTATATGTGGTGTCGCTCAGACGCCCGACTGTGGCATACCTGTTATTTATTTTTCCTTATAAGCCCTTTATGTGGTGTCGCTCAGACGCCCGTCTGTGGCATGCCCTCTATTTCTTTTATAAGCCCTTTATGTGGTGTCGCTCAGACGCCCGACTGTGGCATGCTTGCTATTTCTTTTATAAGCCCTTTATGTGGTGTCGCTCAGACGCCTGACTGTGGCATGCTTGTTATTTATTTTCCTTATAATCCCTTTATGTGGTGTCGCCCAGACGCCCGACTGTGGCATGATTGCTGTTATTTTACCATCACTTCCTGATCGCATATTTATAATTACATGAACAACCGGCTTACATCATGGATATCATTTAGTAACTAACATTGTAATCATCAAATATTCCCGAGCATGATTATCTTTTACCCGTGTTCATAATGTTTGCGAGTACATTCAAAGTACTCACTGGCTTGTCCTTGGCTATTGTCTTGGCCAGATTTCCAGCACGGAGAGGCGTGTTGCGACGACTGCCCCGGAACCTACACAACAGTGATAGCAGACTTGCGAAGATAGGAGTTAACCTGGTCAGCTGTTCCCGTGGGAAATGGAGCCTCACAGACACGGACGTGTTACAGACCGCTTCCGCCATAAGCCACTAGAAACCTTGTGTTGTACTCTCAGGCCAGGATGGTCTTGTACTACATATTTTGTACCTTTGCTTGGAATTTCTGTATCAAGTGGTGCCTCACCAGCTAACAGTAATCCTGGGGCTGGTGAGCACAAGGGCCATTTTTGGGGATTTAATACCCCGAAAATCCGGTCTTGACATCCCCTTACGACGCTGGTTGAAGTTCTGTGTCACAGTGTTAGCTACGAAATCATCAGCCTTGTGCTTATCGCCACTGCTCTGATTGGCCGGGTTAAACTGATGACCCGTCGTATCATTACTCTTCTTTCCCTTTCCCGATCTTTCAGCCTCAGATTCGGGGTGTCGGCGTCCTGGGAACCAGGGTACCCAGACTTGCCTGCCTGCGGCCCGCGACACACTCCTACTACGGCCTGGTACGGCCTAGCTGATCGACCAGCTGCTAAAGACCCTCGCGAGAGGGCTAAGCCTCGCGAGGAGAACCACACCAAGACCCTCTCAGGAGCGGCCTCGGCTAGGCTGTTCTGGAGGGGCGGAGAACTCAAGGCCAAGCCTGCCTCGGGAGGAGGCAGTGACACGAGCAGGGATGCACCACGCCAGCGGGTGCCAGCGCGTGCCAGCGGCGCAGTTGCCGTTTTGGTGCAAAGGAGATATGGCAGGCACAGGTTCCCGAGGGGCAAGACAAAGGTTTCCCCTTCGGTGCAACAAGACCGAAGACCGCAAGGACGAGAGGGAGGATGTCACCACTGAGTCCACCACCGCGTCATCGTCTGATCCCTCTGCAGGCGAAGACCGCTTTTGTCAGGATAGGAACGTCCTTGTGTTCCCGCTCAAAATGGCTATTGTGGGATCCCTTCCCGCCTAAACATTTCGGGGGAAGAGGACCCTGGCCGCCTATATAAGTAGCTAGGGTCTCCACGGGGGCTGATGGGATCTGAATCTAATCTAGATCGACCTCATCTCGAACACCCCACCTTCACTTCAAGGAGCAAGAATGCTTGCCTCTTGACCATCTTGAGCTCTCCTCCTGAGCTCAAGAACCACTATACTTGCTCATACTCAAGCCCTCCTGAGGCTAATCCACTCAAGCAGGACATAGGGTTTTACACCGCAAGGTGGCCTGAACCTGGGTAAACTCGTGTGTGCTTTACTTGTTGCTTGCTTGAATCTCACCACCGGGTGAGGGCGTGGCGCTAGGTAGACGTGAGCAGGAGAGATCTTCGTTCACGCCCCTATGTTTGAACTTCTTTGGGTTTGCGGAGCCCGTAATCCGACATTTGGCGCGCCAGGTAGGGGGCGTGTCGAAATCTCGCCTCTTCGATGACCCTGTCGCGCTCTCGTTCGTCGACCTCGCTTCACCACCATGGTGAGAGTGGACACACGACGAGCACGCGCCGCCCGCCGCGCCGCCAACGTCGCTCAGACGGCGCCCGCGGGCAACGGTGCACCGCTCCGCCCCAACTCGCTGGTCGCCAACGCTGCCACCGAACCGGCCGTCCACGAGTAGCAGGACTCGTCACTGCCACTGTCCGTGCGGCGCGTTGGCCACACAGCGACACCGTCACCCTCGCCGGCCGCGGCGTCGTCCTCGCTGATCCGCCGCGGGCCGGTCTACCAGCAGCCTGCTCTATTGATGGTGCAGGAGCTACTACGCTACCGTCCAGCGGATGACCTCTACGACGAGTGGCTCCACCGCATCACCGAGCTCGTCAACACCGCCGGGGAGGTACCCGCACCGACTCACTCCTCCCTTCCTCCATCGCTCATCGCGGGGAACATGGACCACGGCGTCCCGGCTCGGCCTCCACTACACGGCGTTGGCTAGGGGCTCAGACGTGAGGCTCCACGGCGCGAGCAGCCCCGTAGGGCCCCGGCGCGTGACCAGGAGAGCTACCAGGTGGTACCGCATCCCCAAGCAGAAGCTCGCGGGCTCCCTGTTCCGCAGCACCAGAACCGCGCACCACAGGAGGTGGTGGCGCCTGTACTCCAGGAACCAGCACTACAGGCGCAGGGGGCGCCTGCAATCATGAGCGTGACTGGATGTCGCGCCCTAGCTCTAGAACTGCGCCGCCTTGTCTGGCCCGACTAGTTCAAGCCAGATCTGCCTCCGCGCTACGATGGCACCGCCGACCCCGCAGAGCTCCTCCAGCTCTACAAGCTGAGCATCGAGGCGTCCAACGGCACCGAGCAGGTCATGGCGAACTAGTTCCGCATGGCCCTTAAGAACGGCGCTCGCTTCTGGCTCCTAAACCTCCCCTCAGGATCCATCTCCTTCTGGGGGGGAGCTTCGTGAGCGTTTCATCGCCAACTTCCAAGGTACCCGCGACCGAGCCCCGGCGGCCGCGGATCTGCGCCGCGTGAAGCAACAACCCTGGGAGACCCTCCAGAAGTACATCCAGCGTTTCAACACCGCGCGCCTCAGGATCCCTAGGGTCTCGGACGAGGCCATAATCTTGGCGTTCTCCGTCGGTGTCCGCGACGTCAGGATGAAGGAGGAGCTCGCCATCCACGAGGACCTATCCACGGCCCTCGAGATGTTCAACCTCGCGGCGAAGTGTGCTAGGGCAGAGGAAGGCCGCCTCTCTCTCCTGGAGCTGCCTGAAGCGGAGGCTGATGAAAAGAAGGCCAAGGCCAAGGAAGCAAAGTGCAAGGGACCCGCCGTGCTGGCTGCGGAGCCAGAGGTGAAGCGTGGCTGAGGCTACAATGACCCCCCTAGAGACAACCGTCTGTACTGCGTCTTCCACGATGTTCACAACCACAACAGCAACGACTGCCAAGAACTCAGGGCGATGCGTGACGAGCGCATCGGGCAGCGTCCTGAGCGCGACAACCGCGACTACAGCCGCGGAGGGGGCCGTGGTGGAGGACACTAGGACGGCAGGAACTCGCGCCAAGAATAGCGCGGCAAACCTCGTGAAGACCACTGGCAGGAGCAGCCTCGTGACGCCCCCTGGCGCGACCAGCCTCATGAGGGTCGCCCTCAGGGCAACGCGGGCCTGCCTCCGCTACCACCATCGCCAAGAAGGAACGACGATGACCGCCAGGAGACGAAGCAGGGGGCTTTCAGGAGCCACGCGTGGCTGCATGCATCCTGGGAGGACCCCATGCTCCGGCTTCCCACCGCATCTTCAAGCAGTTCGCTCGTGAGGTGAACGTGGCGCTCCCCAGGCCTGACGTCGCGTGCAACCTCAGATGGACCAAGCAGGTCGTCGCCTTCGACCCCAAGGACCATCTCAAGTGCACTGCAGCCCCAGGCACTCACCCGATGCTCTGCACTCCGACCATGAGCAACGTCCTCGTGACCAAGACCCTCATCGACGAAGGAGCAAGGCTCAACGTCCTCTCCGTCCAGACCTTCGAGAGGCTCCAAGTCCCCTATGATCAGCTGCACCCAACTAAGCCATTCTACGGAGTCACAGATGGCTCCACACTCCCGATGGGGCAGGTCCGCCTCCCCATCACCTTCGGCGATCGCGACAACTATCACACCGAGCTCATCGACTTCGACATCGCCAACATTCACCTCCCGTACAACGCCATCCTAGGGTATCCGGCCCTCGCCAAGTTCATGGTGGCGACCCATCACGGCTACAACATCCTGAAGATGCCCGGGAGTGGCGGGGTCATCACGATTGCCTGCGGCGAGAAGGAAGTAGTGCGTTCCCTAGAGCGCGTCTAACAAACTGCAGCGGTCGAGAGCTCCAACGAAGATGGAGTCGTCTTCGCCCTGCAGACCGCCCCCAAGAAGAAGAAGTACCTTCCCGCAAATAGACCTCAGGATGCAGGGGATCCTGACGGCACCGCCTCGGGTCCTGTGTCTGCTGACGAGGCGCCCTCCACCCTCGCATTGGGAGGTGCACCCGGCGCCCCTCTCAGGACGGGCTCGGGGGCTCTCCTCTAGAGTGCCTCTGATCTGACCAGCGTCACGAGGGAGGTATTCGGGCACCACCTACAGGCGTGTCTCGACGCGCGTTTTTGTGAGCCCAGCGTGAGCCATACAGCGCTTGGGGCTCAGGACTTCATCGACCAGGTTACCGAGGAACTTCAGTATGCAAGGCTCATAAGCGGTGCGCGCAACCGCACGGCACCAAGCTCGCCGACCCGCAACCCAAGCAACCAATTCCGCGTCTGCGTCGACATCGCAGGCCTCAACCAAGCCGCTTCTCTGGAGCCCTTCTGGCTGACGGCTGTCGGCTTGAGGAGGACTCTCCCCTGCAGTTACATTCGCATGCTCTTCGGCTTCCGCAACACAGCTGCCATGTACTAGTACCTCATGCGGCTGGCTTTGGGGGCTCAGGAGGCTCAGTGGCAGGCAGTCCTGACGGAGCAGGAGCCGGACCACCATGACCACTGAGGGCCTCCGGAGCCCCTGGGCCTCAGGAGCTCGGCGATCCTCAGGAGCGACCCGCATGACTCGCGTCTTCAGCTACCCCAACTCTTCTTCGACGACAAGTATCAGGTGACGTCTCAGGTATTCAATTGATGGCGCCACTCCGGGCTACATCATCCTCCAGCTCCTAGGGGCTCACCCCCACAGCTGTCTCTTTTGTGCATAAATCAAGGCTAGTTGTTTCTCCCTACTTGCATTATCTATATGCTTGGCATCCTCACCGCCACTATGGTCATGAGCCCTTGCGAGCCCGCCTACGACTGCCCCATGATTAAGGACTGGCACGGCGTCTGTGCTCGGGTCCGTCCCTACAGCATTGCTAAATCCAAGGGATGAGCTCTGTCTCACGAGCCATTCCCGTGACATCACCTCCCATGGTCCTTGGTTCCTTGTTCTCGCATGGGCTAATTGTGGATGGGTAAGTGCGGCCCGTGGCAGGTGCCTCGCTCATGCAGGAACCGCATGCCGGTTGTCTTTCTTTTGGACTGTTGCATGAGAAGACTGGGCACGACGTCTGTGCTCGGGTCCGTCCCTGCAGCGTTGATAAATCCAGCGGCTGAGCTCTGTCTTATGGGCCGGTCCCTCTAACGTAACCTCCTAAGTTCATTGGTGATGCGGCCTTCTCATGAGATGCCCTCTAGAGATGCACTCGGCGCAGGTCGACACAACGCATCTCTTTTCACATTTTTGCAGAAGAAGACTCAGGCGCAACCCGCCTCAGGGTAGGGTCTCGTGGGTGATGCGTAAGCTCACGAGAACTTCCTCAGAATCGTTCAGCTCATCCTGAGGAGGGCCCATATACACCTTGGTTGTCCTGCCGTGCAAGCCACGCGTCAGGACGGGGCTGTACACGCCTCGGAGTCTCTCCCGGTGGGAGGCTCCCTCCCACGGTCCAGTGGAAGTACCATGCTCCACGCTGGCAGAACCAACTGAGGAGCGGTTTTTCCCACGAACCAGTGGAAGCACCAAGCTCCGCGCTGGCCGCTACGACCGAGGCTCGGTTATGCCCACACTCCACGCAAGTGTGGTAGCTATATGCTTCGCGCTAGTTATAAACAACAAAGGGCGGCCCCCAGCGGTCGCACCAACCTCAGGGATCTTTTCAGCTCACGATGCTCACAGCTTCTCCTTGGATGGGTGTCGCGAGGGGAGCTAGGCACGGGGGCTATGCTCAGGTCACGCCTGGCAGACGCCACCCTACCAGGTTCCCAGACACCTGGCTTCCTCACGCCCCCATCCTAGGTGAAGGCTCGTGAGCAAGATATGGTGCTCGTTCTCCCTCATGAGAGTCGTTCACACATCAAGGGGGACCCCTGGGCATCGCGACCCTGGGGCCTCACTAGTCACGTAGCCCCTTACTCCTTGAGCCCGGTGCTCAACGGCGGTCGAGGTGTGCGCAAGGCTAGGCCCTGCCGACGCAGAATGCAAACGGGATCGCTTGAGTGTTAAGGGGGGCCCCTGGGCATCGCGACCCAGGGGCCTCACTAGCCGCGTAGCTCCTCATCCCTTGAGCCTAGTTATTACAATAACCCCGGTGACCTGGAGGGCTCAATGGCGATCGATGTACGCGGGGTTGGGCCCTACCGACGTAGAGCACCTAAGCCAACATGAAAGGAAGCAAGCACGGAAATCACCAAGTTCAAGCCTAGTTATTACAATAACATCAAGTTCTCCAAATTCAAGCAAGTCCTTAGGCCTCCCCAAGGCACTTGCATTTCTCTCATCTTGACAGGGAAAGGTCAGGCATCGCCGAGCGCGCCATCACCAGACTCTGCCTGCTCGGCTGCGGTAGCAGCGACCCGGAGGAATTGCTCCACCAGCCCCTTGACCTTCTCCTCCAAGGCCATGGCATCCACGCCCTCTACGCTCGCGGTCACGAGCTCAGACAGCGAGGCCAGGTCAAGGGTGAGGTCGCGGAGACAGAGGTGGCCGCACACCCACGTCAGGGCCAAGGTAAGGAGCGCACGGCTCTCGACGTCTGCTAAATGGCCGATCGTGGCCGCAACCTCATGCAGGGCCTTCATGAGTGCGGCAAGGAGCCCGGCAGAGCCATCCTCCGGGATGGCCAGCGGCTTCTCGAACCCATCCCTGTAGGCAATTTGCAGCGCCGCGCGGGCCCCGAGCTCGAAGGTGGCGAGGGCCTCGCGACCCACTGCTGCCGATGCCGCGAGGGCGTCTTCCTTGGCTCTCAGCTCGGAGTCGCGCGCAGCTTTGGTCGCCTTGGCCTGTTCGGCCTCAGCCTTCAGCTTCTCCAGGCTCGCGCGACCAACGAGTTGCTCCTGCTACAGCCGAGGCGTCTCAGTCTTCTGGGCCTCGAGCTCCTTCTCCAACCTTTCAAGCTCCAGGGCCCGCCCATGCCTTCCTCGCGAAGGGCCTTCAGCTTGCTCTCCACCTCATGGCGGCGCTTCTCGAAGGATGATGCGTCGGCTTGCGCGGCGTCGCGTGCCTGCGTGGCTGCCGCGACCTCCTCCTGACCCTTGGCGATGGCCGCTGAGCCTTGGCTCCAGGAGGCCCGCGCAGACTCGTCTGCCAGGAGCCACCCAGAGATCAGGCCCAGGCGTCCTTCCATCACGTGGCCATCACCACCCGGAAGATCGGCGCGGAGCCGACCCAGCGCAGCGAAAGCGGCCTCAAGTGTCTCAGGGCCAGGTTGCACCGGCTGGCGGATGGGTGCCACCACGACCGCCTGCTCGACCAGGGGCTCGGGGGCTCCTGCTCGCCTTGCTGGAGCGGAGGGAGCAGGAGCCACTGCGGCTTCGCAAGCAGCGATGACGCCCTCAGGCGACACCTCCACCGCATGCTCAGCAGCCTGGCTGGCCGAGGCGCGCAAGGCTGCGGCACCCTTCTCCGCGGCAACAGCAGTAGCAGGTGGAGTGGGGCACCGTGACATGGCCTCCCCTTCGCCTTCTTCATCACGCCACCTAGGCTGCTGCGCCAAGAGAAGTACGTCGGGAACACGGCGATCAAGGACTGACGGGAGACTGCACACTTACTCATCGGAAGCGAGCCACGCCCTCCTCTTCATCAGCAGGCCGGCCCCGGCCGCCGGTGCTATGAACGCGCCAGCAGTCTGGATGCTGGCAAGGCGCGAGGCCACAGACTTGGGCGCGGCGCCCCTCGGCGGGGTTGCCACATCGCTCCCTCCGGACGCAGCGCGCCCGGATCGACGCGGAGTGGTGGCCTGGGGCCGCTCAGCAGCGTCTGCTCCTGGCGCCACTTCCTCAACAGACGCCTCGGAGACGTCCTCCTCATCAATCCGGTCCCCGTCGCCCAGGGTCACCTCCAAGTCCTCCTCCTCGTCGCTCCCCTCCTCGACACCGGAGGACACGTCGACTGTGGGCGGAACAGACACGGGCACCCCGAAGCCTGACACGGCCTTCAGCAGCTCGGCCTTGTTAGGACGGCGGTACAGCGGCAGAAGGGCCCCCGAGGGGTCCTCGGGAACCATCCCTAGGAGATCGTTCGAGACGAGGCCCAGCTCGACCTCGGCCAGCGTCCTCGAGCGCCGCCGAAGCCTGTCATCATCTCCCACCAGCTCCCATGTGGGGCACGAGTGTGCCTGGAGCGGCGCCAGCCGCTGCCTCAGGAACTCCTTCACAATCTTGGCACCTTCAAGCCTCGACCCCAGGTCAGCTTCGAACCTTGCCAAGACAGGCTCGGCAAGGGTGTCATAGAGCTTCGCGTAGCTCTAGCAGGCGCGTTTCTCCGGACGGGCGGTAGGCAGCGTCAGCAGCAGGTGAATACGCTGGGCATCCAGATAGACCCACCTCTTCCGGTGGGTGTCTATCTTCTTCCCGGCTGCCATCAGCCTGCAGCCCTGGCGCTGTAAGACGAAGGAGACGCAGCTCGAGCAAGAACCCTCGTCATACTGCGGCATGGAGAAGAAGTGGCAGAAGAGGGCGACAGTCGGTTTCACCCCATACACACCTCGCAGTAAAAGGCGAAGAGCGACATGACGAAGATGCAGTGAGGCTGGATGTGGAGGGCGTGCACCTGGTAGTGATCCAGAATGGCGTAGAAGAAGTCTGAGAAGGGAGGCACGAGCCCGACGGAGATGCTGTGGAGGAAGAAGGGGTAGCAAGACATTGGCAAGGTCCGCACCACGGTGGACCCAACCCAAATCTTTGTTGGGCCATGCTCGTTATGGTCGCTCGGCAAGAAAGAATGGACCTCCGCGTAGTCCCCCTCCTCGGTGATGGTGGACTCCACGAGCGCCGCCTCAGGGGAGGAAGCAGATCTGGACGCCTGCGCGGCACCCTTGCCTTTCTTCACCATTGTTGGAGGCACTGGAGGATGCAAGTGATTTGGGAATGCTGGGGGCGAAGGGGAAGGGGATCTGAGCAGGAAGGAAAGGAAATGATAACCCCTCTGTAGCAAAGACAGTCCCTTTTGTTAAGTCGCACTATCACCAAGACTACGTGGGGGAGCGGAGTCGCCCACGTCCCATCCAACCGTCATGCGCTAGCCTGGCCCGCAGTCTTCTGGGGCCCGCGGCACTTCGTCCTTGACTAGGGCTTCACCCCGAAGCCAACTCCGTGTGTGACTTGGGCCCGGGTGCTGCTGTCGGTGTCCTGGGAACCAGGGTAACCAGCCATGCCTGCCTGTGGCCCGCGACGCGCTCCTACTATGGCCTGGTACGGCCCAGCTGATCCACCAGCTGCTCAAGACCCTCACGAGGGGGCTAAGCCTCGTGAGGAGAACGACACAAAGACCCTCTCAGGAGTGGCTTCGGCTAGGCTGCTCTGGAGGGGCGGAGAACTCAAGGCCAAGCCTGCCTCAAGAGGAGGCAGTGACGCAAGCAGTGACGCACCGCGCCAGCGGGTGCCAACGCGTTCCAGCGGCGCAGTTGACGTTTTGGTGCAAAGAAGACAACGTAGGTGCAGGTTCCCGAAGGGCGAGACAAAGGTTCCCCCTTCGGTCCAACAAGACCGAAGACCGGAAGGACGTCAGGGAGGAGGTCACCACCGAGCCCACCACCGTGGCATCGTCTGATCCCTTTGGAGGCGAACACCGCTTTTGTCAGGATAGGAACGTCCTTGTGTTCCCGCTCAAAATGGCCGTTGTGGGATCCCTTCCCGCCTAAACATTTCAAGGGAAGAGGACCCTGGCCGCATATATAAGTAGCTAGGGTCTCCATAGGGGCTGATGGGATCTGAATCTAATCATGATCGACCTCATCTCGAATACCCCACCTTCACTTCAAGGAGCAAGAACACTTGCCTCCTAACCCTCTTGAGCTCTCCTCCTGAGCTCAAGAACCACTGTACTTTCTCATACTCAAGCCCTCCTGAGGCTTATCCACTCAAGCAGGATGTAGACTTTTACACCGCAAGGTGGCCTCAACTTGGGTAAACTCGTGTGTGCTTTTACTTGTTGCTTGCTTGAATCTCACCACCGGGCGTGGGCGTGGGCGTGGCGCTAGGTAGACATGAGCGGGAGAGATCTTTGTTCACGCCCCTATGTTCAAACATCTTTGGGTTTGCGGAGCCCATAATCCGACATGGGGTCCTTGGTACTATTAGAGTCGGCATATTTGACAAGAGCCGCCATGAGCTCCACCATATCATCACGGTGACGTGTTAGCCGCCCCAACTTCTACTTGAGTGGAAGGAAACAACAATTATTCTCCAACATTAACACTGCTGACTCGGCGTTGATCTTATCTGAAGAATGTATAATGGTTGAGACCCGGCGCAACCTAGTTGGTCATTGATTCGCCCTTGTTTTGAACACAAGAAGCTAAATCCACAATTGACATCGGCTGCTTGCATGTATCCTTGAAATGTCGGATAAACTTGGCCTTCAGCTCTACCCACGATCCAATGGAGTTGGGGGTAGTCCTTTCAACCAATTACGGGCTGTGCCTTCCAGCATCATGGTGAAATACTTAGCACATGCGGCCTCACTAACATCCAACATCTCCATAGCCATTCGTAACTCTCCACCCAAGCCTTGGGGGGGGGGGGGGGTTGATCTGGTGTGTAGTTAGGAACCTTACAAGGGCCCTTGAAGTCCTTGGGCAATCGCTCATTCCACAGAGCCGCCGTTAAGTATGGCACGCCCCAACTCGAGAAGACCTACCTGTCTCTACTGAAGTTGCCAGGTAAAACAACGCCAGCTGATGATCTGTCGCCTGAGCCGCCAGCTCGGCCTCCCGGCGCGTCCTGTCCTGATCCGCTAAGTCCTGTGTGTTGGCGCCATGGCGCGTCGGGTCATGCCCGCGAGGCTGGTCACGGTGCCGCTCTGTGCTTGAAACTGCTGGCGAGTCAACATGCCTGCTGTAGCTGATACTTGGACGAGGGGTCGAGTGAATCCGGTCATGACTATAAGAATAAGCCTGCTGTTGTGCTAGCACCGTCTGAAGAAGTTCCCGGGCCCTCCGGGTTTCCACTACTACCGGAGTTTCGCCCTCAACCGGCAGAGTCGCCAATCTCGTTGCTGTTGCAATCATGTTATCCAGAGGGTTGGAGTAATGACCCGCCGGCATCGTCGGGTGATGTGGTGCGGTGTGGATTTTATTCATATATAGAGAACATGTCATGCGCGGTTGAACCGGCGCTCCACCCCCAGGCACTTCAGCCGTCTAGTTTATCCCCAACGGGTTACTGGTCCCTGCTCCAGCTGTGTTGAGAAGATTCCTCGATTCGTAAACAAAAGGAAGATGACTCCAGTGCTTCCTCCCCATGACCTCGTTAGCAGAGTTCTGATCCACCGTGAGCCGGTACGAATTTGCTTGAATCCGCTGAGCATGAGCGTCCAAAACAGCCCGTTCCGTAGTCATCCTAGCGTTCTTTACCGCCAGGTCTTCCTTTGCTTGCGCTATGTCCTCACGCAGCTTAGCCACATCCACCTTATGCTGCTCCTGGTTGTCTGGGGTTACCTCCGTTCCCATCAAAGTCGCCAGAGCCTCCAACAGATCTGTCAAGACTTGAGCCGGTGGGCGTGCTGGTCCGCCCGCTCTTGCCGCAGTCATCGCCGTCGCGCCGGGTGTTATTGCCCCGGCGGCTGTCGAGCTGAGAGCCGGCTGGGTGCCAATCATGAAGATCGCCACCCTATTTGGTAGTTCACGGGGGTCCGAAATACTGTTCCCATCGGACCAGCCCCCAAGCCATCCATTCTGTAACTGGTACATTGAATTGGTCTCGTCCAAGGACGATTCTCCGTCAGAGAGAACGGTCGTCTCACCGCGAGATCCAGAGCCTTCAGTGCCCTGGATGTATCCAACAAAGGCACGCCTCACGGCGGGCGAAACCCGGGCAGGTCGCGGACGCCGAGCCATCTCGATGATGTCGGTGCAGGTGTCCGGCTCAGGGCCCGGTTCGCCGATCTTGCCGATGAAGACGTGGATTCCGCCGAAGGGGACCCGATACCCGTACTCAATTGAGCCGGCCTAGGGACCCCAGCCTGCATCGTCGATGTAGAGCTTGCTGCGACGACCCTTCATCATCCGGCCCACAACGTATCCTTTGAGCCCTTCGAAGTTGCCCTTCAAGAACTCGAAACCACCGCGCGCAGGCCCCATGATGGGTGCCAACTGTCCTGAAGTTTTCATGGAAGATGTCCTAAGGAAAGGACTTAGTTGTGGAGCCATTGCGACGGGGTTAGCTTAAAGGGATTAAAACGGGACAAAAGACACAGGAAGTTTATACTGGTTCGGCCCCTTGCGGTGAGGGTAAAACCTAATCCAGTTTGAGGTGGAATTGCTGGGGTTTCGATTGCTTGGGAGCGAATACGCTTCCCTGGCTTTTGATCTTTTGTTTCTTGCCCTAAGCCGTTGTCGGGTCGTTCCCTTATATACACGGGTTGACGCCCTGCGGCTTTCAGAGTCCCCGTGGGCTCATACAATCGTGTCCTGCCCGGTGACTCATCTTTACATGCCTTACAGTACAAGTCAAACATACATGGCGGTTTACACTTACAGGCCTTAAGTTACTCTGGGTTTTCGGCCCTTTATATGTTACTCTTATTGAACCACCATCTTCAACATGCTTTTGGGCTTGGCCCATGAACTGCCATTGGGTAACCTGTCCCCTCCTGGGCAGGTCATGTCAAATAGTTATATCCCCAACATTAGGCCCCAGGTTGATTTGAACTTGTTCATGACAATCTTTCTTCCTCTTCTCGCGAGATACCGTAACCCACCATGACGTCATTCCTGAAATTGTGGTAACCAGCCATGACGTCACCTGTCATTACTTTTGAATTGCTCAAATCTTGACCAAATCCCCGCATTTACTGAAACTCCGATAATCGAGGCGCCTGCGCTGTTACATATCTGTTTTTCAGCCTCCTCGATCCCGTGCGTGACCTTTATCCATTCTCCTTATAAATAGGTCCAGGGGTTCATTTCCATTTTCCCCATTGTCTCTTCATCTATATCTCCTTCCCCGCGACGCCTGCGCACAGAGCTCCGCCGGTGCTGCCAATCTCCGTCTCTTCTCCAACAAGAGCTGCTGCATCAACCTGGCTTGACCAGATCTCATCCGTGTGCCACCGCCATTCATCAGCCCAGGTAAACTCTCCTCTCTCTTCCTCTCTTAGATCCATTAGGGTTCCTGCGAGTTCCTCCGAGTTCATCTTCTTCCTTCTCGGCAGTTGTGATTTTTAGTTTGAACTTGACGCTTCTCTATGCAATGGTATTCACAACATCTCTTTTTCAATACTATAACATCTCATCTGCACAAGAAAGAACCAAACTGAATCCATGAACTGCTCAATATTGATGTTTTAGGTCTGACTGTTCGTCGTTAGCGTCCTAGATCCCAAATCGTAATATTAATCTGCGAAATCCATGCGGTAACAGTTTTGACAGTTGCCTTCACCTCAAAATATATCCTGACTACAATAAATCTAATCTGAACCTTCTTGTTTTCTCGCCGCCACCACCTTAATTTTAGATCTTTACTTTATTTTTATGACCTATTGTAGATCCAAAGTTGCAGCTCCAATCTATAAAATCTGTTTGTCTCAATACTTAGTAAAATTTTCTGCTTAACGATTCCTTGAATATCAGCGCTTGTCACGACGTCTTATCTCACTGGTTTATAGTTACCCATATGTCATTAGGCCCCATTTAAGCCATCGTGCTGAACATATGATGTAGTTTGATTTCTGGCTTAATGAACCAATTTTGATCCAGCAAAATGCTTCCTTCTTTTCGGCTTATTTGTTCACAATGCCGCCAAAGAAAATCACTATGTGCAATTGGGTTCCTTCTGTTGTCACCGAGGGTACACTTGATGATTTTCTCAAATTGAGTATTTGCCGAAAAAATCCGTCATGCATTACCGCACCCCTAAGCCGGGCGAAGAAAGACCTCATCCAAAGGACGACGAAGTTAGTGTTTTTACTAATCACATGAACCGGGGCTTTTCACCACCCGACTCTAAGTTCTCCCGGGACGTTCTGCACTTCTTTGAGCTCCATCCACAAGACATCGGACCCAATTCCGTGTCAAACATCTGCAACTTCCAAGTCTTCTGCGTATTGTATCTTCAAGAGGAGCCCAGCATCGAGCTCTTCAGAGAATCTTTCTGTTTAAACCGCCAAAACTAGTTCACGAACAGACCCATCTCGGAGCTTGGCGCCATCTTAATCCAACGAAGAAGAGATTCTATCTTCCCCTATGCTTGTCTGTTGAGTCACCCCAAAGATTGGAATCAAACATGGTTTTATTGCAAAGACGCCTTCCCGGCTGATGAGAATCCGTTGCTGGGTTATCGTGTCCAGCGTTTGGACCCAAAGCATCCTCTTGCTGAAAAACTTACCATCGCGGAACGCAAAAAACTTGCTCCCACTATTGCAATTGTCAAGACCCTGCTGGGAAATGGGCTAACCAGAATTGACTTGGTCTGGTGTTGGGTTTCCTGGTGAATCATTCCTTTTATCCGTAGGTCCGGCTTAATGTGTGCTTACACTGGTGAGACCAAAGATCCATTACGACATAGCCCCTTGGACTTCACTGAGGATACAATCACAGAAATGACCAAGAACCTTATGAACGAAGGCCTGGCAGACTGCAGCAAAGTGGGTCTGAACCTTTTCTGCAAGCTTAATCCAGCATCGGATGTGAGTCTTAATTTTAACTGTTCTTGCTTTCTTACTTGATTCTCCTGTCAACTCAACTGTGCCGACTTCCACAGGATAAATCAGATTTCCGGAAGAAGAAATATGATCATGAGGCCGCCAAAAAGGCCACAACTATCAAGAAAGCCGCTAAGAAAGCCGTTAAAAAGACAAAGAAGAAACCAAGTACTTCTGAATTGTTTGAACTGAAAGACAGCTCTGAGTGGCGACGTGTTGCTCCGGGATCGATGGGTCGGGGCGAACGGCGGCCACCTCGCCAACGTCCGCCGGAGAGGCCATGATAAACCTCTTCTTTGTCGAACGCTCGTCGGGCTCCCCGAGATACGTGGTTGAGCTTAGGCTGCGACATTCTGGAGCAGGGGATGTGCATCTGGCGGGGAGGGACACGGCATGCCTCATCTAAAAATTCAGGGGAGTGGGGCGATGCTATGGGAATCGCTGGGTAACCTGAACTTTATTATCTAAGCTAGGAGGAATGGGTAGACCGGCGGGGTTGGTGGCGGCACCGGCGCCGGCCGTGAGCTAGGGTTCGAGGGGGGGAGGGGTGGGTGGGGGACTGTGGAGGGGGTATTGTTTGAGGACATGCCGTGGCTACTGAAAATTTTAGTAATGATGGGTGGAGATGGTGGTGGACGAGGGAGGGCGACGGTTCAAATGCCTCGGCTACTGCAATTTTACTATAAGGTCGGTGCTGGAGGAGTGTGGGCGCTGGTTGATGTACGGCGACTACTAAAATTTGGGTAAAGGAATTGATGTGGGGGCGGAGTGCCCAAGATCGCGCACGGTCCAATAACAATATGCATGTATGATAATAAGGAAAAGTGGCGCGGATCCGCCGATTTTTGCAACGCTCAAGGCAGGTAGTTTTTTTATATATTTCTAGCTAGCTGGTCTATCACACACGTTTCGTCCTAATTTCCAAATAAACTTACCCGCCTTTAGCTTGCACATGTGGTGGTCTTATAGCACACTTGCATCGCACACGGTTAAGCCAGTACCTCTAACCTTTGCTCACGCTTGCGCGGTCGTGGTGATTTCAGCGCACTTGCATCACACACGGCTGAGCCAGTACCTCCACCCTTTGCTCGTGCTTGCGCGGTTGTGGTGATTTCAGCGCACTGGCATTGCACACGGTTGAGCTAGTACATGCACCTTAATTTGCTCGCACTTGTGTGGTCGTGGTGATTCACATCGCACTTGTATCACACATGGTTAAGATACTATACCCCATGTCCGTTGAGGATCATCATAGTCTTTGCAGCAAAAAATAACGTTAGAGAGGGTCAAAAGACAGCCACACCAGCATGTGGCCCAAATATATATGAGTGAAAAGGGTGGTCTGTGATGTTCATAATTCCAATGCACAACTTTGACCCCGCGGGCCCATAGTTGGGCGCGTCGTTGAAGATCGATGAGAGGGGCCAGAAGTCAAGAACCACCTGGATGTGGCCAAATATATGTACGAATATTGTGGATGTTTAAAACTTTAAATACACAATGCATAACTTTGGTGGCACCTGCCTCGCAAACCCGAAAGCACCCTAACAACCACCTAGCTAGGATATATATAATGACATAATGTCGTACCTAGCTAGGATGCTTGGCCCACCACCTCCCACTTCGTGTCAGTGGGGCGAATGCATGTAATGATCTATACTTTGGTCATACATGCATGCCGCCATGACCTACCATAAGACGGACCAATGAATCTTTCGTTTGGTCAAATGACAGTTGTTGTTGTCGATAAACCGCTTGGGCCAATAGATTGAACCATCATAAAATTTGCACGAGAGGGACCACAAAACCAGCACCTCTTGCATGCGGCCTGAAATGATGTACATTGGGAAGGGGTGATGTGTGTTTTCAATATAGAATAATGTACAATTTAGATGTGGTGCTTACCTCTCGATACAGACAACAACCATGAAGGCAAGGTAGTTAAGGACGAGATACGTACGCATGGTTTGATGTAGGTCAAACCTAGCAATCAGAGCATCTAGGAGGGAATCCTAACAACGCATGAGCTTGAGCTTTGGTTGACCGACATTTGACGGCGACCGGCCCTAACACGAAGTAGGAGAAATCTATTCATGGCCAACACATACCCCTCATTATCGGTCAAAGGGATGATATATATACACTCGAGGAGCCCACAGATATCCGTGTCATCACAAAAAACCGCACAAGGGAGACGTGGTCGATCAGAAGACCCCGTATACACTGCATGCAGCCCGAAAATATGTATGGGTACGATGGTGTATGATGTGTTTAAATCCCAAATGCACAACTTTGATAGGCCACGCCAACTACATTACAAATCGCACATCGTACCCGACTCCAAGCCTGGTTCAATACATATGATGTCATTTTCCCAGCTTCGAGGCGGCGGCAGGGGGGGTCGTCCCACGCATGCGCTTAAACTTTATTTTGTCTAGTATGGGACACACCTATATATATCTATACATCTATGCACCTATATAGTGTGTGAATAACTTTGAATGTTGCTCATTGGATGAAGCCAATCCGACGGTACAAAGATGGCAAATTCGAGCACTACTGGTCGTTGGATATCATCTACATTCCACCAGATTCTGCCACATGTACAATCTAGAAGACTCCATGGTTGAACTTAAGCATAATGCACAAACCTCAAAACACAAGCACTTCTCCTTCGTTCTCTAGAATCGTCCATATCTTAATTGCCCAAAACTTTTTTTCTAAATGCATTGTAACTTTTTTGTTTTTACCTTTACAATGCACAATTCCATGAATCTTAAAATAGTTTTTTTATAAAACTAAATGATTTTGGATGAGATGAACTATCAGAATTAAACGAACATCTACATCATGCATAACTGGGAGAAGTGGCGGGAAACCGATGAGAGGAGTGGCGAGAAACAGTAGCCTGTTTTGAATAAAAACCTAGTAGAGAAGGAAGCGTGAGCTACACTACGCATGCGCACAGTGCTTACCCATGTACTGCATGTGCCGTCGAAAGGGCTCGCGGTTACCGTTCGATCTGGGAGAATCCAATGCTGCACACCTACGATCCGTGGGGTTTGGGTTCTGGCCAGTCAGAACGCACAACTCAGATCACGCGTGCAGCGGGGGGGATATCATACGGAAACCAACATTCGATGGAAATGGGTTAAAACCACGATAAAAAGATGTTTTGAAGTTCAAAAAAAATCAAAAGAAATGTGGTATGTTAAGAGGATGATGTCTTATTGCCACACAAAATTTCAAGTTGAAACACATTACGAGATGTCAGCTATGAAAAAGACAAAATCAATGTTGAATAGTGCCGAATAGTAATGTCACTATTCAGGGTGGCATTTGTCTTTTTCATAGCTCATATCTCGTAATGTTTTCAACTTTAAATTTTGTGTCGCAACAAAACATCACCTTATTAACATCCCACATTTTTTTAGATTTTTATGAAACTTTAAAATATGGTTTCCACGAAGTTTTCATTGAATATCGGCTTTCACGAGTGAATCGCGTGCTATTTGAAAACATTTCATGAGAAGAATCTTGGTTTTTAAATCCCCGTAAATCCAAAACGAAGCTGAAAATCGTGAAACCTGCCATGGTGTCACAGCATGGCACTTATATGTCGAGGAATTGTTTTCTTCCATTGTGGCACAAGTTCTATTACAAGCCTCTTACAAACCGGAGCTTCTCTCAAAGAAGCCCCTCATGGTTCCGATAGGGAAACGTGTCCCCCTTGTGGGCGAAACATAATCACTGCCTCTTTTCGCCTTGTATTTTCATCTATAGGCAACATGGAACGACAGTATATCCGTGCTGAAATTTAAACTTATTCAGGGTTCGTTTGGCCTTTTTCTACACTAATTGCGTTTCCTAGGCATTTAATGTCCATAATTCAAATATGAACTACAAATACATGCTCCAGTTCACCAAAATGGCTAGAAAAATTATACGTGTGTCATTGGGTGCATGTTTAGGTCCCATGCCAGGAATGGGAACAAATTACAACCGTACCGGTGTCATGGCTCGTCCTCAAACATTTCGAATCTCGGTTTTTAAGTCCCCATAAATCCTAAATTCACCAGAAAGTCATCAAAGGTGGCATGGTGTCACGTCATGGCACATATATGTCGTGGTAAAAACATTGTCCAATTTGGGCCAAGCTTTGTTACAAACCTCTTACAAAAACTGGAGCTTCTCTCAAAGAAGCCTCGTGGTTCTGATAGGGAAATGGGTTCCCCTTGTGGGTGAAACATAATCACTGCCTCTTTTCACCTTGTATTTTCTTCCACGGGAAACATGGAACGACGGGATATCCGTGCTGAAATTTAAACTTATTCAAGGTTTGTTTGGCCTTTTTATACACTAATTGAGTTTCCTAGGCATTTAATGCCCATAATTCAAATCTGAACTATAAATACATGCTCCAGTTCACCAAAATGGCAAGAAAAATTGTACATGTGTCCTTGGGTGCATGTTTAGTCTCATGCCAGGAATGGGAACGAATTACAACCGTACCGGTGTCCTAGCTCATCCCCAAACATTTCGAATATCAGTTTTTAAGTCCACATAAATCCTAAACTCACTAGAAAGTCATCAAAGGTGGCATGTTGTCAAGTCATGCCACATATATGTCGTGGTAAAAACATTGCCAATTTGGACCAAGCTTTATTACAAACCTCTTACAAACCGGAGCCTGTTGCAAGAACCCTCGTGGTTTCGATAGGGAAATGTGTGCCCTTGTGGGCCAAATGATAATCACTCCCTCTTCTAGCCTCGTATTTTCTTCTACACGCGACACGGAGCAACTGGAGATTCGCGCTGAACTTTGAAATTATTCAAGGTTCGTTTGACCTTTTTTATTCATTAATTGAGTTTTCTAGGCATTTATTGTCCATCATTCGAAGTTCATTTTCGTTGAGGAACTCAAACTGCTAACATTCAGAATGAAGAAGAAACCTGAGAGTCAATTCTCTGCTTGGCTAGAAGCCATGTTGTAATTTTTCCTTTCTTCTTTTCTAGGCTTTTTCCTTCTAGTTCTGTTCTCCCTTTTTTCTTTCTTTCTTAGTTTTCCTTTTCTTGTAGGTCTTATCTCAAGCCTTGCACACTACTTGTATCTTTGCTCTATTGATTTAGAAAAATTGCAGTGGGGTTTTACCCTACTATATATAGTCAAAAAAATGTCCATCATTCAAATCCGAACTACAAGTACATGCTCCCGTGCACCAAAATGGCTAGAAAAGACGTACATGTTTCCTTGGGGTGCATTTTTAGGTCCCATGGAACGAATGGGAACGAATTCAACCATCTCGCCGTCCTGGCTTGGCCACAAACATTGCGACTCTCGATTTTTAAATGTCTGTAAATCCAAAGCTCACCAGGAAATCATGAAACTTGGCATGGTGTCACTACATGGCACATATAATTGTCCAATTTGGGTGAAGCTATATTACAAGCCTTTTACAAATTGGAGCATGTCGCAACCCTCATGATTCTGGTAGGGATACATGCCCCTCTTGTGGGCGAAATGATAATCGCTACCTCTTCTCACCTTGTTGTCTGTTTTCTATAGGCAACATAGAATAACAGGAGTGTCGGGCTGAAATTTGAAACTGTTCAGGGTTTGTTTGGCCATTGTATATATATTACTAATTACTAATATTTCTATGCATTTAATGTAGTCCATAATTCAAATTTGAACTACAACCACATGCTCCAGTGTAGCTAATGGGTGGGAAATCGTACATGTGTCATTGGATGCATGTTTAGGTCTCATTTAAGGAATGAGAATGAATTACAAACTTCTCGTCGTCCTGAAACAATGAGAATCTCGGTTTTTAAATCCCAGTAAATCAAAAAGTCACCAAAAAAACATGAAACTTGGCATGGTTTCATGACATGGCACATGTATGCCGTGGTAAAAAAATCGTCCAGTTTGAGAAGAGGCGCACACATTAGTAGCCAACGAAGTCCTTTTTGAAACAAAAAACTAACATGTTAATATCGCAAACGGTTGTATTATATTTACAGTGTCAAAATTTAACCATACTCGGTGGCATGCATGCAGCTGTTTGATTAGATGAGACGAGCGCGAGAAGTCCGCCCTGTAGGCTCGACGGGACGCGTGCGAGCAGTCCGCCGCGCAGGCTCGACGGGATGCGTGCATCATGTCCACCTCATAGGCTCGACGGGACACGTGCGAGCAGCAAGGCCGCCCATGCTCACCGGGAAGCGGGCTCTTTGACCTCCATGCACCAGCCGCTGCCTGCCTCGCTCACAACTTCTCCATTAATGTGTTCATTAAAGCACATGGACGGAGGGTGTTTGCTTGTGATCCCATGGCAGCATTTGCTTTGTTCGTGTTTTCAACTCATATTCCGCCCTAATTTAAATTGCCATATAGGGCAACAGATAATACGACCACAAATAAAATGGCAACGGATAATACGACGACAAATTTACAATGGCGCAGATAATATTTGTCTTACATATTCCGGATAATTTAAAATGCCACATGTCACAAACCCCGGAAGACACGGGCCAAGAGAAGAAGGAAATTGCATACAATGATCTCGGTCGCTACTGTCTCTACTCGTCGATGGATTGTCGAGCGGCAAAATCCTCCATCTCCTTCTTCAATTCCTCACGACTTTGCTTGAAAGCGGCCATAGATTCCTCCACCTCCTGCTCGCACTCGATCCAGAGCTTCTTCAAGCCACCCATCAGTTAATCGACGACCGCTTTCAGTGTGATCTCTGAGGCACTACTCTGCTCATGCAGCATCTTCCAGCCGGCGGCCTCCTCCTCCTTCTCGGTGACCAACTTGAGGAGCTTCACATTGTCACCCATGAGTTGCTCGACGAGGCCTGGTCGCCTTGTCAACCGAGGCATCGCTGATCTTGAGCAGCTTCATCAAGCCGTCGACCAGCTCCTGCTGCGTAGTGACGCGAGCGAGAATGTCGTCATCGCTGGTGAAGAACTTCATGAACGCCGGCTCGTCACGATGGCCGACGCCGTGAATGTACTTGTGAGAGCCCTCGCGTGCCCGTGTGAGCTTGTTCGAGGGCTCCGCGGCGCGCCGGGACATCTCTGCTACAGCTGCGGCTTCGCGGTGGGACCTCTCTAGTGCTTCCGCGGCCTTGGTCTTTGCTGCCTAGTTATATGTCCACCCTAAACTCCTCTTACCGGTCATGGAGAAATGACTTGACAGAAAAAACCAGTTTTCTGGGTGATGAGGAGAGGAACTGTGAAGTAATTTTCGAGTGGGTAGTTTTTATAGCCCGGTGCTAAGTGTGAACACATATTAGTTTGATAGGTGTGAACAGATTTGCAATTACTTATTGCGTTGTAATCAGCAATGTGAGGAGAAACAAGGTCAAAATTTATTGATGGCAGAAGGTTGACCACGTGGTTGCTCACCGTTGAGGCAGCCGTGGCGTGCTCCGCTTTGGCATCCCTGCGCGCGCTCTGCTCGCCATTGAGGCAAAGTAACAATGGCAATGGTTAATAATTGTTTTACATATTCAGGATAATTTAAAATGCCAAATGCAGCAAGGCCCAGAACACTCACGGCCTACATATGCATACAATTATAATAAAATATAAGCTAAAAGGATGAGCTGGCGGCCTTCCGACGATGGTCTTCTCGGACTCCATGATCGGTATAGCACCCTTGCGGCCGTTCACTCCGAGTGTCCCAACCCACCTCCGCCTATGGAGCTGCTGGCGCTGGGAGGCTCTTGGGGCTGCTGGGCCTCTTCCAGAAGAGCTTGACATCGTGCAATCGCGCACATGACAACTCCGCGGAACCGCTCCATTTCCATCTCTCTGGCGTGGTAGCAAATTCCGTCGATCACCTGCATCCTCAAGATATCATGTTGGCAATGTTCTACTTTGTCAGGGATGTCAACTCCACCAAGGATGCGCTCGAGCTTGGCCACCACATCATCGGGATCGAGGTTGACACGGCCGCCGCTGGTAATGATGAAGTTGCAGGCTGCCTTTGTCTTGACTGAATGGCAGAGGTCCTATGCCCATTCCTTGCGGGGCATTAGGCTCTCGATGAGCACTGGTGAAGGCAGTTCTTCGAGTGGGTCATCAATCATGTCGCCGAGCAGCTCTGGATCTTTTGCACGATGGATAGCAAACTTCTCATCACACCTCCTCTGCAATATGTCGATTGTGCTCCCAAGGACTGTGACGCCGAGATCGCTACCAATGGGCCATGGTGCCTGCACCGGCCGATCAAGCTCTTGCTCCCCGACCAGCTCCGACTCGTTTTCCTCACCGAAGGTGTAAGGCAGGTAGGCGTCGACGTTGAAGCTTTGGTCATTGCTTGGCATGCTTTGAATAACTAATTGTAGATGGGTGAGGACTATATCTTCGCAGAGTGTCACGGTGGTGCATTGCCACCTGGGTTATATGCAACAAGCCATTAGCTGGTGGCAGGAAACCGGTGAGGGAATAGGCATGTATTTTACAATTCACCCATGTGGAGCGTGGGAAGCTTTCGCTGGAGCGCGGGAAGACTAAGTGGAGCACACACACACAACCCGAATACCGTATCCGGTGCCACGTGCTATTTATCACACAAGTGTTAACATAAGGAAATGCATGTGTAACTTACTAATCATCGCACACGAGTACTCACAGACGCATCGTGTGCGATACTCCTAGCCACCGCAAGCAACTAGTTTGCATTTTTCAAAGTTTATTGTACACACAGAATCGCACACAAACTAACTGTATTACCCGTCTGTGTTGTAAATTCTCGTTGCAAACAGTTCATTCGAGTCGACTGTTTGCCACGTATCACACACATCTTGTTAAGTTGAAACGTTTCTCTTGCGTTCACTAATCCAAAACAGTTCGTCCGAGTGAACCATATGCCTTATGTCACACAGACACCCTGATCTGGCTAACCGTTTATGTTGCACTCCCTAATAGCAAACGGTTCATTAGAGTGAACTGTATGCCGTATATCGCACACACATTGATATGGATGCTCGTTTCTGTTGTTCTGCCTCATCGCAAATAGTTCGAATGGGTTAACCGTGTGACCTGCATCGCACACGCTACTAAAATCTGAACCGTGTTTGATGCATCCTCCATCGCAAATGTTTTGCACCTTTTTGACGGGTTTTTTTACATCCACGTTTGTGATTAATGCATCACACACAATTTCGTTAAAGGGTCTCTGATCGTAGTGGCCCGTTAGCAGCATCCTGCAGTAGTGAAATTACTACGACACATGCCCCTAGGGGGGAGGTTGGTACGAGTTAACCATCGCGCTCCCCTGACCTTCACGCAAAGACATACACTCAAAATACAAAGTGCTCCAATCCGGTTACATAGTTAGGAGACCATACGTGCATGCTACGGGAATCACTAACTTTAACACATTTATTTCTTTAACCTCACAAACTACCACTGGCATGACTCTAATATTACCATCTTAACATCTCAAAACAATTACATGGAGTCAAACTTCACATAGTATTCAATGCTCTTTATATGAAGGTTTTTATTATATCTCCTTGGATGCCTATATTATTAGGCCTAAATTCATAACCCAAGCAAATTACCATGTTGTTCTAAAGGACACTCAAAATGACATAAGGGAAGCAAGAGAGTACAAAAATTTCTACATAATAAAACCACCGTCGTGCTATAAAAAGATATAAGTGAAGCACTAGAGCAAAATTGCCTTGCTCAAAAGATATAAGTGAAGCACATAAAGTATTCTAATAAATCATGATTGAAGTATGTCCCTCTCAAAAGGTGTGTACAGCAAGGATTGATTGTGACAAACGAAAAAGCAAATACTCATATCATACAAGACGCTCCAAGCAAAACACATATCATGTATTGAATAAAAATATAGCCTCAAGTAAAGTTCCGGATGGATGAAGATGAAAGAGGGGATGCACAAGTGAAAAAGTCTTGAATAACCCCCTTCCCAATAATTTCGGCAGAAATTCTTCTACTTCCTCGCTGCTTTCCCGAGGTAACGTTGATGTTTCACTTGAAGAGGAAAGGGTGATGCAACAGAGTGAAGTAAGTATTTCCCTCAGTTTGTAGAGAACCAGGGTATCAATCTAGTAGGAGATTAAACACAAGTCACCAAATACCTCCACAATCAATCCACAACTTGCACCAAACGCTATAAAGGGATTGTCAATCCCTTCTAGGTTATTTGCAAAATTGAGATCCGATAGAGATAGATAAACAAATAAAGTAAATATTTTTGGGTTTTTGGTTTATAGATTGAAAAGTAAAAGATTGCAAGATAGTAGATCTAAAACTTATAAGATGTAAAAGAGAGCCGAGGGCCATAGGTTTCACTAGAGGCTTCTCTCATGATAGCAAGTTTACGGTGGGTGAACAAATTACTATCAAGCAATTAATAGAAAAGCGACTAATTATAACGACATCTATGGCAGTAATCATGCATATAGGCATCACATCTGAGACAAGTAGACCGACTCCTACCTGCATCTACTACTATTACTCCGCATATCGACCGACTCCTGTCTGCATCTAGACTATTAAGTTCATAAGAACAGAGTAATGCCTTAAGCAAGATGACATGATGTAGAGGAATTAACTCAAGCAATATGATGAAAACTCCATCTTTTTATCCTCGATGGAAACAATACAATACATATCATGTCCCATGCTGTCACTGGGATTGAGCACCGCAAGATTGAACCCAAAGCAAAGCACTTCTCCCATTGCAAGAATTATGAATCTAGTTGGACAAACAAAACCGATAGTTCGAAGAGAATTACTAAGATATAAGATCATGCATAAAAGAGTTCAGAAGAAACTCAATTATTTATTCATAGATAATCTAATCATAAACCCACAATTCATCGGTCTTGACAAACACACCACAAAAGAAGATTACATCGGATAGATCTCAAGAACAACGAGGAGAACATGGTATTGAAGATCAAATAGAGAGAAGAAGCCATCTAGCTACTAGCTATGGACCCGTAGGTCTGTGGTAAACTACTCAAACTTCATCGGAAGGGCAATAGGGTTGATGTAGATGCCCTCCGTGGTTGATTCCCCCTTCGGCAAAGTACTGGAATAGGCCTCCAGATGGGATCTCACGATAACATAAGGATACGGCGGCAGAAAAGTGGTTTCGATGGATGTTCTGCTGTTTCTAGAATATATAGGTATTTATAGGCATAAGAAGTCGGTCGGGGAGGCACGAGGGGCCCACAAGGTAGGGGATGCGCCCTACCCCCCAAGGGGCGCACCCCACCCTTGTGGCCACCTCGTGGATCCCTTGGCGTGTACTCCAATTCCATCTGATGTCTTCTGGTCCCAGAAAAATCTCCAAAAAGTTTCATTCCGTTTAGACTCCGTTTGATATTCCTTTTCTGTGAAACTCAAAAACAAGGAAAAAACAAAAACTGGCACTAGGCTCTAGGTCAATAGCTTAGTCCAAAAAATCATATAAAATAGCATATAAATTCATATAAAACAACCAAGATAGATAATATAATAGCATGGAACAATAAAAAGTTATAGATACGTTGGAGACGTATCGGAGACCATGGGTTCTGTAGTGTGGGTACAGTGTGCTAACCTCTGCAGAGTGTGTGTTAAATCTATCGATAGCCACGCCCGTGGATATGGGCCCAGTTTGTGTCGGTCACACTATGGGTCAACAGTAATAATAACTTGTCTAATAACAACCCTGGTTCGATGGTGAGAAAGAGGTTGGCTATGATCATGAGAAGATCACCGTGGTATTGAAGATACCGAGTTGTTCGATATTTGTGGTGTTATGCGAGAGTCAAAGATAAATGTCAATCTCCTTGTGGTCATGTAATGATTACTACGGTATTGTTAATACCAAGCTTGATTGGATCCTAAGATGATCTTGCGATGTCCGCGGTGGTAAGTTATGCATGTGATGGTTACGAGGTAACCACGCAGAGTAAGTTGGTGCATGATAGCGCCATCATGTTGCATGCTAGTATCATTATGTTCATATGTTCATGCCATGTTCATATTGTTCTAGCTGTATCATGTTCATCTTGTTCATGCTATGATTTTTCTATCATGTTAATCCTTGTTAACCTGTAATTGCCATGTTGTTGTCTGTCTTGATTGCTCTTGGTTGCTGTGAGCTTGCAAGTACATTCAATGTACTAACCTGACGTGTCATGCCAGTTTGTAGGTCATGCCGGATTTGATTGCTTGTTTGCCATGGATACCTTGTTTGCGAGCTAGGATAAGCGTTCCAGCCAGAGTCCAGGCGGAGTGGAGTTCACCACCGTCGTCGTTGTTCCGTTGCTAGAGTTATCCCACTGCTTCGTGTTGTTCTGCTGCTTGCATGGAGCAACTGTGGCAGGTGTAATTTCGTTGTGCCAATGTAATCCCCTTGTACCCATAGATATTGCAATAAAGAGCTGATTTGTTCTGTGCTAAGCAGTGCTGTATTCCAAAAGACTTCTCCTCGATCTCTCGGCTGGAATACAGGGTGTTCTGGTTTCTTTGAGCCGGGGTGCCACAATTTACCAACTTATCCCCCGTTTAAAATTTCAGACATCACGGGAATATTGGGCTGCTGGGGATAGGGTTGTAATCTCGCATACACCGAAAATTTCCCGCCGGAGATTTCGGCCGAGGATAGTTTGTTTTGGCGCCCATCGTGTATGAATCCAGGTAGGTGAGAGGCGGAGGCGGTTATGTCATGTTTGAGTGAAATTACAAGCCTACCCCTATTGAAACCTATAGAAATCCAGCCGATAGGCTTTCTGTGTTAGGGATAGGTAGTAATTTCCATCTCGCATATTTTGGTTTCGGGCAGTTACTGCGAGTTTCCCCGCTTCGTTCAATTTTTTGCAGAAAAAGAGTGCACGTTTACCGTGCCAACTCACTTGGAATCCATTTTCTTTTAATTTTTTCGGGCAGGATCCAGTTCGTATTCGAATACAAATCTATATACGTACATCATTTTTTTATATATAGTTTCAAAAGCACAACAAAGAAATCTGCTCCTTTATATATATAATATGATTTACAAATGCAATGATCTCAAAATCATCAGGTTGAATTCAAGTTTTTTAAACCAAATTATGTTCAGATTTGAATTTAAAAATTTGAAACCAAATTATGTTCTGCTCAAATCCATGGATCGGTAATATCAATATACTAAATAACATACGCGCGAGCAAATTCAAATTAGTATGCATGTTTGATAGGTAATTTTTTCTAAGAGTGTGAATTACATGTACCATCAGCTGGAATTCAGATTTTTGAATCCTTGTCATGTTGACATCCACTGGTGCGCGTCGGTCCTAAACAAACGGTTTTTAACCCCTTTCCATGACGGCATTCGGAACCTTCGCCAAGTGGGTGTGGGCGATAGGAGGGTCCTTCCCACATGACCCAGACATCGTTGGGGATATGCCCTCCTGGTACACACGCTCGGCAAAATGAGGTCGTGTGCGACCGGCGAGCACTCAAGTACAGAAATATGTACAGTAGTGCTAAAAAATACAATTATACAGGCGAAATAATTTCTGGTCGTAAGTACATCCCACACAGTCAGTCACCACTAAATGTTTCCGTTCGTATATACATCCCACACAGTCACTACAAGGAAAACATTTGCGCAAGGTGGCGTAACGCAAACAGTTTTGAAGAGAATGTTGTGTGTGATTGTTCATTGATCCAACACGGTTTATTCTAAGAAACTGTGTGAGTTGCCTGAGGTCATCACCCATGGTGGTTTCTCATTAACCATTTGCAATAGGAAAACCCAATTAGAAAGCTAATTGTCCAATTAGCAGGCTAATTGCCCTATTATTAATAATCCATTTACTAATCTAATTGACATTCATACTAAGCACATAATATATTCCATTTCCATATTAAGGAAGCATGATTTCATAATTGAAATACATCAGCGTACAACATGATATAGCTTCAGCACTCAGCTACCCCATTAGACAACTGCACCAGTAGCAAGTTTCACATGCAACATCTAGAAACTTTCGAAATTTGCATCATAGGCGGTACATAGAGAGATGCATCTCATCTGGAAAACTGCTGAAGCGGAAGGCGAATATTGAGCCTTCATTCATGTTGAAGGTCCTTGCAACTTTAGGCCAGTGCCTGTGGATGATTGACCGTCCATCCTTCGACCTCTTCAGGAACACTTCAATATTGAACCGTGGGTGTTGTATGAAAACTTTCCTCGCCTCCTAACCATAGAGCTGGTTTGAGAGGTAATCATCAGGGAAGCCTGAAAACAAGGATGTGCATAAATATCTTCTCTATATTGGAAATGGGGCAAAGGAATATAAAAAGGCAAGGTATAATAGTTAGTACCATCTTGTAAACCTCAATGCTTCCCATTACCCTGCAACACATATAAGGTAGTTAGTCATCAGGTTAAGTAAGGGTTCGCATGCTATTAGTAAAATACGTTGATGATAAATAAGCACATTGCAGATTCATCATATTAATTCAAGCCACATGGAAAACCATTTATCCAAACCAAGCATGATTAAGAACTAGGAAATATAGCACTTGTATATGCTTCTCATGTATTAAGTGTAGCCAAATTCGATTTATTCCTCACATGGTATACAATAACAAAATGCAGCCACAACAATTGGACATCACATTGTAGAATTGAACCAAGCAGTTAAAACACCACAACAAATGAACCAAACGTTAACTGAGCACCACATTGCACAATATAACATACTCCTAATAGAAGATCAGACAGTTAACCAAACCAAGCATGCTTAACAACTTGGAAATATAGCAATTCTATTTGTTTGTCATGTATTTAGTACAACCAAATTCAATTTATTCCTCACATGGTATACAATAACAGAATGCAGCCACAACAATTGAACATCGCATTGGAGAATTGAACCAAGAAGTTAACTAAACACCACAACAAGTGAACCAAGCCATAATAAATGAACCAAGCAGTTAAGTAAACACCAATTGAACAATATAACATACTCCTAATATAAGATCAGACAGTTAACCAAACCAAGCATGCTTAACAACTTGGAAATATTGCACCCTAAAGAATTGAACATAACATTTTTGCAGAATTGAACCAAGCAGTTAATTGAACACCACATTGCACGACATATAGAACATATACACTATAGGAGAAGATTGCATGGTGAAAGTAGATAGCACAATTCACTAGAATTTGTTACGGAAAGGCAGTAGCTAGCAAACTGAACATGGGTCCTTATAGTGAGCTAATAAGACAAGCTACTCCTCATTGTTGGAGATGTCGATGACGATTGGCTCCTTGGACATGGAAGAGGGTGAGGCCTCCGCATCGTGGGTGCCCTCGTTGTAGTGGTGAGTTGCTTGAGCCGCTCCGGGCACCAACCTTCTGGCTCTCAAGATGAGGTAAGCACGTGCATGCTGAGAAAACACCTCGTAGTCTTCGTCGAAGGCACCGAGGGTGGCCTTGAGAAAACGCCATGAACTGTCATTTAAAGCAGCCAACCGCGTCGCGGCTTTAGCGTGCGAGGCGTCAATGGTGGCCTCGAGGGCGAGGTGCTCCTCCAAGATCTAGGGGTCGGCATGAATGGCAGCCATCGCGACCTCATCCGCGTGTGCGACCGTGATTTGCTTCTTCGCTGCCAAATGCTCCTTGAGGTCCTGGCTATACTGCGTGCACCATGGCTTAGGTTGGCGCTTATTTGGTGGAGGGGTCGGTGATTTGGGTGGACGTTGTCGCGCTCGCACCGGCGGTCGGGGCATGTGGGATGTGGAAGGAGGAGGAGGATGGGGGTCGGGTGTGGATTACCTTCCTGGATAGGCGAGGCCGAGCAGCGTGAAGGAGGATCACCGGCGAGGAGGCGGCGGTGCTGCAAGCAAGGAGTGAAGGTTTCAACTTGGAAAGGAAGGCAGAAAGAGGCGAAATGTGGCTTTTTGTAAGGGGGAGGGGGCGGGGAGGTAGATATTTCTGCTGAAGCCGAAAATTTGGAATCACTTTAGCCAAAAAACTGGCGCGCAAAGTGTCATCAGACACAGTCCCTTATTCACAACTGTGTATGATATGTGAAAATCACAAACGATTCAGATAGCTTAACCCGTGTGTGTTGAGTTTGAACGTCAAAAAATTTGGTTCGAATTTCCCTGGTTACAGTGGTCATCCACGTCATTGCATAATTTGGGTACACAAAGGAGACTAACTATGTGTGATCTACTTGATTTATACTACTATACACCGACGGTGCTCCAAGATATTTTGTGCTGCATCTCACACGGTTGGTGAGAATAAACTGTGTGCGATCTACTTGATTTACCGTCTTGATCATTTGAACTACGTAATGGGGTCATAGCTACAAAGGATGGTGTTTGAATAGTTAGAACTTTTATGTGTAGTGAACATGCAATTATAGGTGTGTTGTCAAACAAATTGGAATTATTCAGGGTTCATTTGTACATTTTTATACATTAACTGGGTTTACCAGTCATTTTATGCGCATAATTCAAATTTGAACAACATGCACATGCTCGAGTGCATATTAACTTATTGAAAAATCAAATATGTGTCCTTGGTTGGATGCTTAGGTCCCATGCAAGAAATGGGAATGAATTTCAAACACCCTGCCACCGTCACTCGGCCGCAAACATTGAGATACCTGCTTTTTAAATTCTAGTAAATCCAAAACTCGTCTGAAATTCATGAAACTTGGCATGCTAAAATGTAGCGGCATCAACATGCCGTGGTAAATTTTTTGTCCCATTTGGTGCAGGTTTGGGTATAAGCTAGAGCTTCTCACAACAAGCGTGATGGTTTCGGTAGGGAACGTGCCACCTTTGGGGACGAAACGATATTCGTTGCCTCTTACTGTTTTCAAAAAAATCGAGTGTCAACATAGAACAACAAGAGTGTCGTGTTCAATTTTGGAAAATTTCGGGGTTCGTTTGGACATTTTTATGCATTAACTGAGTTTTCAATGCATTTATGTACATAATTCAAATTTGAACTACATGCACATGCTCCAGTGCATATAAATTGGTTGAAAAATCAAATATGTGTCCTTGGGTGCATGCTTAGGTCCCATGCAAGAAATGGGAATGAATTTCAAACACCAGGGCACCATTGATTGCCGGCAAAACATTGAGATGCCTGGATTTTAAATTCTAGTAAATCCAAAACTCGTCTGAAATTCATGAAACTTGGCATGCTATCATGGAGCGGCATCAACATGCCATGGTAAAAAATTTGTCCCATTTGGGGCAGGTTTGAGTATATGCTTCTCACAAACCGGATCTTCTCACAACAAGCATGATGGTTTTCTGTAGGGAACGTCCCACCTTTGGGGACGAAACGATATCCATTACCTCTTACTGCTTTCAAATTGTCGGTGTATTTGGATCGACACCTATGGGATCACAAGAATCCCTACTACGGTTGCGGGGCGCGGGGTTGAGAGAAGAGCGGATCTAACGATCGAGACACGGTTCCTTTACCCAGGTTCGGGCCGCAAAGATGCGTAAAACCCTACTCCTGCTTTGGTGGATTCTATGTTGGTGTTCTTCAGCTAACGAGGAGCTCCAAAAGAGTCGTGAGGGGTTCCGAAAAGCCGAATCCTCCTCCTGGTCGCCTCGGGCCTCCTTTTATAGGGAAAAGGGGTTGCCAGAATGGCACACAAGAGGTGGAAAGGGTACAGTGATGCGAGGTTATCCCTCGCATTACAGGACAAGGTGCATTTAATGTGCCCTGCTTAGGTGTCCTTGCTTTATCGGGGAGGAGGAGAGACGGCCGTCTTTTCCGTCGCCGCTCCTCCTCGTGTCTACACGCGCCCTGGCCAGCGGTGCCTGAGGTGCCATGTAGGCAGACAGGCAGCTGAGGTGGCGCAACAGCGGGCCTCCACGAAGACCTGTGGGTTTCCACGCAGGAGCCTGTCTAGCTGGTTGGGTCGGCAGCTGCGTGGGTCGGTGGAGACCCAGTTGGCGCGGGCCTGATGGTGGCCCCGTGGGTGTCCTCGGTAAGGACCTTGCCGGGGCCCCGGTAAGGACCTTGCTGGGGCCCCGGCAAGGGCCTTGCCGCGGAGCCTGCTGTCATCCCCGGCAAGGTGCTTGCCGGGGGACTTGTGGATCCCCTTGGCTGGGATCCCGCCAAGGGTCGTCGCCTTCTTACCTTGTATCTGAACTTGAAGGTCTTCACAAAGATCTGCATGCCACCACGGGGGTATCTCCCGAATCCTCCCCCCATGGGGGTGGCGGACTCAAGGGTGATTCGCTCCGTAGGCGGGGGGCGAGCTGCCGCGGCAAGGGTCTTGCCGGGGCTGCCAGAACCGGCCCCGGCAAGGATCTTGCCAGGGAAAACCGCTTCGTCCCCTTGCTCTTCGTGGTCTTGTTCTTGGCGTCGCTCCAGTCTCCATCTAGCTTCAGTCTTGCCCCGGCTTGCCTCCCTTGCCGTGCTTGGTGTGATGGCACCGTGGCTCAGACTGCCCGTGCACAGTCATAGGGGTACAAAAAGTGTACCCCTCTTTTTGTACACCAACACAAATTTTTTCTCGTGTCAACATAGAACAAGAGGAGTGTTGTGTGAATTTTTGTGATTTTTCGGGGTTCGTTTGGACATTTTTATGCATTAACTGAGTTTTCAATGCATTTATGTGCATAATTCAAATTTGAACTGCATGCACATGCTCAAGTTTATATAAATTGGTTGAAAAAACAAATATGTGTCGTAGGGTGCATGCTTAGGTCCCATGCAAGAAATGGGAATGAATTTCAAAAACCAGGGCATCGTCGATTGTCGGCAAAACATTGAGATGCCTGGTTTTTAAATTCCAGTAAATCTAAAACTCGCCTGAAATTCATGAAACTTGGCATGCTATCATGGAGCGGCATCAACATGCCATAGTACAAATTTTGTCCCATTTGGGGCAGGTTTGTGTATATGCTTCTCACAAACCGGAGCTTCTCACAACAAGCATGATGGTTTTTGGTAGGGAACGTCCCACCTTTGGGGATGAAACGATATCCATTGCCTCTTATTGCTTTCATTTTTTTTTCTCGTGTCAACATAAAACAACAAGAGTGTTGTGTGAATTTTTGTAATTTTCGGGGTTCGTTTGGACATTTTTATGCATTAACTGAGTTTTCAATGCATTTATGTGCATAATTCAATTTTGAACTACATGCACATGCTCTAGTGCATATAAATTGGTCGAAAAATCAAATCTGTGTCCTTGGGTGCATGCTTAGGTCCCATGCAAGAAATGGGAATGAATTTCAAACACCAGGGCACCGTTGATTGCCCGCAAAACATTGAGATGCCTGGTTTTTAAATTCTAGTAAATCCAAAACTCGTCTGAAATTCATGAAACTTGGCATGCTATCATGGAGCGGCATCAACATGTCGTGGTACAAATTTTGTCCCATTTGGGGCAGGTTTGGGTATATGCTTCTCACAAACCGGAGCTTCTCACAACAAGCATGATGGTTTTCGGTAGGGAACGTCCCACCTTTGGGGATGAAACAATATCCATTGCCTCTTATTGCTTTCAATTTTTTTTCTCGTGTCAACATAGAACAACAAGAGTGTTGTGTGAATTTTTGTGAATTTTGGGGGTTTGTTTGGACATTTTTATGCATTAACTGAGTTTTCAATGCATTTATGTGCATAATTCAAATTTTAACTACATGCACATGCTCCAGTGCATATAAATTGGTTGAAAAACTAAATATGTGTCCTTGGGTGCATGCTTAGGTCCCATGCAAGAAATGGGAATGAATTTCAAACACCAGGGCACCGTTGATTGCCGGCAAAACACTGAGATCCTGGGTTTTAAATTCTAGTCAATCCAAAATTTTGTTAACCATTGACGTGATGCCACGTGTCTTGATTTCAATGGCTGTAAGAGGTGCCATGCGGACAGCTTCTTGACCTTGACTGAACGGGAGGCGTGCGAGCATCGTCTGGTGCGTAGGCTGATCGAGAGGCGTGCAAGCTGTCCTCGAGTGTGAAGGCTCACCGAGAAGCGTGTGAGCTGTACGCTGCGCAGGCTCACTGGGAAGCGAGCCCTTTGACTTCCATGGCCGCCCGCCTTGCTCGCATCCTCTCCATTAATGGCGACCAAGCTGCAGTTTGATTCGCTTTTTAAATATAAAACACTCATCGCAAATGTTTTAGTTAGAACACCCGTATGCAAACCAACAACTTCCCCAGGAAGCCAAGAGAAAATGTGCCGAGCAGGATTTCTGCAGCTATTGATCGCAAACAATTTAGATAGAACACTCATATGCAAAGTGAGAGTAGCGCAGGAGTTGTTCATCCCTTCAATACAAACGGTTGTTTTGGATGACCCGTGTGCAACCACGTACAAACAATTTGGTAAGATTTGCATCTTTCATATTGGGTATGTTGCCATTTGTCAAACTGGAAAGATTTACATTTGTTGATCTAGTAACATTGCCATTTGTCAATCCTTGTAACACTGTGATTTGTCAAAATATGCAGCTAGAAATCATTAGCACTATGTAATTTTTGCAACTAAAATTCAGTAATTAGGCATAGATTTCATGCATAGATTAAGCAGTCGTTCTTAATTTACGCAAATAGTTTAACTCGACAGCTGAACTGTAGCGACCATGATTCCAATGAATCGAAGTCTCTGTGCTCATTGTCATCCCTGGATCGGTATGCTGGCACACCAATACTCGAGAATTTGTAATAGAGTCTCAATCACACTTATTACATCGAAAATCCTCGAAGAGGCAATATCCTTTACACGAATATGGCTGAAGGCCATCTAAATAATAAACTGCGGAAGCAAATGAAGAGTAGTTGAGTCCATCCAACTCCACGGCAAACATTGAGTGCATGACAATGACTATCGCACCTTAATCTTTGTCTGAAAACTCTGCAACATGATACGTTGCAGCCATGTAGGTCAGCACATTGAATATGCTGGCGAGAACATACTGTAGCAATAATGATGAGCAACATCTACAACTATATGCATATCTAGCTGGTGGAGGCTGTAAGGTCAATTTTTGCATAAAGCTAATTTTTCCCTACAACAAAGGATTAATTTTATTTACTACTTAGTTTGATTAAGCAAAACAAAAATATTGAGAGTGGTACCCCCATATCAATCCCAAACCTCCAAGGTCATTAGTAACCCAACAAGTTATTAACATGATGAGATCAGTCCATAGTTCAAATACCAAGATATTCAAGATGTCCATAACCGGGGACATGGCTACTCATGAATAGATTGTACATTCTGTAGAGGTTTGTGCACTTTTCCCCACAAGACTCGACAACATCCATGATAGGAGGATCGAGACACAATCTTTCAGAAGCATTAACTCTTTACTCCGGGTAGACCGTTACACCTACACTTTGCTACATCTGCTAGTACACCACTGAAAGAGCTCACACAACATACTCAACTATGCCAGACCCCATAATGGCTTGTGGCTGCACACAAAAGTTTCGAGGCATGAATGATATATGATCCTTTTGAGTCTCGGTAGCATTCCATAGGATAATCAAACGGTACCCCCAGCATCTCCTTGGACAACACTGGTATATCCCCAGGTGCCCTAGCAAACCACTGGTACATCCCAAGGGTTCCACAACCAATCCACCAAGATGTGTATTAAATTTCCACCTTATACATTCCCTTAGTTATTATTACACTCAAAACTTTCATGAAATCTCTCAAACCAATCCACGTCTGCAAGCATGGCTAAGCAATGAATAACGAAACGTATATTCCCAGGTTTGATCTTAATTCATTGGATTCCTACCTCATGATCTACACATCATCATCACATGTAACCAGTCCTACTCATGCAAGTGTTTGAGGGTATAACTAATGCAAGTAAAACTGGGTATTTGAAAAGTATGATCAAAGTATGAACTTGCCTTGCTGACGACCGTTGAAACCTAGAGACTCGTAATACCAAGCTTCGCACTCTGTAAATTCAATGACAATCAAACAATAGCATACATAAGCAATCATGCAACCGAATTGAAAAACGAAACTCAAAAGACTTCGAAAACAAGCGAATAAGCCTTGCAACAGAAAACAATTTCTAATAGTACCAAAATTGAATGATTTGGTCTTATCAGAAATTTTAGATCATGAGCTTCGATTTTCAAAAAGAATCGATTAAAACGGAGTTACGAAACTCAAGATATGATCAAACGAAGTTCAAACTCAAATATGTTTGAATTCTAATTTTAAACTTTCAAAAATATGTTTGAGTTGATTATCTGGACAGAGGGGATTAATACGAAAACGTGGGCATTGGTTTCACCTAATTCCGATATACGAGAAAAAAGTTGTGATCGAAAGAAGATCATGGGCTAAACTGTAAAATAAATAACTACGAATACGTCCCTACCGAAAATAAAACTAAAAAGAAAAAAACTAACAGAAGAGCATCCACTATTTCGTACTAACTAGTGAATATGTCCTCTACTAACCCTAAACGAACGAACGTCCGTTAACTAACAGTGAATTGTAAAAAAAACTGATCTAACCTAACTAACCGAACTAAACCGGACTTAAAATAAAATAAAATAAAAATGTTCTAGGTTTTTACCTAGAAAACCAGTGGAAACCGTTGCCGGCGGCGAGGTGGGAGGAGGCGGCAGCTGCGTTCGGCCGGCGACTTCCGCGGGGTTTGGGCTTCAGCGAGAGGGAGGAGAGGGGCGGCACGGGGCGGCGGAGCGGACGACAGAGTCAGCGTGGGCGTGGGGCAGCGGAGTGGAGCGGGTGGCGGCGGCTAGATGCGACAGCGGCGGCGATCTCCGATGAGGCGGTGGGGCGGCTGTTGTGCTCGGCGGCTCGAGGCGATGATGAAAATCGAGGCAGGGGCCTCGGTTTATATAGGTTGGGGGGCGGCGATGACTTGGGCGAGGGGAAGGGCGAGGCGGTGGCGGAGTCCGACGTGGGGCCGGGTCGCCGGCGGTGGTGTGGGGCAGCGTGACTCGCGCTCTTGGTCGGGGTGACCGCGGGGTGGGCCGGGCTTCGGCTCACGCGGGCGCCCGCGTGGGAGGCGGCGGCTCGGCATGGCGCGGCCGGGCGGCTGGCTCTTTTTTTATAAAACATTTTCACAGACGAAAAATAACCAAAAATATTAAAAATAAAAAATACTAAAAATATCAGAAAAAATCACAATAATATATGGTCTTATATATGACCTAGTGAACATCTTTCTGACATAAAAATGCCTAAAAATTTAAATAAATTTTTGATGCAACTTTTAAAATTATAAATTGTAACTAAAAATCCAATAAAAATTATTTTTACTCAAAAATCAAATTCCAATATTTTTATTCTATTTTTTAAGAAGTTATATTATCTTCTCTCATTTATTTTAAATATTGAAAAATGAAATTTGGCAAAAATATTATTGATCCAACCCCACTTGAAAATAATAAAAATAGTGGGTTTCTCTTCGGAAAACTTCCAACTCTCTCACTTGGGTCCGAGTTGCTTAAAGTTTTAGATCAATTTTCAAATAAACTCATACTCAAAATGCTCAAATGATGAATGCATATGAATGGTCTATGATAACATCCAAATTGAAAATTGGGATCTTACATGAACCGACCAAACTTCTCCCCAATTGTTGCCAACCAGGTACTAAAATAGCAAGTTCAACTATATATACTAGATAATTTGAAGTACGTTGTACAGTTCGACCACACATCTATAGTTAGATGAACTGAACAAAATAGCCCCTAAATAGTACTACTACCACGGAGGGGCTTTGTGCTACTTCCGACAGCCTCTCCTCTGCCAAGCGCTCAGTAAGAGGCAGAGGAGGAGGAGGAGCCTACCAATGAGCTTGACAATGCAATACGGTGCCTGCCACTGCTGCACGTTCAACGACGCTCGCCAGCTCGAATGCCCACTGCAGCTCCAGACGATCCCTCTCGAAGCGGTCGGACTGCTCGTAGATCTCCTGATTCCTCGCATCTGCGTCAGCGTGTGCTGTGGCCACGGCTACAGTAAGGCTCTTTGCGTGCTCGACGAGGCGCTCGTCCTCCTCTCGCGGGAACTCGATGTAGCGCGCAAGGTCGCTGACGCACGTGCGGGCCTCCACCTCCGCCTCCCTCCTTCGGGCGGCGGTGGTGGAGCGGGTGATGATCCCGGCGGTCGACAGTGGGCTGGCGGCCACGGTGGCCGAGGATGGGGTGGCGGCTACGACCACCACCTCCACCTTTGGGCCGCGGTGGTGGAGCGAGTGATGGCCACGGTGGCCGGCAGTGGCGTGGCGGCCACGACGGCCACCTCCCACTTTCGGGCCGCCGCAGCGGAGCGGGAGATGGCCCTGGCTTTCGACGGTGGTGTGGCGGCAACGGCGGCCGGCAATAGCTGCCGACGGGCAATGGCGGCGGATTGTGTGGTGGGTGTTCCGCGCACACCCAACAGGGACCCCACGCGCAGTACACAACGCCGGGGACTGCGCCGCCGCCGCGGTGTAGCCTCCCAGCTGGAGCTGTCCTCTAATGACGGTGGAGTGACTGAGCGGTGACGATGGACCGGTGCCATTGGCGATTGTGGGAGAAGCAGTCGAGATAAGCTACAGGGAGGGAGGGGATAATGCGACACATGACTCACCGGCCGTGATGGTTTTTATAGCAGGCCGGCAAGCATTGGGATTTTTGGGGATTTCACCGAGTCGGGCGGGAAGCTTGCGCGGGAAACTACGAGGTTGCGTGGTAATGGGCTCACCGATGATTCATTGGCGCCACCGTTTGGCCAAAAGAACACCCCCACGCGCTGCGCAAGCTTGCGCTGTAAGCCGTTTGCAGCAGCGGGGTGACAAGACGTGCGAGAGGAGGACAAGAGGACACATACACATACAGTTAATAAAACAAATGTTTGCGATTTAATTACCTACTATACCCCCTTCCTGGTTTATAAGTAGGATTTAACTAATAAAATACGAATGCATGTCGCCATAGATTATATCGTTGGAGTCGTATTTGAACATAGTTTCCAGCTATACAATTTTTGTAACATGCATTAACACTTTTTTGGTTAAATTTAAGGTTATACACTAGCAAGCGTTTGCCCGCAACACACACGGCTTATTCCATCATAAACGGCTCTGATGGATCAACTTTCTGCCATGTATCGCACACGTAACTCTAATCTGATTCATGCTTGATGTCTCCGACATCGCTCGCATAGTTTGTCTTATTTGCCATGTATCACTGTGGCATCCTCTGCTCGCGTTCCTTGGCAAGTTCTGATCACTGTTAGGCGCCGCAGCGCGTTGTGCTCGCCGTTAGGCGCCGCGGCACGCTCTGTCGCATTCGTTGGCATGCTCTACTCGCGTCCGTCGGCGCGCTCGGCTTGTGGACATCTTTTACTTGAGGTGACCGTTGAGTGCTCTGCTTGCGTCCCTCCGCGCGCACTCTGCCAGCGGTTGGGCGTGCGCACAATCACGTCGGGGGCCCCATATGCATGTGGTTGCGCCGCGCGCGTTGCCACGCGATGCAGTTACGTGCAGCAAGATGGAGTTACGCGCTGCAAATTAGAACTGCCATCAGGGTCTGCCGATATTCCTGGGCGTCCGGCTTCCCCTTTAATTACCGCGGCCATTATAACCTTAGTCTATTCAACCTTTCGATCGCGCCCCACAACACAACAAGCACACCCACGACAACACATATAGAGGGGATGTCCGGCGGTGCTCCAATTGAGTTCGACAAGCATAGAGTGGAGACCCACACGAGGGAGATGGATCTCTCGGTGGTGTACACCATCGACCCGGCCATGGTGGACGACTACATCAACAGCATTGAGCAGTTGCTTGCTGGAGACAAGTACAAGGTGGTCGGCATCGACCTCCAGTACATCGCCGATCGTCCCGACAAAGATCAAAAGGTTTTCGTCGCCCAGTTGTGCGTGCGCCATCATGTCCTCATCTACCACTACTGCATGGATACAGAGCCTTGCGACCGTTTCAACAGTTTTGTCAACAGCACTGACTAGAAGTTCTCCACGGTGGATACCACCAACGATGTAAAAGCGCTCAGTGTTATGGGTCTGACCTGCAAGAACCTTGTCAAAATTCGTGACCACTACAGTGTTTGGGGCAGCACGAAGCTGGACTCCCTGGTTGAACTCGCCCCGGCCATCATCGACCCCTACTACAAAAAGATGAAGCAGGATGCCCAGAGAACAAGTCCCATATCCTGGCATGGGGCCTGGATGCGGCAACTGGATGAACCTCTCCTCAGGTTTGCGGCCAAGAGCGTGCACACATGCTATGAGATGCACAGGCGGATCGTTGACATGAGGAAGTCCCTCGTTACCCAAATCGACGAGCCCGGATCGAGCCACAAGCAGAGCAAGCGTCACATGAAGTAGATGATGATCAGATGATCGTTTATGCTAGTTAATCATGCACGTAATATATAGTTTACTTTATTGGTGTGTGTGGAAATGCCATGTGTGTAGTAGCCACCTATGTAATTATGCATGTAATAGTTTACTTTGGTGTGTGTAAATGCCATGGTTGTAGTAGCCACCTATGTAAGTGGATGTTTAATTTGGTTATGCAAGCATGTCCTTATAAGTGTGTGTGTGTGTGTGTGTGTGTGTGTGTGTGTGTATGTTGTTGTTCTATATGCAATCCCATCGCACACCACACACGTCTTATTAGCAGCAACCGTCTGTGTTATTATCGGTCTTCACACACATTTCTGATTACAGACATGTTTGTCGTGTATCACACACATCTTGCTAAGTTGAACCGTGTCTGTTCTCGTGTCTCAACGCAAACAGTTCATCCGAGTGAACCGCATGCCGTATATCGCACACACCTTGATCTGGCTGACCGTTTCTTTTCTGTTCCCTAATCACAAATAGTTCATCTGAGTGAACCGTATGCTGTGTATTGCACACGCCTTCATCTGGCTACCTATTTCCTTTGTTCCTCCTCATCGCAAACAGTTAATTGAACTGAACCGTATGCCCTTCATCGCACAAGCAACTAAAACCTGAATCGTGTTTGATGCATCCGTCATCGCAAATGTTTTACACATTTCTGGCGGTTTTCATACAACACCATTTGCGATTATTGCATCGCACACAGTTTCTTGAAGGGTCTCTGATCGTAGTGTTGCGTTAGCAGCATCCTGTAGTAGTGATCTTCTATACACACAACTAAATATTTGAATCTTTTTTCATGACCATCTCTCTCTAGGTCTCTCTCGCATGATCCTTCATGTAGCTACCACTCTCCTTTCTCCATGTCACCCACACGCTCAGTACATGCTTCTCCCTTTTTTGCAAACACGGTCTCTCACCGTGTCCCTCGATAAGTGTCACACTCTCTCTATCTTAATAGATTACATGGTTTTTATTATCTCTCACGTCTCTATCATTCTCTGGTATCACTATAGCCACCTAAGATTTCTTTGTCACCGCCACACACGCACTCTTTCACTTTGTCTTTCTCTCTAGGGTTCTGTCATGCACCCTATCTCTATATCTATACTCCTCTAAAAAACAAGGTTGGTGAAGATTGTGTGACTGCCATCTTGCAATATAGGTCATCTGATCCATCTAACGAATAGGAAGGAAACTATGACAATTATGCAAAAAGATACCGGCACTCCTCTCCATCTCCGTTCTGTCTTCATCTCCATTCCAAAACTAACATTATTCATTTGTTTATCGACCAGACAAACTCTTCCCCCCTCACACACACACACACACACTACTCCCGCTTTGGATCCCCGTACCGACTATCGTCTCTCTCACACACACACAAAACTCCCGCTATCGCACCCCTGACTCGTATCTCTCTCACAAACATTGATCTACCAGCCTCTAGATAGGTTTATTCATCAAGCGCACATTTTTGCTCCTTGTGTCTATGTAGATATTCCGTCCCTTCTTGAGACATGCCATCTCGATAATGCACACGCACACTATCGCCTCATTTTATGGTAATACCTCTCGCACTTCATGTCTTTGTCACACACACACTCTTTTCTCTTCCCCTCTCCCTCCTTCTCTCTCACACACATGTGCTTTTTGCAACAATGTCCCACTTCTCGAATTTTGAAACCTATCACATTCCTTCCTTATCTCATCAAAACAACCAAAGGAATATATAGAAATATATTTTCTCCCTACTTTATCTATACCTCTGTATCTATATCTATATCTATACATCTATATCTATATGTATATCTATACCAATATAAAAAGACCCAAAGGGGTAGATCCAATTAACCCCGGCCATCAAATCATGTCAATCCAATGACCTAAATTTCTTCAATGTCGAGAACTCGACACGTTTAGCGTGCAGTTAATTTCATGCCCAATATACTGCTAATCACATAATAACACGCAAATATTATCCTACTTAATATCTGCATGCACTTAATATACTTCCGAATTAACGTTGCATGTACACATTGACTAGTATCTCTACTCCTATAAAAGACTCATTTGGTGATAATGATGTGTTTGCCGTCCGTCATATCTGACCATTTGATCTGCATCTAACGGTAGTGAGGTAAGTTGTGGCATATTTGCAACAATACCCCACTTCTCTGCTCCAATTCGTAGAAAACCCCTTATTATCTTAAAAGCAACCACATCCCTCCCTCACCTCATCAAAACAGCCTCAGAAATACATTTTTAATGAATCGTAATATATTTTTTGTGGTATATGTATATCAAAACAATAGTGTTTCCTTTCAAGTTTGTGAACAAGTACTATTCTACATTCGATCCGTTGCAACGCACGGGCACATTGCTAGTATATACTCTTATAAAAAACGAGTTGGTGATGATGGTGTGCCTGCCATCTTGCAATATATATCTGTACTCTTATCTCTACTCTTATAGAAAACAGAGTTGGTGATGATGGTGTGCCTGCCATCGTACAATATAGGCCGTCCGATCTATATCTAACGGATAGGAAGGAAACTAAGATAATTTTGCAAAAAGATACCTGCACTCCTACCTAAATTCGCAGATAAGGCCTTCTCTCATTCATCCTTATCTCCCACAAGAGAAATTACACATATAAATGCATCTTGATGTTTCGTGCAACGCACGGGCATCTTGCTAGTACCCAAACAAAAAAGGACCAGAGGGAGTGATTGCTCTCACACAGATGCGACCTCTCACAAGCACAGGCATTGAATCGGCGCGCCGGCCAACAGGGCCCCACTCATTGCACGCCAGGCTGAACTCCTCGTCGCATTCAACCGGCTTCAGACTTCCCCACCTACCTCCATTGAATTTGTGCGTGCCGCGGTCTGAACGACAACATGTCCTTCCGCGAGCCGGCCAGTTGGCTCCTCTTGTCCGCCCGCTATTTAACCGAGGCCAAACGCTTAGCAAGAACCGCACCACACGAGCAGGAAGACGAGTTCCAAGATGGTTGGCTGCCCCGACGAGCCAGGCAACTCGCTGCCCCACCTCCCTCCCTGCCCTAGGCCGTCAGTACCATGGACATTATCTTTGAACGTGCAGATATCTGTGAGCATGAGTTTGATGTGGAAGTTGAACTTGGAATGTTGGGCTTGCATGTGGACTATACCATACTCAATGGTTCGTCTGTTATTGTTCGTAAAGTAATGGTTGTTTTATTACATGACCTGGAAAAAAAATTGTGCCACATCAGTAGATGCACGGACATCACAGCAGGCATGCTGACTCGATAAACATTTGAACCTAGATATATTATGAATGAAAATTTGTATTGACAATAGTTTTAGATAGTGTTGACGCTCAAAAGTGGCACAATCGTAAAAGTTGCTTTAATCTATGTCAAGATTACTTCAAACTTATGATTGGAAGTCACCATGAGATGGATTTCTTTGAGAAGATCAAGATGGATATGAAAGTGGTCTAAAACGGAGTTCGGATGCAAAAGTTATGACAAGTTCAGAGATGCTCATGGTGACACCAGATTAAAGAATGGCTTGAACCCAATCAAGATGACTTCAAATGGAAAAACTTTCAACGTGAAAGTTGTGCATCTCGTCGAAACGGTTGATTTTGATATAAAAATCGTCCCAATCCGAGTTCGTATGCAAAAGTTACAGCCATCCGAAGACAGCCCTGTCACAGAGCCATAAGTGGCGCGCCCCACCAGCCATGTGTCTGATGGGTAGCGCGAATAACAGCCTGTATTGCGTGACCGTTTTGGCCTAGAAGATGGCTTCAAATCGAAAAACGGTCAACATGAAAGTTATTCGGCTCGTCGAAATGGTCAAGATTGCTTTTGGGCTCTTTTCTATCCGAGGTCGTTTACCACCTCAAAAATTATCCGCAAGGTACAGCCAGTTTAAACCGAACAGTTTTGGAAAGTTCGGACAAAACCAATCCGAATTTGGCTAGGGTTTTGGACGTGAATCCAAGCCTTTTCCTTGCACGGGAAGTCCAGCCGCCTCTTATATACTCAAGGGGTGACGGCCGATTGAACAACAACACACAATCGCAAACGCATCTACAACTTTTTCATCTACGTTTTGTTCCTCCCTCGTTCTTGCTCCCTCGTTCTTCGTCGTCCTTCATGTTGGAGAGCTGCGAATACCGAGGCTCTAGGGGCGGCTTGACCGACCTAGGGCAGCCCATAGCCGCCGCACTCCCCGACGGGGTCCCTCCCGGGAGTGTAGGGTTTCGGGTCTTCAAAAGCTCTCGCCGGTCGACTTGCGAATCGCGCTTCCGGTGAGACTCCTTCGATGTGAGCTGCGGTGCACCACCCCCGGCGTCGGGGGTACACGTGACGTGTTCGTGTGCGAACACACTTTTTGGCGACTCCGCTGGGGAAAAAGATCAATCATCATCATCATCCATCATGTCTGGCAACGACAAGATCCCCAAACCCTCGGAAATCGACGCCGATAACATAATCAAGCCCAATTTTGAGGAGTTATCGGAGGAACATCGCCAAGCTTATGTGGAGTACAAGAAGGCACGTGAAGAGAAGGAGATGAAGGAGTTCCTTGCTAAGTTCAAAAAGGATCGTCAAGGCAATATCACTTCGGTTGGAGAAATCAAGTTTCCTCCTCTTCATGATGAACAGGTTAAACCATCTGTAAGTAATACCTTCTCTCCTGAGGTATGGGCTGAAATTGATAGTCGCATTACTGATAGCAATAATCTTTTATACCAAATTTTCTTGGAAAATAGTAATGCTAAAAATAGTGTGCCTCAATCATCTAGTGGTAATGTTGGTGTGCCTGTTACCGTAGAAATCCCTAGTCCAACTTTACCTATTTCATCGGCGCCCCCCGTGCCGATGAATTTTTATCCTAGCCCCGCAAATCAAATTGCTGCTGCACCCATTAATCCTATCATGAGTATGCCAAGTTCGGTGGTGACGCCGAACCAAACCCTACCTACAATAGCAAACCCTATTAGATCACTGCCGAATTACAATTCGGCATGCATGCCACAATTCACACCTGCAACTACTAACCCTACTCCTCCTATGCTACCGCCACAAGCTTCATCGTCCACCATGGATGATGGTCTAGCTAATCTTAGAGGGGAGATGACTAAGATGCTCCGAGAGAATTTTGGAGTTGAGTTGCCAAGGAACCATATTTATCAAAAGCCATATCCAGAATACTTTGATGCAATTCAATGCCCTCCGGGATATAAAATTCCAGATTTTGTTAAGTTTAATGGAGAGGGCACAAAAACCACTTGGGAGCATGTTAGTCAGTACTTGGCACAATTAGGTGAGGCAAGTTCACGAGATGAGTGGAGAGTACATTATTTTCCTTTATCTTTAATCGGTACTGCTTTCTCGTGGTTTTCTGCGTTACCACCTGGTTCTATTACTACATGGTTTCACTTGGAACAAAAGTTTCATGATCACTTCTACAGTGGTGACAATGAGCTTAAGCTATCCCATCTTACATCGGTTAAGCAAAAGTATGATGAATCGGTCTCCGATTATGTCAAAAGATTTAGGGATACAAAAAACCGGTGCTATAGTTTGGTGATAACCGAGAGAGATTTGGCTGATCTTGTGCTTAGTGGTTTGAGAACTCACATTAGAGAAAGGCTAGAAGGATACGAGTTTTTAAATATCAACCAAGTCTTGCAAAGGGCTTTGGCTCAAGAAAGCCGAAGCAAATATCTTAAAGAGGTGCATAGATATAAAACTGATCGTTCTAAAATGAATATGGTTGAGTATGGTAGTGACCACTCGGACGATGAGGGTGATATTTATGCTGCTGAATTTGTTTGGCCATCTAAGGCCAAACCATTTACTTGCATTGATTTAAAGCCGATTCATAAGAATCGTGATGAAGAGATGAAATTTACTTTCAACATTACTAAGTGTGATAGAATATTTGATGCTTTGTTGCAAGCCAAGATTATTAGAATATCTCATACTTTACCGCCGTTCGAAGAGCTGAAACGGCGTGCTTATTGCAAGTATCATAATTCTTTTTCTCATGCTACTAATGATTGTAATGTTTTTTGACGACAGATACAATCGGCCATTAATGACGGACGATTGAATTTTTCTGAAATGCAAGTTGATAAGCAGCCTTTCCCAATGAACACCATGGATTTGGAGGGGAAGAGGATGTTAATTCGGCCCAACATAGCCTAATCAGCTAATAAAAATAATATTGTCATTGGTGAGCCCAGGAAAAATGAGGAGAGCAACAAGGTCTTGGGGAGACAAGTTGTGCTTGACAAGCAACCCGATGGCAAGGAGGTAATCAAGATCACCATCAAGAATCCTACACTCGGGGGGCAATCACAAGTGCAAGAGAACACTCATGTCAAATTTGTTAAGCCCAAGAGTCCAGAGGTTGGCAAGTGGAAGACGAATGAAGCTAAGGTGCAGCGCAAGAGAATCAAGCCAACTTTTGATATGCTGCTGTCCAAGTATGCCAATCAAGCGACCGGTTCTAGCTCTAACCGGTCATCAAATTTGAAGCGCTCAAGATCACCTCCGAGGGAAGAATCTCATCATCACGCAAGGTCATATGGGTCATGGGCACCAGGACCATGGATGGCGCCGCCCCCCTATGCGCCATACTACATGGGAGGCTTCAATGGAGGATGGGGGCAGCCTCCAATGGCCCCTTATGCTTTTCATCCTGGTTCGGCAGAAACAAGGATGCCCGTTCATGAGAGGCTTTCTTATCCCACACGAGGCCGTTTGAACAATGGTGTCAATCGGCCAATGCAAGATAATGAAAAAAGGGTCAACCGGCAAGTGTGGCGTGCCAAATCACCAAGTGCTGAAATTTCAGAGCCTAGCAAGCAAAAGGAGAAGAATGCTAGTGGTGAAACTATTATGATAGGCACTAAAGAATTAATAATCAAAGAGCCGCTTATTGTTGATAATCCAGCTGATTCTAATAAAGATGTGGCTGCGGTCCAGCAAGGCCCCATGGCTAATGATCGTGAAGCTAGCATAAGCAAGGCCAAGTCGAGGGATCCAAAATATACTCAGCCTAAGTGGTGTCCTTCCGGTCTGACCAAGGCGCAAAAAAGGAGATTGCAGCGCATGAGGAGTCATGAGAAGGAGGAACAAGAAGCAGAAAATCTAAGGGATAAATTATTCAATGAAAGCCGTCCCATGGTACCCCCAAAACAAGTGTGGAGGCCAAAGCAAAAGGAAAACATTGCAGCTTCTGCATTGATCATAGCAACACCTACACCACCAACGGAGGACGATGCGGCTACTATTACATCGTCCACTTTGCCTACTACTTCCCCTTCCCTTGAAGATATTTCGGAGTCAGTGGACATGCTTGCGGAAGGAGATGAAATGCTTGATTATGAGTCTACACCAGTTCATGAAGGTATGGATATTAATATGGTGTATTACTTACCCGCTGAATTTCGTGCTATAGATGAAGAAGGGGAAGTAGCTCAGCTAGATTTTGGTCCTAAAAATTCTATATTCGAGAAGCCAAAAGAACCGGTGACGCACTTGAAGCCATTGTTCCTTAAAGGTCATATTAATGGATCACCGGTTGCTAGAATGCTTGTCGATGGTGGTGCTGTGGTGAATCTTATGCCATATTCGGTCTTCAAAAAATTGGGGCTGCATGATGAAGAGTTAATAAAGACCAACATGGTGCTTAATGCATTTGAAGGCAAAGAGAAAACTGAAGCCAAAGGTGTGATGTATGTGGAGCTTACGGTGGGAAGCAAAACTTTGGCTACCGCATTCTTTGTCACCGAGGTGCAAGGTAACTACAATGTGATATTAGGCCGCGATTGGGTTCATGCGAACCAATGCGTGCCATCTACTATGCACCAGTTTTTGATTCAATGGGTTGATGATGAAGTAGAAGTCATTCATGCAGATAATTCGGCTTGTGTTGCTTTGGCCGATGCATCGGTGGATTGGCAACATCCCAATGCTACTTGCTTGACGGGGCGCGACTGATCAGAATATGATTTTCTTAGCGCCACAAAAAGTGGTTTCGTGCCCGTTTCTTTAAAGCCGGTTGGCGATAATCGGCTCCAAGGTATGATGTATTTAAATGGATCCTAACTCAGAGTGGTTACAAAAGCGTCTTGTAGAATATCGGTCCAATGAGAACGATATGTATGAGTCCATAGAAGAGTTAGATGATATGGATAAGTTAGGACAAGGTTTTACATCGGCCGATCCATTAGAAGAGATAGATATAAGAGATGGTTCAATTTCGAGGCCGACATTTGTAAACGAAAATTTAAGAGTTGATCATAAGGCTAAGTTGATCGAGCTATTGAAAGAATATGTTTGTTGCTTTGCATGGGAATATCATGAGATGCCGGGTTTAAGCCGAGAGCTAGTGGAGCATCGGTTACCTATAAAGGCCGGTTTTAGACCATACAAGCAATCAGCCAGAAAGTTTAATCCAAAACGTATGACCGGATCAAGGAAGAGATCGGTCGTTTGCTTAAAGCTAATTTTATTAGACCTTGCAGGTATGCCGAGTGGATTTCTAACATTGTACCGGTAGAAAAGAAAGGCTCTGGCAAGTTGAGGGTGTGCATTGATTTCAGATATTTGAATAGAGCTACACCTAAAGATGAGTATCCCATGCCAATAGCCGATATGCTTATTAATGATACTTCTGGACATAAGGTCATTAGCTTTCTTGATGGTAATGCGGGGTATAACCAGATTTTTATGGCCGAAGAGGACATGTCCAAAACGGCTTTTCGATGTCCCGGTTTTCTTGGTTTATTTGAGTGGACAGTGATGACCTTTGGATTAAAAAATGTCGGTGCCACGTATCAAAGGGCTATGAATTTAATTTTTCATGATTTACTTGGTGTTATACTTGAAGTTTATATTGATGATATTGTTGTCAAATCGGATGCTTTTGAATCTCACTTAGCCGATTTGCGTTTGGCTTTTGAAAGAATGAAGAAATATGGGCTGAAAATGAATCCTTTGAAGTGTGCCTTTGGTGTATCGGCTGGGAAGTTTCTGGGTTTCATTATTCATGAAGATGGCGTGGAAATTGATCCCAAAAAGATAGAAGCTATACAGAAAGTAGGGGCTCCAACATGCAAAAGAGATATGCAAAAATTCCTTGGCAAGGCCAATTATTTGAGGAGGTTCATAGCCAATCTATCAGAGAAGGTTGATGCATTTACTCCTATCCTTCGGTTAAAGAATGATGTTGATTTTACTTGGGGGGCAAAACAGCAAGAGGCATTTGATATGATTAAGAAATATTTGTGCACTCCTCCGGTTATGAAAGCGCCCAGGCACAGGGAGCCATTTAGACTTTACCTTGCAGCGGAGGAAGGTGTTATTGGTGCTGTTTTGATTCAAGAGACCGAAGGAAAGGAGCATGCTATTACTTATTTGAGCCGACGGTTATTGGACGCCGAGACAAGGTATACATTTATTGAGAAACTATGCTTATGCTTATATTATGCTTGCACAAAATTGAGACATTATCTAGTGCCTAGTACTTGCATTATAGTTTGTCAAATTGATGTCATCAAATACATGTTGCATAGGCCAATTCTTAGTGGTAGAATTGGCAAGTGGACTTATGCTTTAATTGAATATGATTTGGCTTATGAATCTCTGAAATCCATGAAAGGACAAATTGTTGCTAATTTTATTGTTGAGCATCGTATTGATGATAAGCATGATATTGATATAAATGTTGTCTCATTAGCACCATGGAGATTATATTTTGATGGTTCAGTGTGTAGCAATGGCCAAGGTGTTGGTATTGTTTATATATCTCCACATGGTGCTGTTTTTGAAGCCTCATGCCGCTTAGAATACTTTTGCACAAATAATCAAGCCGAATATGAAGCATTGTTATTCGGATTACAGATGTTGCTTGCCATAGGTGCTACACATATTGAGGCTTTTGGTGATTCGTTATTAGTAGTGCAAAAAATATCCAAAGTCTTTCAATGTTTTGACGAATCACTTAATGTTTATCTTGATAAATGTCTAGATATAATTTCAGATTTGGATTATTTTAGCATTGCTCATATATCTAGACATGACAATTGGAGAGCAAATGAGTTGGCACAACAAGCATCCGGCTATCATGTTGATCGTGGCATGTTTCATATTTCTTAAAGGCCGATGTCTAGTCTTGCCAACATAGGGGAGGCCGAACCAGAGCCCACCGTTTCGGCCAATAATGAAAAATTTAATGCAGGAGAAAATCAAGACTGGAGGAAACCCATTATTGATTATTTGTGTGATCCTAGTAAAAGGGTGGACATGACTGTTTGGCGTATGGCTTTCAAATACACAATGAGAGATGATGGTCTCTATCGCCGAACGGTTGATGATGTTCTTTTAAAGTGCTTGGACGAGGACCAAGCGAGAGTTGCTATGGGAGAGGTCCATGAAGGTATTTGTGGCACTCATCAGTCGGCTCCCAAGATGAAATGGCTATTACGATGTGCTGGGTTTTATTGGCCGACGATGGTTAATGATTGCTTCCGGTATTACAAAGGATGTGAAGCTTGTCAAAAGTTTGGTGATATTCAGTTGGCTCCCGCTTCTATGTTACATCCTATTATCAAGCCGTGGCCTTTTAGAGGTTGGGGATTAGACTTTATTGGATAGATTCATCCTTCTTCTTCAAAGGGGCATCGGTTCGTGTTGGTGGCGACTGATTATTTCACTAAATGGTCTGAAGCAATACCACTCAAAAATATGACGCATACAGAGGTAATTCAATTCATAACTGAGCATATTATTCATAGATTCGGCATTCCTCAAACATTAACTACGGACCAAGGTTCATCCTTTATGTCACATCAAGTACGAGAATTTGCTGAATCATATAAGATAAAGTTGCTCAATTCTTCTCCATATTATGCCCAAGCCAATGGACAAGCCGAGTCTAGTAATAAAATATTAATCAAGCTCATCAATTAGAAGATTGAGGATAATCCAAGGAGATGGCATGAGCTATTGTCCGAAGATTTGTGGGCACATAGGATCTCAAGGCATGGTGCTACAAAGGTGACTCCATATGAGCTCGTATATGGTCAGAAGGCCGTTTTACCAGTGGAAGTGAATTTGAATGCTTTGAGAATAGCCAAACAAAATGATTTGTCGGCTGTGGACTTCTATAACTTGATGATGGACAATATTGATGAAGTTACCGATAAACGTTTAGTTGCTTTAAAGGCCATAGAGAGGGATAAGTTGAGGGTGGCAAGAGCTTACAATAAGAAGGTCAAGTTGAAGAATTTTCAAGTTGGCGATCTCGTGTGGAAGGTGATTCTACCAATTGGTTCAAGAGATAGAAAGTTCGGGAAGTGGTCTCCAAGTTGGGAAGGTCCTTTTAAGATTACAAGAGTGGTTTCTGGAAACTCATACTTGGTGGAATCCGTACAAGGCACATTATTACCTCGAGCTCTCAATGGCAAATATTTAAAGAAGTATCACCCAAGTGTGTGGCAAGAAGCCTAGATAGGCAAACGGCCGATATATAACTATTGCCCTTAGCATAAACATGGCCGATATATAATTATCGTCCTAAGCATATAAATGGCCGATGGGGTGTTGACATCGTCCTTAGAACCAACATGGTACAAATTATTTTTCGGCACGCTTGCTTTGCCGAAAAACAGGGGGGCATGTGTTGACGCTCAAAAGTGGCACAATCGTAAAATTGCTTTAATCTATGTCAAGATTACTTCAAACTTATGATTGGAAGTCACCATGAGATGGCTTTCTTTGAGAAGATCAAGATGGATATGAAAGTGGTCTAAAACGGAGTCCGGATGCAAAAGTTATGACAAGTTCAGAGATGCTCATGGTGACACCAGATTAAAGAATGGCTTGAAACCCAATTAAGATGACTTCAAATGGAAAAAGTTTCAACATGAAAGTTGTGCGTCTCGTCGAAACGGTCGATTTTGATATAAAAATCGTCCCAATCCGAGTTCGTATGCAAAAAGTTACAGCCATCCGAACACAGCCCTGTCACAGAGCCATAAGTGGCGCGCCCCACCAGCCATGTGTCTGATGGGTAGCGCGAATAACAGCCTGTATTGCGTGATCGTTTTGGCCTAGAAGATGACTTCAAATCGAAAAACGTTCAACATGAAAGTTGTTCGTCTCGTCGAAACGGTCAAGATTGCTTTTGGGCTCTTTTCCATCCGAGGTCGTTTACCACCTCAAACATTATCCGCAAGGTACAGCCAGTTTAAACCGAACAGTTTTGGAAAGTTCGGACAAAACCAATCCGAATTCGGCTATGGTTTTGGACGTGAATCCAAGCCTTTTCCTTGCACGGGAAGTCCAGCCGCCTCTTATATACTCAAGGGGTGACGGCCGATTGAACAACAACACACAATCGCAAACGCATCTACAACTTTTTCATCTACGTTTTGTTCCTCCCTCGTTCTTGCTCCCTCATTCTTCGTCGTTCTTCGTGTTGGAGAGCTGCGAATACCGAGGCTCTAGGAGCGGCTTGACCGACCTAGGGCAGCCCATAGCCGCCGCACTCCCCGACGGGGTCCCTCCCGGGAGTGTAGGGTTTCAGGTCTTCAAAAGCTCTCGTCGGTCGACTTGCGAATCGCGCTTCCGGTGAGACTCCTTCGACGTGAGCTGCGGTGCACCACCCCCGGCATCGAGGGTACATGTGATGTGTTCGTGTGCGAACAGATAGCAGGAGATGCCTAGCCTGGTCTGCCTCTGCTAGGCTTCTTCCATATCTTCTTTGGCTTGGGTGAAGAGAGCATCTGATTGCTCTTTTCGCTTCTTCAGGAACTCAGCTACATTCTCAAGGGCTGCAACATGCTTTCTTTCGACCTTTACTAGAGCAACGAGGACACAAACACTTGACGACTCCACATGGCTTGTGAGTAATCCAACGTCATCTGGGAATTTGCACCTTGTGTCTAATCCAGCATCATTAGGGAATAGGCACCTTGTGTGTAATCCACCCTCATTTTGGAAACATTATCTCGTGGTTGACCATACTTCCCTCCTCATAGGAACTGCATCCTAACATTGACGAAACCATCAAGGACGCACAAAACATCAACCACTGCTAGTCAGGTTCTCAATGTCAAAGTAATTGAAAGGTTGTTACTTACCAAAGCTCGTTTTACAGGTTCGGTGCAACTCCTCTTTAACTTGCGATGTTCCTTGAAGATGTCCCCAATATCCCGTGTTTGGTCTTCATTGCTCCTCTGCATGTTCGCATTCGTAGTTTTAAAATCTCAACATGGCATGAAAAATATAGTAATACTCACGCATCATGTGGGCAACATTAAAGCACTCATCTAACATGTTAGAGCATCTCCAATAGCGGAGTTAAATAAGAGTTTATAGCGTCGGAATAGCCAGTTTTTCTGCGCCGCGGAGTGCTGGTTCCAGCTGCCTCTGCAAAAAATTGTGCGTATATACATTCGACTCCGACTCGATACTGGCATAGATACTAAAGTTCTCAGCATAGATATAGCATATAGATAGATAAAAAATAGATAGTTCTAGTACTCTTCGTCGTCCTCCGACTCCGCCTCGGTGATGTCCTTCTCTGACGTCTCAATGTAGGCGTCGGGATATTGATTGTCGTCGGAGTCCCAGGGTGACGCTGCTCCTAGCTTGAAGTTGAATTGAGCGGGCGCCTTCCGTGTACGCTTGTTCTCGCGATAGGCGGCTCGCTCCGCCCTCCGCTTCTCCCTCTCCGCCCTCCTTTGCACATAGAACTCGCACTCGTTGATGATGTCATGCGGGAAGCGTTGGCGCCACAGCGCCATGGCTTCCTCATCCATCTTGGAGATGCCAAGTTGGTACTCTCGCCTCTGGTTGTCGCGACGATCCTCGTTGGTGATAAGCCTTGGGGGAGGCGCGAGCTCCTGTGCCTACTCCCCGTCTACGCGTTGGGAAAGTTCAGGTCCCTACAAGGCCGCCGAAGGCACCACGCCTCCGCGTCGTACATGCAAGCGGCCTCGTGGGCGGTGCCGAAAGTGCCGAGGTGGAGGTGCATCTCGTCGAACGAGATCTCAGCGGAGAAGGCGTGGGAGGGGCGTGCGCGGACGCCGCGGTAGCCCCAAGTTTCCCGGCGACACGGCGGCATGGTGGCGTGGCGGCGGCGAGGCGAGAAAGAGCGGTCGCGAGGCACAGAGGGGTGGAGGGCGCGGGAGGGCGTTGGATTTCATAACGCGTGCCAGATTCCGCACGCCAAAACTAGCGAGCGCCCAGCCGCTTTTTCCCACGCGCGCACGATCCTTTCCCGACGTCCCTGCTACTCTAAAATACTTTCCATCATTTGCCACGCTACTGGTTGCAGATGAAGAACCTACGCAAGCACAGCGCAATACAGGAGCAACGCACAATTACAAGGTGTTATTCTGTTATACAATGTCAGCTATAACCAATTACTTTTACCGGAACAATAGCAACCAGGAAATTTGAATGGTAGGTATGAACAAAATCGAAACTGCACATGTACTTCTAAGAGATTCAATATACAGATTACCAATCGAGGAGGAGTACAATGGCCGCGACGGCGTCCATGCATCATGCTCGGCAACAGGAGTCAGTTCATTGTCCACGATTATGGTGTTTCTGCGCTTGGCGTTGGCTTCCAGGGAGCAGCTCCGAGTCTGTGGAAGACGGTGTCGGGGAAAAGGTTCTGTGCACGACGACGATGCTGGACCGGATCCAGTGCGGCGTACGACGGCATTGATGAGGCAGATGCGCTGCGGTGGATGAGTGCGCCGGTGAAGAAGGGGAGGAGCACGAAGGGTGAGGTGTCGTGGAGATGTCTATTTTGCGTTGGGGGTAGAAAATGGGCAGTATTCAGGTGTACTACTCTGGGTGCCGGGGTGGGGTTGGCTGGGTAGGGTGAACCTGAAGTTACCAAAATAGCCCCTTACCCATCAGTATATGTAGGCCTGTTACGAAGGGTATGATGGTAACTTCGCACTGCTCGAATCTGTGTCGCGGGAGATTTTCCCGCCGACATGAAAATTTTGTAACACTGTACTCCCCATCTAGCGTGTTGGGTGATTCGGCTAAGCAACTAGCGAGTAGTACTACAAAAATGCTACAAAAATGTTTATGCATGTAAAAAAAAACTATATCACTAAAAGTTACATTCAAATACATATCCAACAATATATTTTTTGTTGACATGCATGAAAATATTGTAACAGTTAAATATACTGTCAAAATTGGGCATGGAATACAATGGGGACCAGGACGTAGGTAGTACTAGTATTCCCTCCGTTTTTATTAACTCTGCATGTTAGGTTTGACCGAAGTCAAACTTCCTAAAGTTTGACCAAGTTTATAGAAAAACTATAAACATTTAACCATAACAAATATGTATGATGTGAAAGTACATTCAATAATGAATCTAATGGTATTTATCTATTATTGTATATGTTAATATTTTTTGTTTATAAACTTTGTCAGAGTTTACAAAACTTGACTTTGACCAATGCTAATAAGCAGACTTAAATAAAATGGAGGGAGTACACTTTTGTTTTCTTAGTTTGTAGTGGAATTAATCATTTGTTGTACTCGTGAAATAAATATATTAAGCCACTGACTTCGAATGTAATGGTTTATACAATTCAATAGTTAGAATCGTTGTCGAATTCCAAGATGTATACGAGGTCTATAGTACTTCACAATATTCTCAGACTCACATAATCCCAATAAAATGAAAATATAAATGCATTTCATAGTTATTACGTTGTAGGATGCAACAAAACCAACCATAACTCTACATGGACGAGAGGGGAAGGATCTCGTGGGTTGAGGGATTGATAATTTTGTGCGGGAGAGAGAGGGAAGGGGGAGGAGTCAGTCAGCAATTGTCACGTCATCCTGCTTCCAAATGGCCCCGCGTTCTCTAGTGCAGTTTGGTCATCGTCTCCGATCTTCTCGATGTTCTCTTTGAAGATTGAGGTGGTGTGCATGCTGGGGTGCAGAGAAGCACAAGCGAGAGTGGTCGCCATATAACCTTGATGGGGATAGATTGTGTGCTCTTGGGAGGGGGAGTGTGTGTGTGTGTGTGTGTGTGT
>LR738711.1:578122385-578157099 GCA_902687465.1 Secale cereale | reverse complement strand
AGCCCCCCGCCCCCCCCCCCAACCTTGAGGAGCTTTGGAAAGAAATGGAGGTCACCTTGTGGGAGGCGTTACCTCCAGCAGAGCAAGCCAAAATAGAGGCGGAGAAGAAGGCCAGGGAAGAGAAGCGCGCCGCGAGGCATGTTGCCTGGTAGGCCTATGTCGCGTCAAAGAGAGTCAGGAAATTGGCTCTTTGGCAGAAGGCTCGTGCGAGGGTCGTGAGGGTGGCAGAGGATGCCCGTGCCAAAGCCCTGAGTGCAGTCGGGCCCAAGCACCTCACCTACGCTTGGCGATACATTGACCGGGTGCACGCTTCTATCCAGGAAGAGTACCTATTTGCGCCGGATCACCACACCGGTGAGATCGCGCTTGCCCGCCGGCAAGCCGCCAATTAGCACCTCACGAGTTGTGAGGCAAAGGAAGAGGTGTCGTGTCGGCGCGCTGGGAAACGGCCGCACACCAGGGCCCTCGTGGTGCGCCGCAAGCGCTTCTGCGAGCGACGTGGCTTTTATTAGGAATAATTCAGTTTCGTAAGGCGATTTCATTAGTTTTGGGACGCAAATGAAAAATCCCGAGCATTCAGGAATTATTAGCTTCCTTAATTGAGTATGTAAAAGGAAAGTGTGGAAACCATGTTTATCTGTACGCATTTTGTAAGTACGTGCACATACTTAACTATAATTGCACTACACGTCTCTCTCTATATCTACTTGCAGACTATGCTACTACTATTACTTATGGACGTGCATATGCACGTTTTAACATTACGATGCGGTTTTTGTAAAAGTAGAAAAACAACACTAGTCAAGCTTGCGAAATGATTCAACACAAAAGAAATACAAAAATGCTCGTTTGATTGTTTACTTTTAGCTTCCTTGTCTGTGGTTATTTCTGTATTGTACTTTGTGCAGTATATCACTGGTCGGGAAGGCATGCAAATTCCCAAACCGCTTTGTATACCCTGTATCAAATTTTGGGCCTAACAAGTTGTGTCGTGCAAATGGAATTCCAACTTGAGTACTACTACTACTAGGAGTAACAGGGGCCATTTCTTTTAGGCTTCAGATTAGTAATCCCATAACTACCACCTCTGTCCTGATTTATTGGTCCTCATTGTAATATGTGTCAAATTTAACTAATGAAATGTTTATGCATGTCACCGAAAATTACATTAGTTATCAGTTAAATCTTTGGTCAAAATTTAACACAATTACAATAGTGACTAATAAACCATGACGGATGTACTACTCCCTACGTCACAGTTTAGAAGGCGTACATCAGAAATTTCTGGGACCAAGGTGTTTCATGATTGGCTCTAGTTTCCTTTGCATGCGACTGAAAAATAGCAGCGTAGTTAATAGCACAATGCCTAATTGCTTGAAAAATCAATGCATAGTAACCCCCATGGCCACTAAACGAGTAGACCTCACACGTGCATTGGTGGAGACCGATTCCAGCAGGTGGATTCACACGGTCGCATGCATACAATACTCGTAGAGCGGAGTATTAATTAGCTAGGAGTAATTGCATTGGTGCCTTAAATCTTGTCTATTCTGGAAACTCACGTAAATCTAACTGTGCCTTCTAAACCATGACGGAGGGAGTACTAGTTTAGAAGCCCAGATAAATGAGTGAGGCGCCTTATGTTACTCTCCACTGTGACTAGTTTTATGGGAAAGCTGGGGAAGAGACGGCTTATTTTTTAAGCCGCCAAAAGAACTAGCCCTAGAAGTAGTAGCTGGGCTTTCCCGGCTTCACGTTTTAACACTACGGTCAGCTGCAGCTTCTCATATCCTGCTTCTTGGTGCTAAAACGTTCGGCTCGACTTAGAGTTCACAGAGTTGGAAGCTAGAGGACTTCAGAACAGGCCCTAGGAGTAGTAGCTAGGAATCGAGTGTGCGAGATGAACCGGACAAAGTAAATGCAGAGAATTGAAATGCAAAAAGGACAGAGGGACGTGATGGTTGCTTGTCCATTTATTTTACCATGCCACTTATTACTGGGAGTGGTGAGGTTTTGTGATATGACAGCTTTACTATCGCGCCACGAGTGGGGTGAGACTCCCGTGCAGCGCCGCCCTCTACACTAGTACTACCTCCGCCGTGGTTTATTAGGCCTTCCACTATGTAGCCGGTGCCTGGCATGTTAAAATATACTCCCTCCATTCCTAAATATTTGTCTTTCTGGACATTTCAAATGGAATACAACATACAAAAGTATGTAGACATATTTTAGAGTGTAGATTCACTCATTTTTCTTTGTATTTAGTCACTTGTTCAAATACCTGGAAAGACAAATATTTGGGAACAGAGGGAGTATGTCACAACCCTACTTCTGGTATGCACTAGGCTAGCTTGGTTTTGCATCATGTTTAAAATTCAAATAAATTTTGAATTGGGGACATGTGAAACCCTCAGAAATCTTTTTGAAAATGACCCAGATAAAAATTGCTCCAAAAGGGTCCAAGAAAATATTCATGTTTCTCTCTGAAAATATTGGTCAGAAGTAAAATTCAAACCAATATTTTTAGGAGCTCATAAATATTTATTTTGGGCATTTGGAGTTAATGCAATATTTATTTGCTTTGGATATATATTTATTATATATTTTATATATGTCCAAAAATTCTCATTTTTGTGAGGGACTTTGGATTAATTCCTTAGGTCCCTGCAAAAAAAATGTCAGAAGAAAATAAAATGATTTAGTACTAGAAACTAAATCAAAACAAATTACAGAAATAGAAAAACAGAAAGAAAAAAAAGGAAAAGAGCTTACCTGGGCCACTTGCTGGCCTGGCACTGCGCGGCACAGCTGGGCCGGCCCATCTGCCAGTCGTCGTCCTTGTGGCGACGATAGAAGGTAGAGAGCATGCGCCCGCCGCTCTCGCGCATGGCTGCCACGCCTCCTGCCTACGTGCCCCTCCCCCTCGTCGCCTGGACGTTCTAGTCGACGCCACGACGCACCCCGGACCCCTCTCGTTCTCTCTCGCCGCCTCTCCCCTCCTCTGTCTCCCTCTCTCGCTCGGACCCGAGCGCCACCGTCGCCGCTGCTCGCTGCTGCCGTGGCCACCGGCCACTCCACGTCCAGCCGACGCGTCCACGAGCTCCGACACTTTGTCCCCATCCTCTCCGTCAAGCCACGCGTCACCGGACGCCCTGAGGAGCTGTCACCGCCGTCTTCTTCAACCTCCAGCGCCGGAGATCGCCGGTAACACTGCATCGCCGTCCGGCCTCCCCCGAGCCCGCTGAGACCAACGTTCGACTCGCCGTGAGCTCCTCTACTGAACACCTCTTCTTCACCTCATCTTTGCGAGTTCCAGCTCCGTTCCCGACGAGGCCCGAGCTCCGACGGTCGCCCAAGTCGTCGCCGGTGTCTTTTCCGTCGACCCCTACTCCAGCAGCCACCACCAATCGATGCGGACGAGGCTCCGCAGCCTGTAGATGCCCTCCGCCGGCCATTTGGTCGCCGGAGGAGGATTCCCGACGCCTCCGCCGCGTTTGCTGCCACCGGCGGCTAAACGCCGGCATGTTAGCCCCGGGTTGTCCAGGGATTTGACCCCCTGGGTCAATGACAGGTGGGCCCCCCTAGTTAGTTAACCCAAGTTACTGTTAGTTAATTAGTGAGTCACTGGCACGTGGGCCCTGCCCTACTGACATTTTGGTTAGGATTAGTTTACCACTAATTACCTTAGTTAATTAGTAGAGTCACTGACCAGTGGACCCCACTGTCAGGTTTGACTCTGGTCTGCCTGGTTGACCTGCTGACGTCATGCTTTGGTCATGCTGATGCGGTAATCCATTTCTGTATTTTAAATAAATCTTAAATGATTTATTTATTTCAGAAATTGGTTTAAACTTCAAAAAATCACAAAATTTCAACCGTAGCTCAGAATGAAATAAGTTATATATGAAAAATTTCAGAAAAAATCAATCTATCCATCTGTACCATTTTCATGCATGAAAAATGAAGTTATACCTACTGTATATATGAAAACACATAAATGGCATTTATAAATGGTTCAAATGGACTTCAACCAAATAAATGCTAGTTGCATTAGCTCAAACAACATCACATATTCATGCCATGTTCATGCATCATATTGTTGCATATGCTTGTGTTTGATTGTTGGCACCGTCCTTCTCGATAGGTCATGCTCCGAAGACCGTTCTAGAGTACCTGTCAGAGGATCAGTGCCCCATATATATCTACTAGGCAAGCAAACCCCCTTGTTCATTTCGATACAATCCCACTCTCTCGCTCCTGCTCTGTGTTATTGCATTAGGACAACAACGATTCAACTGCTACTTTATGCTGCGGTAGTTGAACCCATTCCTCTCCATGACCTATCATTGCCACAGTAAATAGTTGAAACCCACTAGCATGTGTAGGAGTTGATTGAAGCCACGTTGCGTTCTTACCATGCCATGCTTGCTATTGCTTAGAGTGTGTCAGGTCTGATTCATTGGGAATAAATTAGAGTGCAGTGTTATGTTCTGATGCTGAGAGTTAAGCGTGTGAACACGTTTTGGTAAAGGTAGCGGTGAGAGGCCATGTAGGAGTACATGGTAGGTTCTCTCACTGGAACCATCCTTAAGAACTGAGTTCTGTATATGTTGTCCAATGACTAGCTACTGCCACACATTGGGTTTCGGTAACTCGACCCCTCTCGGCTTATTAATCAACTTGATCTCTGTCCAGGAGTCGCAACTAATTTCTGGTGTTTGTAGGTAGTGTTATTTCTCTACCAAGTGGCACCCGGCAGGGTGGGCTTGGGACAGACTAGTCATAGGTGGCACGGTGTACCAAGTGGCCCCCGGATGGTGGGCTTGGGAACCCTGCTCACATCATTTGTGGCCGTGATGGAAACCTCGGTCGGACTCCCTTGCGGATGGAACCCGAATAGGCGATAAACCTGGACTAGAGTCTTGTGTGTTTAGTCAGGTCGTGGCCGACACCCTCGCCAGGCTTCCACTTGAAGGTTGCCGAGATACACGACGTGTACATGGCGGTAAGTGGCGAGAGCGTGTGTGAGAAGTACACCCCTGCAGGGTTCACATGATCTATTCGAATAGCCGGGTCCACAGTTATGGACTTCTTGGATGCTTACGTGGTACATAGACAACTTGAAGTGGATACTCTAAAATGCTCAAGACAAGTGTGAGTGCTATGGATGACCTTCTCGTAGGGAGACGGGGATGAATCCATAGTGGTGTTTTGAGTGGTGATTAGTGGACTCGTGTGCGCCACCTCAAAGAGTTACCAGCAGTCGTAGTATAGGATAGCCACTGAGTCAAAGCTGGCTTGCTGCAACTAAACCCCACTTTGCCTTCTTGATATAAATGCGTGTTTGATAGGATCTGATGTAAGTCTTGCTGAGTACCTTTGTACTCACGTTTGCTTAATTTATGTTTTGCAGATGAGACTTCTATGTCACTAGTAGTTCCACTTGGACTTCGACAAGTAGCTTGTTACCTCAGCTACGATCTTGTACGAGTGTTGTAGATAGTCAGGCTCTTCGGCCTTTTTCATTTGTAGTTGTCTATACTCAGACATGTTATGCTTCCACATGTTGCTTGTATGCTCTGAATGTTGGGTCATGAGACACATGCTTGTAATATCTAGCTCCTCGGAGCTTAATGAATAAATACTTTGTTTCGTAGAGTCTTGTTGTGATGCCATGTTGTATTGCACATATCGAGCATATTGTGTGTATGTTATTGAAATGCTTGGTATGTGTGGGATCCGACAACCTAGTTGTTTCCTCTTGGTAGCCTCTTTTATGGGGAAATGTCTCCTAGTGCTTCCACTGAGCCATGGTAGCTTGCTACTGCTCCGGAACACTTAGGCTGGCCGGCATGTGTCCTTCTTCGTTCCTGTGTCTGTCCCCTTTGGGGAAATGTCACGCGTTGTTCCTTTAAGTCCTTGTAGATTGCTACGACTTGGGTTCATACGTTGATGACCGACACATTCGTTGCCGGGTCATGTATGCCTGTCCCTGTAAGTTAGTGCCACCTTGGGATTATAACTAGTCATGTCGGCTCGGGTTCTCTGTCATATGGATGCTAGTGACACTATCATATACGTGAGCCAAAATGCGCAAACGGTCCCAGGCCAGGTATGGTGGCACCCGTGGGGATACCGTGTGTGAGGCCGCAAAGTGATATGATGTGTTACATGCTAGACCGGTGTGACTTAGGATCGCGGTCCCGACAGCTTTGGTATCAGAGCCTGACTGCCTATAGGATTACCAAGCCAAACTGGTCGAAGTTGAGTCTAGAAATTCTTTAGTTATATAAGGGAGTTGATTGTGGAAGGGAACGTAAGGCTCTTTTTACTCCTTATACCTTATGCCCTTCAGATCTGAGTCATCTTACCTTTCCTACGGGGTTAAGGAACTAGGCTTTCTCTTCCGTCTATCAGGATCACTTGTTACTATTCCGTAGTTCCATAGGATTGGTTGATGAGAGTCATACTCCTGTTTTTGAGTTCTTCCGGTGTAGTTTGTTTAGTACTATCACAGAACCTTGAGTGATGTTGTTGAGTATGGTACTGCCCTATCGTTTGCAGGATGTCTCATTTTGAGCATTTTACTGCCATTATGCTGCCGGAATTGTCTTAGGAGTTCGAGAGATACCTATTTCTTGTCCTACCTTCTATAGCCTATGGTTGATGCTGATTCCGTCCTTGGTTTCATTTCTCAGGATGTCGACTGTTACCCGAGGTTTAGTTGCTCGTAGAAAGAACCACGGAGGTGGTAGGGATGAGGTGTATCCTCCCGACCAGCCTTCGTTGGCAGAGGTCATGTTAGAGATGGAGAGAAACAAGCGAGAGTCTAACCGCTTGTTGGCACGTATTGAGGGGACCACCACACATCAGTGCAAAGAGTCAGCGACCATCCATGACTTCATTTGTCTGAAACCACCCACCTTCGATCATCCCATTGAGCCACTCGATGCAGATGACTGGCTCTGTAGTATCTCTCACAAGCTGCGTTCCGCGAACGTAGCTGAAGGTGACAAGGTCACCTATGCCACATAGCACCTGGAAGGTCCTGCTAGTCTTTGGTGGCAGAACTATGAGGCCATGATGCCGGCTAAATTCCTACCTGGAGAGATTTCACTAAGGCTTTTTGCGAGCATCACATTCCTCAAGCCCTCATTGATCGCAAGAGAGAAGAGTTATGTAGTCTTACCCAGGCTAAGATGGCTGTTGATGCTTACTATAGAGAACTTGAGAACCTCGCCCGCTATGCTACAGAAGAAGTGTCCACGGACGCCAAGAAGCAGGCTAGGTTCCGAAAGGGTCTCAACCCCAAGCTGCGTCGTGATCTTCACTTACATCATTGCAATACATTCTAGGCTCTTGTGAACAAGGCCATCAACATAGAGACAGCTCAGCTCACTTACGAGGAGTCTCATAAGCACACCCATGATATGGGATCTTGCTCCGGTAGTAGTTCCCAGAAGCACCGGATTTGGGTTCCAAACTCCGCTCTTCCACCCAGATATTCACCGAGGCCGTCATATGAGGTTCCTCATCCAGCTCAGTCTTATGCTCCACCCAGGCCTTTTGGTAGACCGCTTGTCAATGCGGGTCCACGTCCTACCTCAGGGACTTGCTTCACATGCGGAAAGCCAGGACACTATGCACGTGACTGCTCTCAGGCCAGTCTTGCTCCACCCCAGCCCGAGAAGTCCGTTCTTCATGGTAAGCCACCACGCAAGATGGTCAGTGTCAAGTCAGCTTCCATTGAACATGGATGTGTGCATCACGTCTCAGCTAAAGACGCTCATGATGATCCAAATGTCGTTATTGGTACACTCCTTATCAGTTGCCATCCAGCTTCAGTTCTATTCGATACCGGAGCATCTCACTCCTTCATCTCTGAAGCCTATGCTAGCTTGCACAACATGTCATTCTGTGATATGCCTTCTCCATTAGTCATTCAAACTCCTGGATCAAAATGGCAAACTTCCAGTATAAGCCATGGTAATGGAATCCTTGTTGACAGATTGGTATTCCTTGCATCACTTGTAGCCCTCAAGTCTTCAGATGTTAACATCATCTTGGGTATGGACAGGATGACAACTCATCATGCCAAGATTGACTGTTACACTAGGTCTGTTCAGCTTACACACCCATCTGGCAAGATAGTCACTGTCTCCACTAGAGTTGCAAAGCGTCAACTCTATTCTCTTAATGCCAGCCCCCTCCCAGACCTTGAAGATATCCCAGTAGTCCGTGACTTTCCGGATGTCTTTCCGGAGGAACTGCCAGGTATTCCACCTGACAGGGATGTAGAGTTTGTCATAGATCTTATCCCAGGAACTGTTCCAATTTCTAGGAGACCTTACAAGATGGCACCCATAGAACTAGATGAGCTTAAAGAAAAACTTGATGAGTCCTTGCGAAAGGGTTTCATCCGTCCTAGTTCTTCTCCTTGGGCTTGTCCCGTCCTCTTCGTCAAGAAGAAGGATGGTACGGATCGGATGGTTGTAGATTATCGTCCTGTTAATTTGGTCACGATATGTCACACCCTGATTTTCATGCCACAACAGATAAGCTAATAATCATGCTAAAAATGTGATTTGACAAAAACTTTTGAGTGTTTTTGACTTTGCTTGATTGATTTTCTGTTTGCTATTTGCAAGTGCTCTAAAAATGAAATAAATCATCCAACTCTTACACTTCATCTCCTTGATCCAAAACCTTTTCCCAATGATCATGCCATGTGTATAGGACAGTATAGTATTTTCTTATAAAAATAATTTGGCCAAAAAGTAAGGACAGTATAGTATTTTCTTATAAAAATAATTTGGCCAAAAAGTATTTTCTAAAATTAGTTTTCCAAAACCCCCTGAATTGAGGTTTGTATTGCAAGTACCTTATTTAGGGTGTGAAAAATCTTTCAAAAAGTATATTTGAATCCTATTAGGTATAGGACTCCCTTAAACCACAAAATTATAATTTTAAAAGTTATTTTTATATTTTATTCAAATGCTTTTTCTTTAGGCCAAGAATAGTCTTTAATAGGTTAAAATTATTTAGCTGTTTCAAAAATATTTTTCAAAATTCAGGGAAACTCATAGGACATATATTGTTCATATATAAAAGTTTCAACACATGGTCATGTTCAAAATATTGGACAAATCCTTCCAAAACCCTTTCTGGATATTTCAAGCTTTTGAAATATTTACAAAGGAAATATTCTCTAAAAATTCCAGGGAAATTCTATCATGTCAAATATGACATGTTTGATGATCTTGCAAAGCCTCATGCCTTGAAGATCAAGAAAACATCATCAAATACCCTCAAAACCATTTATGTCTATTTTGAAGTTTGAGCAACTTTACATTGCCAAACTTGTCCAAATGCTCTCAAACTTGGTGCACATGCTAAAATGGTCTAATTATGTATCTAGACTAAATGGCACAAGTATTGGAGAAGCATAACTTGATCTAAGTGCCCCAAAACCCTTTTTGAACAGATCCAAATTTGAACAACTCTACATTGCCAACTTTTTACTTGTGGCCTCAAATTTTGTGGACATGATCACAACCCCAAATGATGACACTACACCAAGTGGTGCATCAAGGAGGGATGATTTGCTTAACTTAATCTTGGAAAATCCATTTCTACTGATTTCTAGGGTTTACAAAAGTTACATTGGCAACTTTCTTCAAATGGACTCAAACTTGGTGGTCAACCTCAATTATGTGTGACATTTGATCCTGTTAAGTCTCATGTCAATTAGGAATAAATTGCTTGCCCAAAACCACATCAAACACCTTCTGGTAATTTTCCAAAACTGTCACTTTTACCTCTTTCCTTGTTCTCCATGAGCTTAACTTTTTACCAGGGCCTCTCCTAGTCACCTTCTACCTCCAGTAACTCTCCCATGGCCATTTCTCAATGATTGAGGGTTAAACTACCCCCATTTACTTCCCTGGATAGCCCCTCTCTCCCTCTTCTTCTGCCTCTCTCCTCTCCTACTGGCTCCCCAGGGCATCCCAGGTCGTCTATGCTTTGTTTACTACCCCCTCTACCTCCTAGACACTAGTGGCCACGCCCTGGGCACCAATAAGATGCCATGGCATGCAATGGTGGCGCTCTGGAGCGCGCTACAGTGCTCTGGCGCACTGTAGCCACCCCCAATCCGCAGGGCCTGGCCACCTCGAGCCTTCCCCTAGTGTCCCCCGAGGCTGCCTCGACATCTGTGTCACGCAACGCTGTCGGCCCCTTCCTCCTTCTCCCTCCTGCTGCTCCTCTCGCACGCGCACCATGGCCGCTGAGAGCTCCAATGAGCACGCTCACACATGCGCTGCCCTAACGCTTACCCGCTCCTTCTCTCCCTTCCTCTGGGTGTAGACCACCCCTACAAACGCCCAGACACACCGCGACGAGCTCCCGTCACCCGTGGCGACGGAAACGAGCTCGCCGGCACACGAGTCCTCGGTGGACCGTCGCCCGCCTATTTAAAGGCCACCCCCGAGCCCCTCGCTGCTCATTTGGCTCTCTCTCTCTCTCCCGTACGCCCCCAGGACAACCCAATACTCCTCCCGTGCCCCCATTCAACTCCACGGCCGGGAACCTTGCTGCCGGCCACCGCTCAAATTTGAGCTCTCACTAGCCTATCTTTTGCCCCTACCTACTCCAGAGCCCCCTCACCACCACTCCCGACTCGCCCCACACTCCATTTCCTCCTCCATGTGCCTGCCTTGTCGTGCCAAACCTCGCCGACGGTCCCCTTTGCAGCCATCTGAGTCATCGCCGCTACAGCCCTCCCCGGCGTGCGTGAAGCACATGGATGGATGCGGCATGGCCTCCTGAGCACGCCGGTGGGCGGAGCATCGCTAGAGATGCTCTATAGCCCCAGCAATCGCCGGCGGGAGCGGCTCCTCCTCGCAATCGGACCTGCGCGGGAGGTTGAAGACGGCCTGCCGCTGGGCCCCGCGTGTCAGCGACCCAGCGGGCGGGCCCGACCGTTTAAGTGGAAACGACATCGCCCAGATCCGCCTTCCCCACGCGAAGACGCATTTCCGGGGAGCCTCCTCCGGCATGGCACCTGCGCGTGAGCGGCTGAGCCGCTGGGCCGACCCAGTGGCGCCCTGCCACTAAGTCTCGCTCAGTGCGCAAAGCTGCCGCCCAGATCCAGCCCTTTGGTAATTTCTTTTCCTTTTCTTTTTCCAGAGACTTGTAAAACCCATAAATAATTCAAATGAACTCCAAATTTGATGATTCAAATTTCTAGGGGTTCATAAAATCATTCTCTATCACATGGTGCTAGTTGCACATTTTTCCAGAAATACTTTCTTCACAAATATTTATCAAATCCTATTTTTCCTATTTCTGTGATGAACTTTAGAAAATCACAGACAGCTCAAAGTTGATCCAAATACCATGATTCAAATTCCTAGATGCTTCTTAGTTCATAACTTAGTTTATGAACATTTTTCTTAATACTTTCTGTACCCGACAAAATAATGAGCCATTTCTTCATATTTGTCAACTTTGCAAAATCATAGGAAATTCTTTTGAACTCCAAATCAAGTGAAACCAACTCCTAGCTTCTTCTAAAATCATTCCTTGCTAGATGGGTGCCTCTGACCATTTTTCAAAATAATTCTTCTGTACACTTCTTGCAAATCCACAAATCCCCTGATTACATCATATTGAAATGTTCAGAGATATCCATTGATCATATCCCAATGAAACCACCTTGGTCATTTTTCATATGACCAGAGGTATCCTAGAAAAGTCCAACTCCTATTTTTAGAGCACTTTTATTTTTGCCTTGTTGTGTATCTTATTGTGATTTGTTTCCGGCGTTAGTTGACGAAGTAGACGGAGTACTTGGAGAAGGACCAGAGGATTTGAAGACCCCAAGGACATGGTTAAGACAGGCAAGCAGCCCTTTGACCATGTTCGAGAAACCTTTTTATGCATGTCTCATAGCACCTTATTATCAATGCATCGAAATCATGTTGAGGTGGTGACCACTTGGGTTGGTAACTTTGTTACTTTACCATTGAAACTTGCATCAAGCATGACCCTACCTTCCTATGAGGGTTATGTGGGTGGTAGTACATAGGTTGCTATAGTAATGGCTACGCAAATGGGATGGGAATATGCATGGTGATGGAGGCAGAGTACTTTCAAAAAGACTTTTCAAAAACCCCGTCGGGTGCCACTTATGCCCGAGGGAGATGATGAGTTGGGTAACCACTTGATGTTGAAGTGGTGTACCGAGGCAAGTGTGTATGTTGTTTTGAAAAAGGATTGGTGTAACTTGCAACCATTATTCCAACCTTACATGCGCAACCACTCTACCCTTATATGGGAAAGGGCATTATTGTTTACCTAGGCCGGTACTAGCATGGTGCCCGCATTACTAGTGACGGGGGTGACATGAGGTCACTCTCGGGACGGGGTCGCGCTTGGATAGGTGTCCATGACTGTCTTTACAGGGCACCAGACACACCGTTGGTACCCTGTGCTTGTGGTAGGTGATGAATATGGGAGCGAGGCTCGAAAATATTAAGATGTGAAATGTTGGGCACGGGGGTTGCTACCAATTGAGTGGACCCTATGTTAGTGTCGTCTAGGGAAAGATAGTGATCGGGTGCTTACCCCGGATACTTGAGGTACCGCGGGTCGTGGATGACACGGAAGTTCCCCGGATCTTGTGGGTAAAGTGTGCAACCTTTGCAGAGTGTAAAACTATTCGAATAGCCGTGTCCACGGTCAAGGACAATTGGGTAACCGCTCTTGGGCTATGTCCAATGTTTGCGAAACCTGGTGTGTGTGTGTGTGAGGAAAACAACATGGTTCAGTGATATTGATAATGTGATTCTTGAGGAAGTCACGATGAACTTGAGCATGAGTTGATTGCAACTCTTTCTCGATATTGATGTCTGTAACCTCCTGATACTTGTTGCAGACACATGCATGTCCTTGATATATGTTGATCATACTTGCATGAGAAAAACTAGCTTTACGCAAAAATGCCAATTTAGTAGTAGAGCCCTGCATAATTATTCTGTCATCACACTTGGGTTGCTTGTGAGTACATTCAAAGTACACATTGGCTTGCCACTGGTTATTTTATTGGCCAGGCATGAAAGAACAGGTTATGTTGAAGATTTCTTGGTGACGAACATGCGACCTAGGACGCTTCCCAGTTAGAATGCCTGTAGGGTTAAGGCAAATGGCATGGGCCCAAGTTGTTACTGAAGATTTCCGCTGCAATGATATAATCAAGACTTGACCATAATGGTCCTATTTGTGTAATATGGTATGTATGGATGTAAGACTCTTGTTATTCAGCTTATGTGTGTTCAGTGAGCATTGATCTCTAGATCACTGTACACGTGCATGCGGTGATCACGACTTATGAGTCGGGGTCCCCACACGATAAAGAACAAGTATCCGCTCCCCAGGATCAATGACCTGTACGATCAGCTCGCTGGTTCCTCAGTCTTCTCCAAGATGGATTTGAGGTTAGGCTACCATCAAATCAAGATCAGAAACGGAGACATTCCTAAGACGGCTTTTGTCACTCGTTATGGCCAGTACGAGTACACCGTCATGTCCTTCGGTCTAACCAATGCTCCAGCCACTTTCTCCGCTTGATGAACTCGATCTTCATGGAGTACTTACATAAGTTCGTCGTGGTTTACCTCGATGATATCCTTATCTACTCGAAGAACGAGGAAGAGCATGCCGAACATCTTAGACTTGTGTTAGAAAAAATCAGAGAGCACCGCCTTTATGCCAATTTCTCCAAGTGCGAATTTTGGTTGCCAGAAGTGACCTATCTCGGCCACGTAATCTCTGGTAAGGGAATTGTTGTCAATCCCGAGAGAGTTCAGGCTGTTCTTGATTGGACTCCACCTGAAACAGTTAAACAAGTTAGGAGTTTCCTTGGTCTAGCCAGCTATTGTCGTCGCTTTGTTGAAAACTTCTCTAAAGTGGCCAAACCTCTCACGGAACTTCTCAAGAAAGATGAAAAGTTTGAGTGGTCCCCACAGTGTGAGCACAGTTTTCAGGAATTGAAAAGACGCCTGACTTCTGCTCCCATACTTGTGCCACCGTATTTCACTAAGGACTTTGTTATCTACTGTGATGCCTCGCGACAGGGACTAGGTTGCATTCTTATACAGGATCGTCATGTGATTGCCTATGCATCTCGACAGTTGCATCCACATGAGGAAAATTATCCCACACACATTCTAGAGCTTGCAGCTGTAGTATATGCACTTAAGACCTGGCGACATTACCTTCTTGGTAATCGTTGCGAGATCTACACCGATCACCTGAGTCTCAAGTATATCTTCACCCAGCCAGATTTGAACCTTAGGCAAAGACGTTCGTTGGAGTTGATCTCAGATTACAACTTAGGGATTACTTATACCCCAAGCAAGGCCAATGTCATGGCTGATGCTTTAAGTCGTTAGTCCTATTGCAACAATCTCATGTTGCAACAGGGCCAACCACTTCTCCATGAGTGTCGGTGTACTAAGGTAGGGGTACCTCAGTACCCCAACTTGTGCACGGGCAGTAGCAGCTTCCCGCGGAAGGGCTTACCACGTGCTCGTCGGAGACCTTTCCTGATCCATATGAAGCCATTCAAAAACAAAGTATACAAGACAGAAGATCGAGGCCCCGGCAAGCGGAGCTTGCCGGGAAGGCCGTCCCAGGCTCAAGATTATCACATCAGCACAAGACCCTAGCAAGAGGAGCTTGCCAGGAAGACTAGAAGATTACATCTTAGAAGACATGCCTCGGCGCAACGTGCGCCCCGGCAAGGCCCGGAGAGCGACAAGCTCCAGGGCCCGGCAAGGTCAAGGTCCCGGCAAGGTGCTTGCCCGGGAAAGTTACGCTGTGTGCCCGCGCTCCAGCTCATCGGTCCACGCGTCGCCCTGGGGCCATTCCAGGGACGCGTGGCGGATGGCTGTGCAGCCTGGGGGACACGGTGGCACTCCACGGTGACAAAGCCATCACCGTGGCAAACGGAGACGCAAGGGCGGGCGCTTTTGGGGTCGACGGTGACGGGCATTAAATGCTCTTGTCCCCCACTGTCAAAGTAGGTGATGACCACTGTTTATGCACTGTTCATCCACTATTCCTGCACTGTTACAACTACCACCACAGTTACATTTTTACCCTTTCTCCTACGTTGACACCTGTCGGTGACCCCTTGAGCTATAAAAGGAGGCCCGTGCACAATGTAGAGGGGGTTCGGAACCTAGATCGCTCATTCGCTCGGTGTAGCTAGTTCTTCAAGCTCCCGAGCTCCAACACTCAATACAATCTAAGCAGGAGTAGGGTTTTACGCGTCCATCGCGGCCCGAACCTGGGTAAACTGCCCGCGTGAGCTCTACGATCTGCTCTTTGTGCTCCCTCCGCTCCCTTACCGCACGAACAAGGGGCTCCGGTCCCATAGGTGCTCGTGGTAGACAGTTTCCCCCGACAATGAGGAATTATGTAAGATTAACCTTCACATTGCTCCTCACGGATTCCTTTCTACCTTGGTGGCGAAACCTACTCTTGTGGATCATATCATAGAAGCCCAGAAGCATGATACGGGGATTACCCGGATCAAGAGAAACATTGCCAATGGTATCGCTGGTAGTTTCTCCATAGATGATCGAGGTGTTGTTTTCTTGCAGAACCGATTGGTGGTTCCCAAGAAGCAACATCTTCGACAACTGATCCTTAAGGAGGCTCATGAATCTCCTCTCACGATTCATCCCGGTAGTACTAAGATGTATCAGGACCTACGCCAGAGGTTCTGGTGAACTAGGATGAAAAGAGAAATTACTGAGTTCATTGCTAAATGTGATGTTTGTCGTCGCGTTAAGGCAGAGCATCAAAGACCTGCTGGCACCCTTCAGCCTTTAGCTATTCCTGAGTGGAAATGGGATACAGTTGGTATGGACTTCATCGTCGGCTTTCGGAGGACCAAGAGAGGGAATAATGCTATCTTCGTAGTCATTGATCATCTCTCCAAAGTGGCTCACTTCCTACCTGTTCGAGAGAGTATCACTGCTAGTCAGCTTGCTGACTTATATATTTCTCGAATAGTGTCACTTCATGGTGTTCCACTAGAGATCAATTCAGACCGTGGTAGTCTTTGCACTACTCATTTCTGGGAGAGTTTCCAAACTGCCATGGGAACCCATCTTTTTCCAGTACCGCTTTCCGCCCTCAATCAAGTGGTCAGGTGGAACGGGTCAACCAAATTCTCGAAGACATGCTTAGAGCTTGCGTTATCTCATTCGGTATGGATTGGGAGAAATGTCTTCCTTTCGCCGAGTTTGCTTATAACAATAGCTATCAATCCAGTCTCAAGAAAGCCCCTTTTGAGATACTCTATGGACGAAGATGTCGAACACCTTTTAACTGGTCAGAAACCGGTGAAAGACAATTCTTTGGACCGGATATGATCCAGGAGGCAGAAGAGCAAGTTCGCATCATTCGTGAGAATTTGAAAATAGCTCAATCTCGTCAAAAGAGCCAGTATGATCGTCATCATAAGGAAGTGACTTATGAAGTTGGCGACAAGGCTTACCTTCGGGTTACCCCTTTGAAGGGTACCCATCGTTTCGGTATCAAGGGAAAGTTGGCTCCTTGTTACATTGGTCATTTTCGCATTCTTGCTGAAAGAGGAGAGGTTGACTACCAGTTGGAACTACCCCCACATCTTTCTCCAGTACATGATGTCTTCCACGTCTCTCAACTCAGGCGTTGCTTCTCGGATCCCATCCGTGGAGTGGACCACGAAACGCTTGATCTCCAAGATAACCTCACATATCGAGAGTACCCCGTTCGCATTCTGGATCAAACAGAGCATGTCACTCGATGACATAACATCAAATTTCTCAAGGTTCCGTGGTCTCATCATTCCGAGAGAGAAGCTACTTGGGAACGAGAAGATCGTCTTCGACTGGAGTACCCCTCTTTATTTCTGCCGACTCCTGGATCTCGGGACGAGATTCTTTCGAGTGGGGGCGAGTTGTCACAATCCTAGTTCTAGTATGCACTAGGCTAGCTTGGTTTTGCATCATGTTTAAAATTCAAATAAATTTTGAATTTGGGACATGTGAAACACTCAGACTTTTTTTTGAAAATGACCTAGATAAAAATTGCTCCAAAAGGGTCCAAGAAAATGTTCATGTTTCTCTCTGAAAATATTGATCAAAAGTAAAATTCAAACCAATATTTTTAGGAGCTCATAAATATTTATTTTGGGCATTTGGAGTTAATGCAATATTTATTTGCTTTGGATATATATTTATTATATATTTTATATATGTCCAAAAATTCTAATTTGTGTGAGGGACTTTGGATTAATTCCTTAGGTACCTGCAAAAAAATGTCAGAAGAAAATAAAATGATTTAGTACCAGAAACTAAATCAAAACAAATTACAAAAATAGAAAAACAGAAAGAAAAAAAGGAAAAGAGCTTACCTGGGCCACTTGCTGGCTTGGCACTGCGCGGCCCAGCTGGGCCGGCCCATCTGCCAGCCGTCGTCCTCCTGGTGACGACAGAAGGCAGAGAGCACGCGCCCGCCACTCTCGCGCATGGCTGCCACGCCTCCTGCCTGCCTGCCCGTCCCCCTCGTCGCCTGGACGTTCTGGTCGACGCCACGACGCACCCCGGACCCCTCTCGTTCTCTCTCGCCATCTCTCCCCTCCTCTGTCTCCCTCTCTCGCTCGGATCCGAGCGCCACCGTCGCCGCCGCTCGCCGCTGCCGTGGCCACCAGCCACTCCACGTCCAGCCGACGCGTCCACGAGCTTCGCCACTTTGTCTCAGTCCTCTCCATCAAGCCACGCGTCGCCGGACGCCTTGAGGAGCTGTCACCGCCGTATTCTTCAACCTCCAGTGCCGGAGATCGCCGGCAACACCGCGTCGCCGTCCGGCCTCCCCCGAGCTCGCTGAGACCACTGTTCGACTCGCCGTGAACTCCTCTACCGTACCCCTCTTCTTCCCCTCATCTTTGCGAGCTCCAGCTCCGTTTCCGACGAGGCGCGAGCTCCGGCGGCCGCCCAAGTCGTCACCGGTGTCTTTTCTGTCGACCCCTAGTCCAGCCACCACCACCAATCGATGCGGACGAGGCTCCGCAGCCCATAGATGCCCTCCGCCGGCCGTTTGGTCGCCGGAGGAGGATTCCCGACGCCTCCGCCGCGTTTGCTGCCGCAGGCGGCTAAACGCCGGCGTGTTAGCCCCGGGTTGACTAGGGATTTGACCCCCTGGGTCAATGACAGGTGGGCCCCCCCTAGTTAGTTAACCCAAGTTAGTGTTAGTTAATTAGGTTAGTTAATTATGAGTCACTGACACGTGGGCCCTGCCCTGCTGACATTTTGGTTAGGATTAGTTTAGCACTAATTACCTCAGTTAATTAGTAGAGTCACTAACCAGTGGACCCCACTGTCAGGTTTGACTCTGGTCAGCCTGATTGACCTGCTGACGTCATGCTTTGGTCATGCTTACGCAGTAATCCATTTCTGTATTTTAAATAAATCTTAAATGATTTATTTATTTCAGAAATTGGTTTAAACTTCAAAAAATCACAGAATTTCAACCGTAGCTCAGAATGAAATAAGTTATATATGAAAAATTATCAGAAAAATTCAGTATATCCATCTGTACCATTTTCATGCATGACAAATGAAGTTATACCTACTGGATATATGAAAACACATAAATGGCATTTGTAAATGTTTATTTTGGAGTTGCATTTGAACCATTGGTTCAAATTGACTTCAACCAAATAAATGCTAGTTGCATTAGCTCAAACAACATCACATCTTCATGCCATGTTCATGGATCATATTGTTGCATATGCTTGTGTTTTATTGTTGGCACCGTCCTTCTCGATAGGTCCTGCTCCGGAGACCATTCCAGAGTACCTGTCAGAGGAGCAATGCCCCCATGTTGATCTACCAGGCAAGCAAACCCCCTTGTTCATTCTGATACAATCCCACTCTCTCGCTCCTTCTCTCTATTATTGCATTAGGACAACAACGATTCAACTGCTACTTTATGCTGCGGTAGTTGAACCCATTCCTCTGCATGACCTGTCATTGCCATAGTAAATAGTTGGAACCCACTAGCATGTGCAGGAGTTGATTGAAGCCATGTTGTGTTCTTACCATGCCATGCTTGCTATTGCTTAGAGTGTGTCAGGTCTGATTCATTGGGAATGAATTGGAGTGCAGTGTTATGTTTTGATGCTGAGAGTTAAGCGTGTGAACACGTTTTGGTAAAGGTAGCGGTGAGAGGCCATGTAGGAGTACATGGTGGGTTGTCTCACTAGAACCGTCCTTAAGAACTGAGTTCTGTGTACGTTGTCCAATGACTAGCTACTACCACACATTGGGTTCCAGTAACTCGACCCCTCTCGGCTTATTAATCAACTTGATCTCTGTCCAGGAGTCGCAACTAGTTTCTGGTGTTTGTAGGTAGTGTTATTTCTCTACCAAGTGGCACCCAACAGGGTGGGCTTGGAATAGACTAGGCACAGGTGGCACGGTGTACCAACTGGCACCCGGATGGTGGGCTTGGGAACCCTACTCACATCGTTTGGGGTCGTGATGGAAACCTCGGCCGGACACCCTTGCGGATGGAACCAGAATAGGCGATAAACCTGGACTAGAGTCTTGTGTGGTTAGTCAGGTCGTGGCCAACACCCTCGCCAGGCTTCCGCCTGAAGGTTGCCGAGATACACGACGTGTACATGGCGGTAAGTAGCGAGAGCGTGTGTGAAGAAGTACACCTCTGCAGGGTTAACATGATCTATTCGAATAGCCGGGTCCATGGTTATGGACTTCTTGGATGCTTACGTGGTACATAGACAACTTGAAGTGGATACTCTAAAATGCTCAAGACAAGTGTGAGTGCTATGGATGACCTTCTCGTAGGGAGACGGGGATGAATCCATAGTGGTGTTTTGAGTGGTGATTAGTGCACTCGTGTGCGCCACCTCAAAGAATTACCAGCAGTCGTAGTATAGGATAGCCACTGAGTCAAAGCTGGCTTGCTACAACTAAACCCCACTTTTCTTTCTTGATACAGATGCATGTATGATAGGATCTGATGTAAGTCTTGCTGAGTACCTTTGTACTCACGTTTGCTTAATTTATGATTTGCATATGAGACTTTTGTCTCACTAGTAGTTCCGCTTGGACTTCGACAAGTAGCTTGTTACCTCAGCTACGATCTTGTACGAGTGTTGTAGATAGTCAGGCTCTTCGGCCTTTTTCATTTGTAGTTGTATGTACTCAGACATCTTATGCTTCTGCATGTTGCTTGTATGCTTTGAATGTTGGGTCATGAGACCCATGCTTGTAATATCTGGCTCCTCAGAGCCTAATGAATAAATACTTTGTTTCATTGAGTCTTGTTGTGATGCCATGTTGTATTGCACATATCGAGCATATTGTTTGTATGTTATTGAAATGCTTTGTATGTGTGGGATCCGACAACCTAGTTGTTTCCTCTTGGTAGCCTCTCTTATGCGGAAATGTCTCCTAGTGTTTCCACTGAGCCATGGTAGCTTGCTACTGCTCCGGAACACTTAGGCTGGCCGGCATGTGTCCTTCGTTCCTGTGTCTGTCCCTTGGGGGAAATGTCACACGTTGTTCCTTTAAGTCCTTGTAGCTTGCTACGACTTGGGTTCATACGTTGATGACCGACACGTTCGTTGCTGGGTAATGTATGCCCGTCCCTATAAGTTAGTGCCTCCTTGGGATTATAACTAGTTATGTCGGCCCGGGTTCTCTGTCATATGGATGCTAGCGACACTATCATATACGCGAGCCAAAATGCGCAAACGGTCCCGGGCCAGGTAAGGTGGCACCCGTGGGGATACCATGCGTGAGGCCGCAAAGTGATATGATGTGTTACATGCTAGACCGGTGTGACTTAGGATCGGGGTCCCGACAGAGTAGTAGACTGGGCGTCGATGCCCTGGTAAATTTATTTGGCACCGGCCTCACACTATGCGGGTGCAGCCCGTATAAAGATGGGACCCACACATACATAGAAAAATCAAAGCAAGCCAACCTCTGGTCAATCATTCACGCAAGTTCCTCTCGTCTACCTTCTGAAAAATGGGGCCTCAGAGCAGCAAGTACATATGGTAGTATATTTTATTGCAATGCTCAAATGGGGCATCGGAGCAGGAACTTGCTCCGGTTCTCAGAAAACTTTTTGTGGCACCGCATTAGCTATGAAGGGCACTGGTGCCAAATAATGTAAAAGTGGATTTGGCACCTCTTTTGGCCTACATAGTGGAAGGCCTTAGTCCCCCATGTCATTGGCCTGAAGATTTAACTGACAAAATGTTAGTGCATGTCAACAAAAACTATATCGTTGGATTCGTATTTAAACATAGTTTTCAATGATATAATTTTTTATGACATGCATGAGCATTTATCATACTATATATAACGTTAGTTAAACTTATGGTTGTACTATATATGGTAAGGTTTTCGTGCATTGCATGGAACAGTGAAATGCATTGATCGGGGAGTTATTTATTTTGACAAAGTATGTTGGGGTCATCTCATGTGTAACGGGTAATTGTTATACATGTTGGCTAGAGATCCCGTGGCACTTTCTTATAGTCAATAGTTGGCTATACTATTAACTATTAACCATGCTCTTATACACCTAGACAGAGGGATTAATTCAGGATGTCTTGGAAGGGGGCAGAGGAGATGTAAGAAATGGTTCATCATAAGTCTTTCACCATTACTAAAGTAAAAATTCTAAATTAATCTCATAAATGGCAAGCGAGAACTCTAATGGAGCAAAAACATACATGGAAGATTCTAGACTAAACCACAAATGGATAAACTTTTATTCAAGCACGATACTCTAGTAGAGAAGGATCATGCATGGAAGGTTATATACTATGAAAGTGCAAGTTATCGACTAGAGGGGGGTGGATAGGCGATTTTTACGAAAGTCTTCATAACATGAATCTTTTGAAGACAGACAGATGAAATGAACCTATATGATACACAGCGGATGATAAACGTTTCCAGGCACACAATAGTCAAGTAAGCATCATGAAGATAAGACAAAGACTGTTGATAGCTAGATAACACGGATCGCGATGGAAGATATAAACAAAGCTAAACAGGAAACAGTCTTCAAACAGTGCAGTCAAACTGATCAGGCAAACAAGCAATGACTTCACAAAGACATACTGGAATGTAAATGAGATGGAAGATACACTACTGGAATCTGGCACTTTGCCATCTGCCATGGAAGATGGCAAAGGCATGGTCGGCGGATGGCAAAGGCTTTGCCATCAGCCAGCAGATGGCAAACAGTTTGTCTGAAATCCAGTGGGCAAAGGCTTCTTTGCCATCTGCTGGCTAATGGCAAAGAGCTTGTGCCTTTGCCATCAGCTGGCAGATGGCAAAGCCTCTTAACGGGGTTAGCCCCGTTAGAAGGATAACGGCATACTTTGCCATCTGCCAGCAGATGCAAAGGCTGCAGACTCTTTGCCATCATACTTTGCCATCAGCCAGCTGATGGCAAAGAGATTTGACATCTACTGGCAGATGGCAAAGAGCCCAAATAGGCCAGTCCAAATTTTACCTCTGGATGACACGTGGTCTCTTTGCCATCTGCCAGCTGATGGCAAAGCTCTTTGGCAAAGTGTCTATATTGCCCCATTTCATTTTGTTTTTCTTATATCAATTCATTTTCACAGAAAATCAAACACAAATATATTTATATGACCAGTATAGCATATTCAACACATATTACCAGTAGTCATGAACACATATATATATCCAACACATGTTACCAATAGTAGCAAGTTTCATCCGTACATATACATAGTTTCATCAATATTACACAGTTTCATCCATAGGTAGCAAGTTTCACAAGGTCAAAACAAAAACTAAATACAAGCACTCCATCAACCCAAGCTTCCGTGATCTTAAGCAAATCTGTAAAATGGGAAAGAAGAAAGTTAGAAGAAGAAGATTATTATGATGCAACTAAAATGTGAAGATTATTATGATGCAACTTATATCTGTAAAATAGGTCATTTTGGAGCTAAGTAAGCTCATTATGTCATTTTGGAGGTAGCTAAGCATATGAAGTCATTTAGGAGCTAAAATATGACATTTCTTAAGCATATTATGTCATTTTAGAGCCGGTTAAGCATATTAAGTGATTTTGGAGGAAAATATGCTAAGTATAGGTCATTTTAGAGCTATCCTAGGTTAAATAGGTCATTTTTAAGCTAGCTAAACATATTAAGTCCTTTTCGAGGAAAAAAATGCTAAGTATAGGTCATTTTAGAGCTATCCTTGGTTAAATAAGTCATTTTGGAGCTAATCAAGCTTATTATGTCATTTTTGAGCTAGCTAAGCATATTGAGTCATTTAGGAGGAAAAATGCTAAGTATAGGTCATTTTAGAGCTAGCCTAGGTTAAATAGATCATTTTTAAGCTAGCTAAGCATATTAAGTCATTTTGGAGGAAAAAGTGCTAAGTATAGGTGATTTTAGAGCTATCCTAAGTTAAATAGGTCATTTTGGAGCTAATTAAGCTTATTATGTAATTATTATTGAGCTAGCTAAGCATATTGAGTCATTTAGGAGGAAAAAATGCTAAGTATAGGTCATTTTAGAGCTAGCCTAGGTTAAATATGTCATTTTAGAGCTAAGTAAGGTTATTATGTCATTTTGGAGCTAGCTAAGCATGTGAAATCATTTAGGAGCTAAACTATGTCATTTCTTAAGCATATTAAGTCATTTTGGAGGAAAAGATCCTAAGTATAGGTCATTTTAGAGCAATCCTAGGTTAAATAGGTCATTTTAAGCTAGCTAAGCATATTAAGTCATTTGGGAGGAAAAAATGTTAAGTATAGTTCATTTTAGAGCTATCCTAGGTTAAATAGGTCATTTTGGAGCTAATTAAGCTTATTATGTAATTTTTAAGCTAGCTAAGCATATTAATTCATTTTGGAGGAAGAAATGCTAAGTATAGGTCATTTTAGAGCTATCCTAGGTTAAATATGTCATTTTGGAGCTAATTAAGCTAATTATGTAATTTTTAAGCTAGCTAAGCATATTAAGTCATTTTGGAGGAAAAAAAAGCTAAGTCTAGGTCATTTTAGAGCTATCCTAGGTTAAATATGTCATTTTGGAGCTAATTAAGCTTCTTATGTCATTTTTGAGCTAGCTAAGCATATTGAGTCATTTTGGAGGAAAAAATGCTAAGTATATGATTAAGTCGCTAGTATCCTTATGGCAGAGAACCCGGGCCGACATGACTAGTCATAGAACCAAGGTGGCACAAACGTACAGGGACAGGCATACATGACCCAACAATGCACGTGTCGGTCATCAGCGAGTGCAACCAAGTCGTAGCATGCTACAAGGACTTCGGTGATACACCGCATGACATTTCCCCATAGGGACAGACACATGAGTAAAGAAGGACACATGCCGGTCAATCCATGTGTTCCGGAGCAGTAGCGAACTACCATGGCTCAGTGGAAGCACTAGGAGGCATTTCCCTATATGGAAGGCTACCAAAGGCACACGACTAGATGTCGAATCCCACAAATACAATGCATTTTAGACATAATACCATATTATGTACGATATGTGTAGATACAACATGGCATCACAACAAAACTCTATTAAGCAAAACACTTGGGAAACTTACCGTCATCACGGAGGTGTAGGTATAGGTGTAGGTGTAGGAGCGGTCGCGCCAGTGGCAGATGGAGAAGGATCGGTCGATGCTTGTCGGGAGTTCCGCTGCACCAAAGATTATTTCCAATGTATCATTAGCATGACGCAACTCAAATGTGAAGACTAGTAACTAATGACCGTTCAAATGAAACTCACCGTGCCCGCCGGAGCAATGACTGGCATCGACGGAGGGGTCTGGCCGTTCTTCTTGCACATGGACTGCACATTTGGTTTTGACGAGTCAGTCATATTAGTTACTACTGAAAGGAACATTGTGTGCATGATTTAGCGGAGCTTGACCGCTCAGCCTACGAGAACATGATGAATACATGCATAACGGCTGTCACCATTGCCAATCCAGTAGCAAAGAGGATCACTCCTTTCCACGTCGACAAGAGCTGGGTCCACTGTAAGAATCTATGAGCACCATATAGGAGGAGACATGACATTCTTGCCACTGAACTCCTCTGATTTGAAGGAATGAAATGGTCCAGTGGAGAAGTTCCTAAAGAGCATTGCCTGCAACCTTTTGATGTCAAAGAACGGAAGTGACAAATAATCAGAAACCAAGAACTAAAATACAATGAAAAAGAATGATGATCTAATCAGTTTCACCACTAGAAGAATGTATCTTAACCTTTTTTCAACGAAAAAGCATTGAAAACACCATATAGCATGGCATTCTGCATCTCAGACAATCATTACGTTTATGGCTCAGAAGTAAACCTTTCATGTACAGCCACCATGAATAATAACACAGATCAGAAAAGTTAAGGCCTTACCACCACCAAATCCTATATTTATTTAACAACTGCATATGGCATCCTTTCAGTGTGATGACTTAGGGACTTAAAGATTTTTCCCACGCAGTTCAAAGGGCATATCCTAACTGAAAATGTAGAAGGTTTGGTTTCCTAACTGAAAATCAAGAATAATGGGCGGGGTTATATTGTCACTTATCATAACTGACATTCACTCAATATTTCTGTAGCTGATGAAGATTGCGATTTCCTACACAAAAATGATGCTTACCAGATGCAAGAAATTAGAGGGCGAGTGAGACTAGTCAACATAACCAGTACCTCACCAGATGGACATACGCTATGGAGAAATATATTGGTACTTTTATCAGCTACAGATTGCTCAATACCTTCCATTCATATCTGCGACTTGGTCATTTTTCCAAAAAAAAAATTAAAAAAAATCTACCAGGCAACGATCACGGTGAAGATGCATATGGAATACTGGAGCCCGATGGCAACAAAATAAATATTGATAGTACGCATCCCCTCATCCGAAATTTTCTTGTCCCTGACTGCCCATCTAAAATTTTCTTGTCCCTGACTGCTCATCTGAACTTTTATACCCGCATGCTTTTGACGTGGTCTGATTGAGTATTAAATATCAAATCGTTTTTCAGTCTATATACTAATATCGTCTACATAAGCCAATATATAAGTTTAAAAGTTTGACTACATGCACCCCCAACTGATAATATCTCTTGACCAGAGGGAGTACTGAAGGCGGGTAGTAATTAGAAGGTACTCTCTCTGTAATAAAATAATATAAGAGCGTTTAGATCACTATTTTAGTCATCTAAACGCTCTTATATTAGTTTACGGAGGGAGTAATACTTAGTGCTTAGGACTAACGAATCAAAAACATGCTGAAACAAAAACTGGAAGCTAACCTTTTTCATCTCACTAAGTGGAAATGTTTTATCTGCCTTGGAAGAAATCCACAACGGCTTCAACTCCACCAGTCTGACCTTCCCCAACTACATCCTGGAAACAAACCACATTCATAAGAATGGTTTGGCAGAAGTTAGCAACAGATCATCATTACCTCCTTATGTTTATCTGGCATGAACATACATAAACCAGTTTCCTTTCTAGCGTGTATGACTACAACTGAAGTGGGAGAAGAAAGACACAGAGAAAATGTCCACTCCGAACAGCATGTAGACATAAGCTGCAAGACCGCTATCCCTCAGCTCCAACTGAGCTACATCTATTCGTCATTTCTAAATAACCGGAAAGGATTAATCTTCATGTGGAAGACAAATAACATAAATAAATGAACTGGTTATATTAATTGGAGAGACTAAGGAGAACCACAAAGTTAAAAAAAGTTCACATATATTCAGGAGAAGTGGTTGAGTGTGTCTGATTTCATATTAATCAACTTCAGCTAATAATCATGACTTCAACAAAATCACACTTGATGCTACTTCCACAGTGGAGCAGTGGTCACCGAGAGAATTATGTCTCAATTAAGCTTTACAGATCATCAACAAAATCACACTTGATGCTACTTCCATAGAGGAACTAGAGAAGGCATGCTTGGTTACTAGCAACATCATACATATGAAGTAAATGACGAGACAGGTTAGTGAGATGATTTGTAGCCTGATACTCTTTCCATCCTGCTCCACAGTCCGTATTTTATGTCAACATTTTTTAAAGAAGTTGAGTTCAATAGAAGGATCTGTATAAGCCAAAAACATGCAGAAACTAACTGTACTTCCACAGTTGAGTTTTTTTTGCGAGGTATACTACAAGGAGTTAATTACTTAATTGTGCACGACAACAGGTGGTTTTGCGGTAACAAATGGCAACGAGTCAGTCATCTCCTAGAGATTTTAAGCATTGAAAAAGAGCAAAAGAGAGGGCAGGGGAGAGGGGCAGAGTGGCTTACCATTATTACCCGGGGAGTAGAAGAAGAAGCAACGCAAGAGTGAGAATGGGCGCAGGTAGAGCTGATGTGGCGGGGAGAAGCAGAAGGGGCGGTGGCCCGGCAAACAGGCACACGGTGGTCCGGTCTGTTGCATCTGGGCACCGGAAAACCGCATCAGGGAACCTCGACGGCGACCAAATCGAAACAAAATGTGTGTGATAGAGAGGTGGCCGAGGAGACCTTGACGCGCTCCATGGCTGTGGCAGCATGGTCGGAGCTCCATGGTGGCGTGCCGAGACGGAGACGAAGAACACGGAGGAAGAAGGCCCCTGACTCCTCCTATGCCAGCGCGGGATGGTGAAGGAGCTCCATGGCGAGGAGAAACGCCGGGAGGAAGCCCGCCCTGCTGATGGCTTCTCGCCCCTCGTTGGTTACCCCAAGTGGAAGGTTTGAGATGTAGCGTAGCGGCAAGTTTTCCCTTGGCAAAGATACCAAGGATCGAATCCCGTGAGACTCCGAGGGTCGACAAGAAAGTGTCAATAGCTCCAGAGACTTTTGCTTGACAGGACCTGCACACAGATACAAATAACTTTGCTCCCAACGAGTACAGAGAGGTTGTCAATCCCTCCGGCCTTGTCGTTTACAAAGGATCAAACGCAAGAGATAATAGTGATAGGTATGACTGCAACTAGGAAATAAGAACAGTAAGTAAATAGCGGGTGTGATCAGTGGTGGTAATATGGACTGGGGTCCCATGATGTTCACTAGTGATGTCTCTCTCCCAAAAGACAATAAAACAGCAAAGCGAGGTAAACGAATTACAGCTGGGCAATTGACAGGATTATGTGCGCAAACCAATGCTAACTATGCTGTAAGAAAGGTAGAGGCTCAAAAGCATGGGCGGTACGCCAAGGCAAGTAGACCGAAATCCATCTGCATCTACTACTAATCATCCACCTTGAGATATCTATCCAGAACATCTCGCTGGTATTAAGTTGCGAGTCCCACCCATAGTGTAAACTCAAAGCAACAGACAACTGCATTAAAAGAACTTTGCGTAAAGTAAACAATCCTTGCACCCGCAAGTACAAGCATTGTTGTTTTCCCCCTTGTGGCAACAACACATCCCCTAGACTCATGTTTCTGTCACTCAAGCTAGTCATCGAGGGGCATGAACCCACAATCAAGCATAACGTTCCCTCTTGGAGTTACTACCAACTACTCGGCCAAAGCAATAAATAGCAACGGAGAACATGCAAGAATTACTCAAGAACATAAATATAAAAGAGGTGAATCAAATATATTACTCAAACACAATCTGAACATAATCTCATAATCCATCGGATCCCAGCAAACTCAGCATACCAACAGCATAAAGATTACATATGTGCCTCGATCATGTAGGGCAGCTCACGAGGTCTAATCGATGAAGAACAAAGAGGGGAGGAGAACATCACATAGCTACTGGTCATGGACCCATGGTCCAAGGGGGACTACTCACAACTCATCCGGGAAGCGTCCATGGTGGTGGAGAAGCTCCCGGTGGTGGTTCTCCCCTCCGGCAGGGTGCCGGGAAGAGTTCTCCTGGTGCTCCCGTTCTTGGAAGCGCGGCGGCGGCGGAACAGAGATGAGATCACGAAAAATGGTTCCGTCCTTGAGGGTTTCGGGACGCGTGCTAAATATATGCCAAGGGGGGCACCAGAGGCAGAGAGGGGGGCCCAGGTGCCCCCCCGGCGCGGCCAGGAGGGGGGCCGCGTGGGCAGGCCACCTGGGCTGCCCCTGGCTCCCCTTTGGCCCCACTTCTGGCGCGTGGAAGCTTCTGGAGCGCTGATTTTTTATATATTTTTCCCGGAATTTTTCTGGCAATTTAAGTAATGGGAAAACCTTAAATACAAAAACAGCAGAAAACAGAAACTGGCACTGGGGTGCACTGAGTTAATAGGTTAGTCCAAATATGATCAAAAGTGTATGGAAGTGCATAAATAACATAGCAATATCACACAAAAGAGGCATGGAGCAAGCAGAAATTATAGATACGTTTTGGACATATCGACATCCCCAAGCTTAATTCCTGCTCGTCCTCGAGTAGGTAAATGATAACAAGCATAATTTCTGTGGTGACATGCTATCGACCATATAAGAACTTTTAAGTAAAGCAATCAAGGCATGTAATCCAATTCAAGTCATAACAATCAAGAGTCTATATTAGCATTGTAACAAGTAACATAAGAACATAAAGGTGCAAGAGCTCTCGCTGTCCGTGACTCGAATGTCTCCAAATGGTGTTTGTGTGCAAGAAAGGGGATAGGGATATATGAGAGTAAAACATTGATTTTGTATTGTTGAGAACTTAATCTACTAAAGTTTCACACTTGGTCTTCTTTGGAATCTTATCTTGACTCATCCCCAGACCGTCAGCCAGGTACAAGTCAAAATGATCCACTCCCTTTCGATATTTTGAGCACTCATGCAATGGATGAGCGTAAGCAAGAAAGTCGACACTTAGGATGGCAAAGAGAGAAATGATAGAGGGGGAAGACAAAAAAGGTGTGAAAGTCTCACATCAATGAGGACAATCATCGGCGAGAGAAAGCCAAATGATAGATATGATGCGAGGAGTAGAGATTGCCATGCAACAGATGCACATATGAGCTAAGGTAAGCTCTCCAATGGAACTAGTGGGGGTGCATCCAACTTGCTTGCTCAAGAAGACCTAGAGCTCTTTTGAGGAGGCTCATCATTGGAATATACAAGCCAAGTTCTATAGTGTAAAGGTCCCCACACAGCTATATGCATAAATGATAATCTCTATGGAGTACAAGGTATAAGATGGAGTACGAGTGTGGATCTCTCAAAAGAAATAGTAGTGTGCCCCCTTCTCTCTTTTTATTTCTATTTTTTTATTTTTTTGTGGCCTCAATGGCTCTTTCTATTTATATCTCATTTTTCCTCTTTGGGATCTTTTGATTTTGTCCTCTTTGGGATCTTTTGATTTGTCCTCTCTGGGATCTTTTCCTCACTTTAGGGGCAACACTCTATGTATTACAAGAAGTATAGAAGATCTTTCACACTTTACAAAAGTACTCAACATAAAGAAAATGAAACTATCATGATGTATGCAAATGTATGCCTCCGCCAGTGTAGCAGGATATGCAATGATACTAGCGCGTCATGTAGCAATGATTAGGGCAAGGCCCAACTAGCATGCGGCTCATCGATCAAGCAAAAAGCATGTATGACATAAAGATCAAGTCATGAGAAGATGGATGTTGCATGGCAATGTATCTCGGAAAGGCTGTGGAAATGCCTTAATAGGTAGGTATGGTGGCTGTTTTGAGGAAGGATATAATGAGGCTTATGATGACAGAGCATATCGTGCCAAGGATTTGGATGCACCGGCGAAGTATGTGCCAACTCTCGAGGTGAGAAAGGGCAATGCACGGTACCGAAGAGGCTAGAAAAATATGGATAGGTGGAAGTGTCAACTTTCGAATACTCACATTAGTCCGAAGAACTCATGCACTTATTATCAGTAACTCTCAATCTAATTAGGAGGTTCACAAAGAGACAAGTACCCCGAGGAGGAGTGTATGGGGATTTGGTTATCCTTGCGCATCCTCGACTCATGATACGTGAGTGTACTCTAATATTCGATCCCTCCAAAGATTAGTGATCCATTTAGTAGCTAAAGTTCTCAACTATTTTGTAGGTTTTCGAAAATAAACACGGATTGCCCAAAATACGACATCTATCACTAATAGGCTAAAGCTCTTGACACCAAAAGTTCAGACATTACTCATGGCAATACCTCAAAACTATTGCAAGTTACTACTAAAATTAAATAGCAACCTCAATTACCTACTTTAAGTCAAGACACACAACTCAGTGCAACAGACAAACTCTCTCAACAAGATAAACATGAAAACTCAAGAGAGTTCAGCAACCAACTAAACAAAAGCTCTTTAAAAAGAAAAGCATGAAAACTAAGAGCTAAACATGACAGTAGCAATGGAAAGACAAAGAACATACACAGCAAAGATAAGCATGAAAATCCTATGTTGTGTTCTAGGTTGAAGTGGAGCGTGTTTCTCTCCCACACAAATAAAGCTTGGTTCTAACTCGTTATGAACGGCAAGCAAAGCTAAAGAAAACTAAAAAGGAAACTAAAAGCAAGACGCTCCAAGCATAGCACATAACGCATGAAGTGATTAAAATATAGTGGAACGAAAGACGAACTGATAATTGTTGATGGAGAAGGGGATGCACGGGGGCATCCCCAAGCTTAGACGCTTGAGTCTTCTTGAATATTTCTTGGGGGTGCACGGGGGCATCCCCAAGCTTGAGCGTTTGACCCTCCTGAATCTTTTTATCATCTTCCCTCGCACACTTGAAAACTCCCTTCATACATAACTCATCATAATCTGATTAGCGAGGTTAGTACCCATAATAAAATAATTTTTCCCTACTGGAAATAAGGATAATCTTGAATATCTACTGTTTCTCAAGATTGCCAAAAGGTTTTTGCAAAGAAAAAGCAAGCTCAAGGTTTGCAAAACGAAGGAAAGGCAAAACAGGACAGAATCTGTGAAAAACAGACCAGCAGGTAGTAAATAATTTTTTCGGGGCACTTTCGCAACTCAAATCAAAAAACTCGGAACAGACGCTCGAAAGCCAATTGTATAGAGCACGCTGTTGAAAAAATTCAGACCAAAAAGATGACCTGGTGATTTTATACGAATTTTTCTGTCCAAGGACAAAATCTGTTTCCTGGACAGCACGTCACAACTTTTGAACTTTCTTGCAATCAGAGGCTAAACTTGGCACAAAGTTGAAAAGAAAAGATACAATGATGATGCTACTATAATAACAATCATCAAGACACAACAAAAGCAAAATGAAATTTTATTCATTGTGGGCTGCCTCCCAAAAGCGCTTTCTTTTATGCCTTTAAGCTAGGCATAATGCAAAAAGATCAAGTTGTATCAATTGAACCATCATCAAGATCATCAAAAAGCTCTTCAATAGTACAACTAGTCTTAAGAGGACTTTCAAATAAAGGCCTAATAGAGATACTTCTAGGGAGAAGACCAAAAGGTAAAAAGTCAATGGAAGATTCATTTATAAATTAATCAAAGAGAGGTGTTTTTTCCAAAGTCTTCACAGTTTCAACCCCTTTGGCAATAGGTGGATTACTTTTGGAACGAGGAGACTTTGGAACGTAAACGAACTTAGGCTCCTTCTTTGCCGGAGTTTCTACCTTTTTGGTTTTGATTGAGGAGAAAGTAGTTCCTAAAGTGTCAAAGATTTCCTCAATCTTGTCTATCCTAGAAGAATCCAAGTCATGGGATTTGATGGTCTCAAAAGTTTTGAGAATTTTATGCATGGAGCTATCAAGCCTATTCAAATTCCCTTGGATCTTACGATCCAACTCATTTATCTTATTAATGTTTGGCATCTCTAGCTCTATCTTTTCAAGTTTTTTCATAATGTGAGCTAGGGTAATGTCCTCTTGAATGCTAACAAGAGGGGGATTTCCAACAAGATTTTCAATAATACTAAGAGATTCCCAAACTGGGGCCTCTAGGAAATTTCCATTGATAGCAGAATCTAGAATAAACCTATTCCAAGAAGTAATTCCAACATAAAAATTTCTAAGCGGGATAGTAGTAGATTGCTTCTTGGTGGCTCTTTTTGAGAATCATTAATTCTATACCAAGCATCTTTTAGACTTTCCCCACCTCTTTGTTTAAAGGTGAGCACTTCTGCCTCACCAAAGGCAAAAGGACCAGACATAATGCCAACTAAAAGCGAGATAACTATTTTTGTGATTTTTGATAGAAGACACTAAAGCAAAAACTGAAAGGTAAACTAACAAGACTAAAAAGCAAAGAGAAAAGATAGCGTGCAACTCCCCTATCTTGAAGAGTGGAGTCCCCGGCAACGGCGCCAGAAAACTTCGCTTGATGGCTTCTCGCCCCTCGTTGGTTACCCCAAGTGGAAGGTTTGAGATGTAGCATAGCGGCAAGTTTTCCCTTGGCAAAGATACCAAGGATCGAATCCCGTGAGACTCCGAGGGTCGACAAGAAGGTGTCAATAGCGCCAGAGACTTTTGCTTGACAGGACCTGCACACAGATACAAATAACTTTGCTCCCAACGAGTACAGAGAGGTTGTCAATCCCTCCGGCCTTGTCGTTTACAAAGGATCAAACGCAAGAGATAATAGTGATAGGTATGACTGCAACTAGGAAATAAGAACAGTAAGTAAATAGTGGGTGTGATCAGTGATGGTAATATGGACCGGGTCCCATGATGTTCACTAGTGATGTTTCTCTCCCAAAAGACGATAAAACAGCTGAGCGAGGTAAACGAATTACAGCTGGGCAATTGACAGGATTATGTGCGCAAACCAATGCTAACTATGCTGTAAGAAAGGTAGAGGCTCAAAAGCATGGGCGGTACGCCAAGGCAAGTAGACCGAAATCTATCTGCATCTACTACTAATCATCCACCTTGAGATATCTATCCAGAACATCTCGATGGTATTAAGTTGCGAGTCCCACCCATAGTGTAAACTCAAAGCAACAGACAACTGCATTAAAAGAACTTTGCGTAAAGTAAACAATCCTTGCACCCGCAAGTACAAGCACCGTTGTTTTCCCCCTTGTGGCAATAGCACTTCCCCTAGACTCATGTTTCTGTCACTCAAGCTAGTCATCGAGGGGCATGAACCCACAATCAAGCATAACGTTCCCTTTTGGAGTTACTACCTACTACTCGGCCAAAGCAATAAATAGCAACGGAGAACATGCAAAAATTACTCAAGAACATAAATATAAAAGAGGTGAATCAAATATATTACTCAAACACAATCTGAACATAATCTCATAATCCATCGGATCCCAGGAAACTCAGCATAGCAACAGCATAAAGATTACATATGTGCCTCGATCATGTAGGGCAGCTCACGAGGTCTAATCGATGAAGAACAAAGAGGGGAGGAGAACATCACATAGCTACTGGTCATGGACCCATGGTCCAAGGGGGACTACTCACAACTCATCCGGGAAGCGTCCATGGTGGTGGAGAAGCTCCCAGTGGTGGTTCTCCCCTCCGGCAGGGTGCCGGGAAGAGTTCTCCTGGTGCTCCCGATCTTGGAAGCGCGGCGGCGTCTGAACAGAGATGAGATCGCGAAAAAGGGTTCCGTCCTCGAGGGTTTCGGGACGCGTGCTAAATATATGCCAAAGGGGGGCACCAGAGGCGCAGAGGGGGGCCCAGGCGCCCCCCCCCCCCCCCCCCCCCCCCCC
>LR738711.1:578110775-578122308 GCA_902687465.1 Secale cereale | reverse complement strand
CCCGCGGCCAGGAGGGGGGCCGCGTGGGCAGGCCGCCTGGGCTGCCCCTGGCTCCCCTCTGGCCCCACTTCTGGTGCGTGGAAGCTTTTGGAGCGCTGATTTTTTATATATTTTTCCCGGAATTTTTCTGGCAATTTAAGTAATGGGAAAACCTGAAATACAAAAACAGCAGAAAACAGAAACTAGCACTAGGGTGCACTGAGTTAATAGGTTAGTCCAAATATGATCAAAAGTGTATGGAAGTGCATAAATATCATAGCAATATCACACAAAAGAGGCATGGAGCAAGCATAAATTATAGATACGTTTTGGACGTATCACCTGCGTCCTCCTCGCCCGCGCGTGCTTGTGGAGCCGACCTCGAGGACCTCCACCATGGCCCAGATCGATGACGGCGCCGCGGCGGATCCGGACATGGCCTAACCTTCTCGGCTCCTCTATCCGAGGCCTTGGGACAAAAGGGGAGGAGCGTGGGAGAGGGCGGAGGCCGGGGAAGGAAAGGGGAGGGCGGCGGCGGCGGGGTTGCTTGGTTGGCGAAGACGGCGGTGGTGGCGGGTTGGGGAACGAGGAGAGGAGAAGGAAGAGTGTGGGCGTGCTGGTTTGGGCTTTGGCTTGGTTGGATTTTTTTTATTACCTGGAAAAAAACCCACGTATTTGCCATCTGCCAGCAGATGGCAAAGAATCTTTGCCGTCTGCTGGCAAATGGCAAAGAGGTGGGGCTGGTACGCCGTTACCCTCTTAACGGCCACTGGATTTGACAACCTCTTTGCCATCTGCTGGCAGATGGCAAAGATTAAGCTGATGGTAACAATGTTTTTTGCCATCTGTCAGTTCTTTGCCATCTGTTTTTTATAAGCAGATGGCAAAGACGTTCTTTGCCATCAGCTGGCATATGGCAAAGAGCTGGCTGATGGCAAATTCCCAGATTCCAGTAGTGATAGAACCAGTAGCTTGGAGACGCAGGGGATTTGGTAGACTAGTTCCAGTTGCTATGACAATTGTACATCTGGTTGGGAGGCTGAGATTGAACTCTGAAGACCGTGTCTTCACCTTATTCCCCTTGAGCTATGGACACCTAGTCCTCACCCAATCACTCTCGTATGTCTTCAAGGTAGACTTCCGAACCTTCACAGACTTTGTTCACCGGCGATCCACAATGACTCTTGGAGGCTCAGAACTCTATGCCTAACCGGCTGGAGGATACACAATACTCAATTGTAACAAGTCTTCAGGTCGCACAGACAGAAAGACTTCAGTGTTGCCAAACACTCTTTGGCTCTGGATGTTTTGCGCTTTGTCCTCGCAAGGATCTTTTCTCTCAAAGGCTTAGGAGGTGGGTTGCTCTGAAACGACAAAAGTCGTGCACTCACTCTAAGAAGCCACCAATTTATGGTGTAGGGGTGGGCTATTTATAGCCAAGAGGAAACCCGACATGATATGTCCGAAATGACCCTTGGTCACTAAGGAACTGACACGTGTCCAACGGTCGGATTATGGACACACGCGGCAATTTTGCTTGAGCTTCAAGTAAAGATGACTTATCCAGCTCTGGATAAGATTTTATCTCATTTGTCTTCGCTTGAAGGCATAGGTGTTTTGGTTGAGCATCACTTAAGTCATTTGACTATGTTCACTTGGACCCCACTTAATAGTACGGTACTTCCTATGACTCAAGAAAGAATAAAAAGAACTACGAAAGAAACTATGTCTTCGCATTATATAGTCTTTAATGAATGTCTTCATAGGTCATTATCTTCACGTGAATGTCTTCACAAGTCACCACTGTCTTCAATGTCTTCACACATTTTTAGGGGTCATCTCTGGAAGGTAAACCGAATCAGAGAGGGACTATTACCTGTGTTATCCTGCAATTCTCACAAACATGTTAGTTCCTCAACCACGTGTGTCATCAATACTCCAAAACCAACTAGGGGGCACTAGATGCACTTACATACTATATAAATAAGAAGTCTCCACATGCTTATTGAACGGATTACATTGAGAGAAGACTTGGGCGGAAAATCCATATGACCATGTGAACCTCCTTGGAGTCCCCGTGCACCATCTTGGGCGGAAAATCATACTAGGCGTCTTCCATGTCCACATTACCGGGAACGGAGCAGCTCGAAACAGTCCCAGTCAGTGTGATGGAGCAGGCGTGCCTGCCCTCGTACCTCGGAGGAGCAGTAGCAGTGAGCTCGCACCCGTACACCAGCCTCGTGATTGCGTCAACGGCGTTGCCCCTGACACACACTACAGAGACGGGGCGGTGGCCTGCGCGGGCCTTACCGGTGCCCACGGCAAAGAGGAAGACAATGTCGTCCTCCTCCGCGACTAGCAGGTGGCGGTGATCCTCCAGCGACTCTGGCACGGCGAACGGGTAGCACGTCTCATACTTGATGTTGACCGCCGTGGGCCAGTAGTGCATGACAGACGGTGTTGTGAGGTGATGCACGAGGCTCGATGGCGGGCCCTCAAACAGCGGCGTGCACTCATAGCAGTAGCAGGGTGCGTGCACGCATCTAGAACTATGCACGGCCAGTGAGTGCTGGTCGACGTACCTCTCACAACCGAAACTCTTGTAGACGCAGGGCACCTTGCAGGCATCAACCAGGCCATCCATGAAACGGGAGTGGCTGTAGGGGGCGTTGCGCCTGCCGAGAGGAGCGCAGGAGGGAGTGGTCGTAGGATGTTGCGCCCGCCGAATGGAGCGCAGGAGAAGCACACGAAGTAGTAGATGTTGTCCTTACTAGTACTCCCTCCGTTTCTCTACTCTCTACTTTCTCTACTTACTAGCAAGATGCATTTATATGAGTAGTTTATCCTGTGGGAGATAAGGATGATCGAGGGAAGGCCTTATCTGCGAATATGGAGAGAAGTGGGGGTATCTTTTTGCAGAATTGTCATAGTTTCCTTCCTATCCATCAGATATAGATCGGATGGCCTATATTGCAGGATGGCAGGCACACCATCATCACCAACTCTGTTTTTTATAAGAGTAGAGAGTAGAAAGTAGAGAAGAACTGAGCATAGCTCAGCTGGCAAGACGCCGTCCATCCCCATCCTTCCGCCCAGTCTGACCACCAGCCACCAAGTTATAACCCTGGGTGTTTTAACATTTTTTAGTAATGATATTTGGAGATTGTTCACCACGAGCCCAATCCTGGCAAATCACACATAACCGTCAGATTTCCATCCGACAGTGGCATGTTTTTAAGCCATGGTATTTGACAAAATGGCCCTGTTCGGTACACGGGATATTTACAAGAATCTCGTCGGAAAGTTGTTCCTCAGGGAAATTTCTCTTCGTTGTTGTTCGGACAAAGGAAAGATGAATAGTGTTTTGCAGGAAAACTTCATTTGGCGTGCAAATTTTTCCTAGTTCCATAGGATCGAAAAAAATCTGCCATGAGCTAATGATTGGCGGAAGCCCGAGGCAAGCCGCTCCCTGCTACGTACGGACATGAATAAAATATTCGGCTAGAGAAGATGCTTGAGCCACAGACAAAACCAAATCACTACTTAGCCAAATATAAAATTGATATTTTTCATGTACATTTCCAATGGAGGCGAACGCTCCTTCCTCCTGTTTCCTATGTGGTTTTCTCTGTTATCTCATTCCAGTGTTTTACAATGACATTCCTTTCCTATTCCTATATTTCTCTCCATTCCAATGTTTTGTACACCTCTATTCCGAACAGGCCCATACTGCAACTGCGTCACGGGCGTTTGCAACTGCCAGGTCTCCCAGCGAACGTTTGCTAGGTATTGGAGTTAGCACTGATGGCGGTTCATAGTCATTCCACGCTCGGCATTGAAGTTTGTAATAACTATTTCAGAATATACTCCCTCCATACCAAAATAAGGGACTCAACTTTGTACTAACTTTGCACCAGAGTTAGTACAAAGTTGAGTAACTTATTTTGGGACGGACAGAGTACTACTCCTTCGGTGCTAGTAGTAGAGCAGAGTCCTACTCCACTACTAGGGCATAGTAGTAGGTACTGTAGTTTATTGTACTAGCAATGTGATGAATCAATCAAGTTGTCTAGCGTCGATATGACCCTACGCTGCTGGGATGTGTCTCGTAAGTCAAGCGGCGTGCTGTTCTCATCATAACCTGCTTCCCCCAGTACATATCCACTTCTCCATCCTTGTCTGCACATAATCTTCCAAATCTTACATCCCTGCTAGGCGCCTCCCCCCTCTTCCGAAACCCAAGCACTAACAATGACAGGACTGAGCAGCGTCTGCCAAAAGAGTGGCTGGAATTCTCTCCCCACAGAGGTAATCAAGCTCATAGTTTCGCGTGTGGACAATCTTAGTACCATGACGCTCGCCGCGTGCTCGTTGGGGTTGTACCGTTTACTCAAAGCCCTCAGGCCAGAGCTTTTTAAGCTAGCTCCCTGCTTGCTAATGCCGCATGATCATCAAAAACGGCGTGTCCTGCAGCATAACGATCGTAGGGTGGCGAGCATCAACCCCCTCGACTGCAATCTGATCCCTATCACCCTGAATTACATTAACGGTATGTACTGGGTCGGCATGAACATGTCTTCGATGGTGCTCGCCGACGAACACGACAGCTGGATGCTCGTGGAGGTCTACAACTGGCGATTGATCTGCCTTCCTTCGATTAACAATACACTGCTTTGGCACCACGGCCCAGAATACTCGGAATCTTACAGTAGCCAACATGATACCAAGTTTGATTTGCTCAAGGTTGTAATCTCCCAAGTGCCCACAAGATCTGTGAATTATAAAGACTTTAGGCTAATTGCGTTCTTCAACCATGGTCTCACCTATCTGCCAGGTCACTGCGATAAGTGGATAAATCTGTACGTCCATCACAGGATCATACATCCTCCATGGTTCTCTGATGCCATTGAACACAAGGGCTTCATTTACGCTGTGGACTCCTTCTATGGCTGGACGTATTGCTGGCCTACTCCAGTCATCGCTACAAATGGTTGTTACAGTAGTATGTTACTTTCCTATGATATCATGATGGCTTGCTTATATTACTGTCAACATTTACTAAAAAAATATTCATGCTCATAACATGATGTTCTTAACATTGACGACAGTACTAGCCCTTTTTTATTTGACTTCAACTTGATATGATGTTGTAGACCGTCTGGTGTCCCTACCCTTCCTAATCCCAGAACCTTTCAAACAAAAGCGGCATGGCAGTTACAGGTGGTTCCTGGCTCGATCAGACGACGGCGAACAATTGATGATCGTTTGCTCGTATCGGACGTGTTGTTTTGCGGAATACAATCACAGTCACTGCAAGGTCTTTGAGCAGGACCCTAGCTTCTCTGGGCCTTCAGGAATTTTTGACTGGAGGCTGGTAAGTAGCCTTGGCACACGCTCTCTGTTTCTCGGACTGAATTATCTGATTACCCAGGACATAACCGACGGCAAGGATCATGATCGCAGCGCGGTTTCGTTCATCAGGTAAAACTGTGTGTACACAGCGTACCATGAGTCTCTCCATGCACCATACCCTCATATGTGCCGTCACGCTGTGCAGCCCAAAGTAGGAGAGAGGGTTGCAAGTATCAGACTTCGACCTGCTGGCTGGAGTTTCCCCCGTCAGGCACCCATCTAGTTTAAGCTGTCAGCCAATCTCCACAGCTTAATAAATAGTAACGTCTAATTGAGCCAGTTAGTTAGATGCGTACGCTTGGTGTACTAGGATCTTTATTTAGTTTGATTCATACACTTATTCTTTTTTGGTAGCCCTTTTGTAATGATGGCTGATGTTTGGTTTGGAAGAGAGAGTTGCGTCTTTACTCTTCTGGCCTGCTTACTACTTCTGTTGCACCCCCAGCCCTGGTTGATGTTGCTGCAGTTTTCAATGTACAATCAGTTGTATATTTCGTCTGTTATTTGAATAAATGTGTTATTAGAACGACAAACACATTGTACAATCAGTTGTATATTTCGTCTTTTGAATGTAGAGGCACATGGCAGGTTTTGCTTTTGTGGAGATCTCCTTCAATCTCGCTAAGACAATTCATCATGCGTACAAAGATGTGGTGAAGATAATGTTATGCATAATGGAAAATGGGCGTCTGCAGAATGACTTCATGCGCATAGGATAGATATTTAACCAAGCAGAAGAAACTGCAGGAAATGTAGCAGACGACCATCAAGTTTAAGTGTTATAACTCAAGAACCAAATGTTTCAAAATGAGAGTTGTAAGAACTTAGCAAAAATAATGCACCCGACCCATATATGGACCCGCTTGAAGACTATAAACTCATATGCTTCTCCCCCTTTTTTTAGTAAGGGCCAAAAAGGTTTGAAGACATAGAGTATCTATGTGTTCCTAGGTGGTGAAGATGCTGGTGCAGTCGGGTCGACGTTGGAGTTGGGTGGTGCAATAGGGCCTGACACAGAGTCATGATGAAGTGAAGCGATTGCTGGAGAAGTGGCGTCGTCTTCTTCATTGATGACACGAGCAACAACAGTTGCAGCCAAAGATGAATACTCAGAATCTTCAATGGAGGGAGTTGGACGCCAAGTCGCAGCTTGTGGAGGCCTGGATTCAAACTTGAAGCGCTCGATGAAGCCATCTGCTTGAAGATCATCTTCATGGTAGAGCAATGTAAAGCTCTTCCAGGACCGCCGACAGGCTTCATGAGCAACAAAGGAGTTCTTGGTATCCAAGTTGCGAATTCGATTCACATCAGCGAGAGGACTTTGCATCTACCTCTTCAACCAATCATGGTGCTTATCCTGCTTCTGGTGAAGCGAAACTAGAAGTTCTCGGTCATTGAGGACACGGGGACGCTTCTTAGGCCTTTGAGCAATAGTGCTACCAGTGGCATCAGTGTTGGCACGATGCGGGAGGCGCAGATGTCCAACCAGAGCATAAGCAGTGACATTTGCATTGGGCACATAAACACTTTAAACTTGCTGTGTGAAGCTTTGGTGATCAGCATTGAGCAGTTGAAATGGTTGCCTGGCAGGCTCAGGATAGATGGCTTCATAAGACATATCAACCTCAGGCAAAAAGACAACATGATTGCGTGCAAAGGCTTGATAGTTGACAGTTGAGTGAAGCTTAATGAGCCGCACTATCCAAGGAGCATAGAACTTGACGCCAAACAGATCAATACCAGATGCAGCCAGTTGACAAATGAAGAAGTCATGTGTATTGAATCTGATGCCACTGAGAATATAAAATACCAAAGTCTTCATGGCACCTTCCAGTTTAGCTTCAGACGAGTGTCCCTTGATAGGCCAGAGAGTACACCTCAAAATATGATATATATGGTGCGAGGCAGATACTCGAGGTTCTTGACGAAGAATTCCTTTGGATAATCAGCTGACACGGGCAATGGCTTCATCGTGTTGAGCATTTCACTCATGTTGGGCTCAACCTTCTTGAAGATGCTTTTGAGCTCCTTCTGATACAGGGAACAACCTGGTTCGTACAACTCACCAGGAGTGGGCAGGAAGTGAGCTCAAGTAGAGTCTGCGCTTTGGCTTCATGACGAAGGTCACCTGTCATCCACTCAAGGACCCATGTCTGCGTATCCCTGTTGTATCCTCTGATATGAAGAGTAGCATAGAATTGCAGGAGAAGCTCTTCGTTCCAGTGTTCCTTTGAAGTGATGAATGGAAGCAATCCAACATCTCCGAAGCAGTCAAGGGTTTCTTTAAGGCATGGCAGTCCAGCAATGGCATAACAATCGAGATGTTGGTGTGGAAAAATCCAGTCCTGACTATACATAATGCAAGAGTAATAGCTTCATTGCTGAAAGCTCCAGAACCTATCAGAAGAGATCCTTGGTTTCTTGTATGGGTTCTTGGCAGAGTCAAAAAAGGTGGTGTTCGCTCTGAAGCTGTGCACACTAAATGAACCTTGTGTTGTTGTAGTGCTGGGAAGCCTAGGCAATGTGGGCTTGGGCAGCGTCTGAGGCCTCCGCTCCAAATGATAGTCACATTGTGGGCCTAGGGCTGCGGGAGGGGTCAGAATTGGCCATCTGACAGTTACAAGCTCGTATGCTTGATTGAAGGCTTGGGCCATGGTGTGAGGCACAGGGGAAGGAAGAGTTACTTCAAGGGCAGCAATGATTTCACACTGCGCATTTTCTTCTGTCATGACAGTGTCATTGGCTTCAGTATTCATCTGAGGGGTAGCCACATTTGCTTCACTTTTAGTGGCTCCAAGAAGAGGAGACTCATGCACAATAGAAACTTGGGGAGTGGGTTCTTGCATGACGGGCACTTCTTCTTCTTATACAACGGCTTCTTGGGGAGGGGGAGTGACTTCACGAGTTTCTTCCTTTTTCTTCATCGGCTAATGTAGCCAGAATATCTTAGGCCACCTTGGCTTCAGATTCAGGAGCAGACGCTGAAGGAATGGTATCAGGAAACACTTGACGTACCACTGAGCTTGAGTTTTGTTCTCCATCTTCAGGAATGCTGGACATGGAGGCTTGAGGCCTGAGACCTTTGCAAAGCCTTCCAAACTTGGGTGACACTATTGGTGAAGCATTTGTCTGCTCCATGTCTTCTTGTAAGGGGGTGTTTGGGGGTTGCTCTTCCCAATCATCATCTTGAGCAATTGGCATTATGGGACGACCAATGCTTATGAGCTCAATGCTCGTTTGAGCAGGCGACTGAGCAGGTTGGGGTTCAAGCTGAGAAACAACTTCATCATCACCAACATTGTCATCATGACCAATGTCTTCAGCCGTAGGAGAGTCAGCAGCTGGAGTATCTTCAGTCCGATGAGCCTCAGAGGGAGCAGGCTCATGGATAACGAGACGACGCTCATGGTTGGAGGAGGCAGGCAGGGCAACATAAATGGGTTCAACAACAAGCGGTTCTCAGGAGGAGCTGCGAGGCTGATGTGAAGCCTTTGAAGCTTTTGTCTTCTGCTTCTTCTTGGAAGGAACAACATCAGAGGCATCAAGGTGCTTGTGTTTCTTAGCTTTGGCTTCAGCCTGCCTCATCTTCTTTTGATCAAAAGTTGCTGATTGGACCTTTGGCCTTGAGCTAGTCATGCTGTCAGGGAAGACAATGTTGGGTCTTTCCTGCCTTGGAGATTTAGTGTCTTCAGCAGCAGGCTTCTTCTTCTTCTTTGGCATCTTGGCGGCCAGCTTGGGGTCAATGCCTGGACGGCCAAGAGCTTTCCTCTTCATAGCTTCATTGTGGGCTTGGACGCATTTTTCAGCATAGTGCTTGAGATGTTCCCTGGAGCACCTTGCAACATCACGGTGCTTGGCATATTCAGCCTTGAGGTCTGTCATCATGGTATTGAAGTTTTGAACTTCTTGTGCACTGAGGCTTGCCATATGCTTCTTGAACAGAGCCTTCTCATGATCAATTTTGTTCTTTTGCTCGATAACCTTCTGTGCAACAGTCGGTTCTTGAGCAATGTAGCCTTGAAAGGTCACACTAATATCAATGGGAAGCTGAAGATCATCAAGTGAAAGAGATGTATCCTCAAACCATTCATCCATAAAGTTTTTGATGATATCAGCATCAAAGAGAGGATGGTCATTGAAGATTTCTACATGTTGCTTGCTCTTAATTAGCATTTCAAGGGCATCATCAGCAAGATCTTCATCACTGGATAGATCTATGATGTCATCATCATTGCGCAGTATGCTACCAGGAGTGAGTCCTTGACGAGATGGCTTCACTAGCTACTTAGACCACTGAGAGATGCGAGAGCGATCCTCGGACTACACACTGGGTTCAGGAGGTACAGTTTTCAATGGCTTCACACTTGAAGCTTTTGGTGCAGCAGTAGATTTAGAAGATTTTGTCTTCTTGGGCTTCACAGATTCAGGAACAGATACAGGTTCATGTCTTCGGCAACATCTTCCATAGTCACCCTTTGAGTAGCGATGTGGGATAGCAGTCCATCAAGGCCATTGAAGGGACCAACGCGATTTTCATTGGCTTCGCGTGTTCCATCAGACCGGGGCCGAGATGGGCCAGGATTGAAGCTAATGCCAAGTTCCTTCCTATTTTGGGTTGCAGAGTTCTTGGCAAATTTGTAGTCTTCTTTAAACAATTCATCCTCACGACACCATCGAAGACTAGATGGATCAGCATCTGAAGGCAGTTGTCCTCTGACCATGCATGGATAAAAGTTCTTAGCAATGGCTCGAGACATAGTCTTGGGTTAAAGCTTCTTGTAGACGATATCACCCCATGGAGGGCGAATGGCGTCCTTGGAAGCATACTCAGGAGTCACAAATATGTACAGAAACCATTGTTCTGCCCAATATCTTCGTATATATTAGATTTGAGACTTGCATTCTCCATAGGTCTCTTCTGGGTCAGACTTGTACATGGTGAACAGATCTGGAGGAAGATCTTTGGCAATGTCAGTACGTCTCTGCCTGCCACCTTTCTTGGACTGTTTTTCAGACGCCATTGGATTCAGACAAAAAGGGTTCACAAAGCAGTTTGTCTTCCGATGACTGGTCAGACAGGAACTGGCTTGAGGAGATTCAATGTGACACTGTAAGAATTTTGCAAATGAATGCAGACTATGCGAACCAAGGGATTCTCCCACGGACATGTACCTGTGACAACATTAGAGATGCGAGGGAAGGGGAAGAGGTCATATGCATTCTCAGAAGATTTTGAAGATTTAATACAATTTGAAGACATTGACCTCATAGTGCGAAGACAGTCACTTATATGGGGTGAGTTGGTTCTAGACTTGTACGAATCCAAGAATAGGTACAAGTGAGGAATCTAACTAGCAGTTAAGCATAAGTGAATATAGTTGCATCATATGAGATAAGGATATGCAAGGAAACAGCTCTCAGATGTACAGAAAAACCACTTGTGGTGAAGTTGTATGATTTCAATGGATCAAAACGATGGTAAAAATATAGATCTATTTACCGCACTAAAAACTGCTAGACGAGAAGAGATGGATGCCGAGCAGATCGATCTTCCGTGCCCTAACTTGGCAGCAGAAGACACCTCCGGCGGCGGCTAAGAGACGAGGTCCACGGCCGGCGGGAAGACGGCGTCGAAGAAGTCGCGGCCGCTAAGCGCTTCGTCTCCAGCGTCGACTGGAGCTAGCGGAGGCGCTAGGGTTGAGCGAGATGGCAAGAGGTGGGAGAAGAAATTATGACCGCGAGAGTGGAGTATTTATAAGGAGGGCTGGCGGTGCAGTGCAATTACACAGGTGCCCCTGGCGGTTCACATTTGAACGACACATGGCTGGCATGCAACTTATGGAGAGTTGAGCCACGATCCCACGCACGCCTGATTTGTCGGATGGACGTTTCAGTTTCTCTGGTTTTCACGCAAAAAGGATATGGCATTGAAAACAGTTTTAAATGAGTGTCTCTATATCTTTAGCTGAGAAGGACACAGTGAAGACATTCGACAAGTGTCATTAGAATGCATATGAAGAGATAGAGAGAGTTGGATAGATTAAGCATAGAGAGGGTTAGGGTCCGATCACATTCACTTAGATCAAAAAGTTTGAAGACATAGCTATAAGTGAATGTTGTAGAGGACAGAACACACACACAC
>LR738711.1:578092969-578110648 GCA_902687465.1 Secale cereale | reverse complement strand
CCTTGCGCGGCAGTGCCCCTGCGGCTGGCGGCGTCCCCCTCCCCTCCCCGCCTCCTTGCGCGGCAGGGCCCCTGCGGCCAGCGGCGACCCCCTTCCCTCCGCGCCTCCTTGCGCGGCGCACCACTCCCCTCCCCTCCCCGCCTTCTTGCGTAGAGCGCGCGCGGAGCGGCCGGCGGCGACCCCTTCTCCCGATCTTCTTGTGCGGAGCGCCGCTGATGCAGTCCCTCGGCGAGGCTTCTTCCGCGGCGGCAGTTAGGAAGCGACGCCGCCCCTCACCTTCGCCCCAACACCCCAAAATAGATCTAGGTGCGCCGCCGCCTCGATTGAGCGCGCCGTTAGCGGCACCCCTGCCACAGATCCGAGCCTATGCCCTGGGAGATCCGCCGCCGTTGACCCAGCTGAAGCATCCAGCCTCGGTGATGCATGGCAGGGGGAAGAGAACTGCAAGGATGCCTTCTCCGGCAACCTCGCAGTCGTCGTGGATGCGAACTACAATGGTGCCCATCCAGCCTTCTCCCGCGAGAATGGCAAAAGTTGAAAAAGCCCTTGAGTTCCTGCAGCGGAGGTGGACTGCACGCCAACAGCAGGCTGAGCTGCATCTGCAGAAGGAGAAAACTGCTCTCAGCAGGAAAGTCACGCTTGCAGATAATGTAAGAGGTTCACATACCCAACCACCCCACCTCCAGTTTAGTATAGTGCATTTCCTTTCTAGTGTATGATGGGAAATTCAAATTGCAGTGCCCTTTTTATCACCATGCAGTGCCCTCTTGTGTCAACTGCAGTGCCATGTATCTCCCAGTAAAAAACAGAAAAGATACTTCGAAAAAATGAAAATGCGCTATGGCTGAAAAATGCAGTCCACCATGACTTACATATGTAGAGCGATGTGGCTTAAAACTGAAGTGCATTATTTCTTCATGTTAACTCCCAGTGCCCCTGCTATAGAATGAAAAATTGAAGTGCAATTTCTCCAGTTGCATATATAATGATATATAGTACGAAGATGCAGTTCATTTCACTGTTGGCGTGCATAAAGCTTTGGCTTAATACTGTGTAGGAAATTACTATGCCTCCAAACCAGAAGATACCTCGATTGATTCACAACACAAAGCCCCTGAACTGCATTGGAAGAGAAGAGTGGGAGATGGCTGGATGGATAACACCTGAAATACCTAGGGGTTTCTTTAACACAACAAACAGAACTGCGTACTCGATGGAGGAAGATGTAGAGGATAAAGATGAAAACAGTGAACCAAAGATCACTCGAGATGGAGAAGGCAGTGAAGCAAAAAGCGCGCAAGATGAGGAGGACGACGACGATCTGGTCTTCATGGGGGAGCATGCGCAGAAAGATGATGAGGAGGAAGATGATGAAGAGAAAATCATAACAGTTATGCAGCCAAGGTACACGCGTGTCTTTGAAACATTTGGCCAGCAGATCAGAACGGATGATATAGCACCTCCACAAGCCAATGTTGAAACCCAGCAAGTTCGGCAAGTTCATGAGCAAACGATTCATCGACGAAGAGACAGTGGAATTCCACCCAGGCCGCCTACTGCGCAACAAAAGAATCGGAAGCAAAATCAAGGAGAGCCACAAGCAACCAAAAAAGTAAAGTTCTCAACACTTCTACCTCCTCGCGATCCTAAATTACACAGGTCTGTTGTCACTCCTCCATGCCCAATAAACATCGATAAGCTGCAAACACCGTTAGAGAAAAAACAGTACACGCATGTAAGCTTCCTTGCCTAACTAGTGCAGTTCACTTACGCATTCTTTCAACTTGTGCATTCTCATTAACAAAAAAACATTCCATATTGTGGTGCAGAATGAGAACATGCTCCAAGAACTTGTGCCTATGAAAGGTATGCAATTCACATCATACACTGCGGTGCGAGACTTCTACAACACGTATGTGAGGCATGCAGGCGTCGGCACACGCAAAAATGGCGGATACAGAACAAACAGATACATAGTGTGCTCAAGGGAAGGCAGAAGCAAGGAAACTGTCACAGATTACGACAGAAAGCGAGAGAAAACATCAAAGAGGACTGGCTGCAAAGCGAGAATGCTATTGAACAAAATCAAGGATGTGATTGTGATAGAAGAGATTGAGCTCAATCACAACCACAGGATGATTGAGAGCCCGGCTATGCTTCTGCACATGCACTCACATAAGACGGATGATCCGTTACTTGATAAACTAGTGAAGGACATGCAGAGCCACAACCTGACGCACAGGCAGATGATGTCAACCCTGTCAAAAATGTCAGGAGGGCTGCACTTTATGGGGCACACTAGCCGTGACTGCGTGAACAGGTACGTTCACTAAACAAAAACGATATATAGTCTATTTCATGCAGTTCGCTTGTGCATTTCTGTATGTTTCTAATGCTGCAAGTATATTATTATTTCGAACTGCAGGAAGCACCAATTCGCGAGGGAGGAAACAGAAGACGATGTGAAGAAACTCCTGGCTTTCTTTGAGAAAATGCAGCAAATAAACCCGGAGTTCTTCTATGATTATGACAAAGATGTCGATAACCGTGTGCGAAACATCTCTGGGCGAACGCGAGCTGCCGGGGATCCTACAAAGATTTTGGAGATTGTGTCACATTTGACACGACCTACAAGACCAACAAGTTCCACATGCCTCTGGCCGTCTTCGTTGGAGTCAACCACCACCTCCAAAGTACAATATTTGTTGTGGCTCTCATCAGAGACGAAACAATACCGACTTTTTAATGGGTGTTCCGGACGTTCTTGCATTGCATGAACAACAAGCGGCCAATCTGCATACTTACAGGTATGCTAAAAAGAATGGGTTTAAATAACACTACAGTTCACTGGCAAGTTTTGTAGTCCATTTCTTCCATCCAACGAAAAATTAGCAAAAGCAAAAAAAGATATGCAGTTCTCTCAATAACTCACTGCTTGGTTTTTCAAAAACATGCAGATCAATGCCCCTCCATGGATGCCGCGATAAAAAGTACGCTAATAGGCACGCTGCACAAGTTATGCCGTTGGCTTATACTGAAAAAATACAATGATCACCTGTCCTTGATGTACAAAGCGTATGAGCCATTCAAAGATGAGCTAACCTCAGTTCTCAACCACCCGCTAATGCCATCAGAGTTTGAACGCGCTTGGCATGAGCTCATGGAGAAGTATAACCTGCAAAATGATGAAATTATGAAGGCGCTCTGGACAGACCAAAAAGAATGGATATCAGCTTACTACAAGGAGGTGTTCTGTGCACGGATGACGTCGACACAGAGATGTGAAAGCATGAACCGGATCTTGAAGAGGAACTTTGTCAAGGAAAGACACGACCTACACATCTTTGCATCGCAGGTGGACAGGTGCATCCACACAAGGAAGGGCGTCGAGCATGCGGAGACCATAGCTAACGAGGTATATAACGAGAGCAAAGTTTTAAGCTGGATGAGCAATTAATAAAACACTACTCGCTTTCTTGATTTTTGCTGTGAAAAACAACTACTTAACTGGTTTTATTTGTTTCACAGACGGAAATAAAGACTACTACTCAGTTTGGTTTCGAGGTTCAGCTCTCCAAGATTTACACCAGGGCGGTCTTTGCTAACTTCAAGCAAACGCACTACCGCAGAACTGCATTCAGATCAGAGCAGTCCACTGACTACCCGACGAAATATTTGGTGCGCCACTACAACCGGTCTAATGATTTTGATTGGGCAAGACACGAGTTCCTGGTAGTTGCTGATGTGACGAATGGTATCTACGAATGCGAATGCAAGCTATGGACACACACAGGTCAGTGAGACAAGAAAGAAAAATAAGCACACAAAAAACATACTGAAGTTCACTTATTGCTGGTAGCAAGAGATGAAAACAAAAAAAACTTAGAGAAGTTCACTAGAAGAGAAAAACCAGGACGTATTTATAATGCAGTTCACAAACCAAAATTGAAATGTTGCATATTTATGTGAAGTTTGCTGACACGAACAACCAAAAAAATTCTTTGCTGCAGGCCTGTTCTGCGTGCACATCATTTGCATGTTAGATCAGCTGCGGGTGGACAAGATACTTAAAGAGTACTTATTGAAGAGATCCACACGGAACGCGCGCCAAAATGCAACTTTTGACCGCAGAGACTATGAGCAAACTGCTCCAGATGGGAGTTCGATGTTATGCCGTAGGAGACTACTTGCAAAAATAGCGATGGACCTGGCAAACAGGGGTGTCAAATCGGATAGCGGGTACAACAGATCTTTAGCTGGGATGAGAGCACTCATACAAGAAGTCGACGTACTAAATGAAGAAGAAGAAGCAGAGAACATCAGGGATGCGCAGAGTGAAGAACAAGGAGAGGAGCGCGAACATGCCGCTGATGGTGCAGCTCATAATATGGATGACACAATTCTTCCCCCACCTGTTTCAAACACAAAAGCGAGAAAGAAAGAGAGCAAATCAGCCAATAAAAAAGCTGCAGCAAATGAAAAAAGTCCTGAAAAAAATAGAAGGCCTGAGCCAGAACTGGACATCGAAGGAAGACCACTTGGGGTAAGGATGTGCAAATCATGCAATAAGATTGCGGGACACAACTCAAGAACATGTAAGGAGAGGCTGAAAAAAATACAGGCTGAAAATGCCGCCACAAATCACCAAGCTGACCAACAAGACGATATGACAAAGAGAAGACTATGTAGCGTCTGCAACAAGAGAGAGAAGCATAACGCGAGAACTTGTCCAAATAGAACAGAAGAAAAAGATGAAGAAGATGACGAAGAAGATGCTGACAAAGAAGAGAACGAGGAAAAGAGCGAAGCTGGTTTAACTGAAGAGGAAGATGAGGAAGCAGAAGAGGAAGATGAGGAAGAAGAAGAAGAAGATGAAAACATCGAAGAACCATCATCAAAAACGAGGGGGAGAGGCAGAATGCAGAATCTAGCGCGTAGGCAATCATCACAGTCACACGGTCGGGTTACGAGGGGTAATGCGAACAACAAGAGCAAAACAGAGGCAGCAACAACCATTGAAACAAATGCAGTGTACAATTTGAGAAGAAGCAGTAGGAAGAGGACATAGCTCAACACATATACAGTTTTACCTTTTAAATATATTAACTTCATCCTTTTATATATCGTATCGTATATGAGATATAGCTTGTGTTCAGTGGACTGCACAAAAAGAATTCAACATGTAATATTGAAGTTCAAAATGAATAGATATACTTTGTGATCAATGTGCTGCGGGGGTGTGCTTGATAAAATGCAGTTCTCTTCTATATGAAAGAAAATAAGATGAGAATGTCATTCTCAGAATGCAGTTCTCTTCTATATGAAAAACATGAAATCAGAATGTCATTTTGAGAATGCAGTTCTCTTCGTCGTATAGAATCTGAGATGACAAAAACAATATAGAATGCAGTTAGAAGAAAAATCTATAGAGTGAGACTAGGCTTCACGTACAGTGCAGTGCAGTGTGGTGCGTTTAAAAGATTACAGTGCAGTCCGCTTCGAGTATACAGTGCAGGGCGCTTAGTGCAAAAATGTAAAAATTGAGCTCTCCCTTAGCAGACACGGTTGACTTTCTGTCTTCTAATACATTTTTTCCAAAATTTCAAACCTCGACGACAAACACGTTGAATTCCTCTTTGCTGTCCCATGTGATAAGGTGAGATGCAGTGCGGATACGTATATTTAAAAAACTTGGCTGCTACTCATATGAGTGAATGCAGTGCGCTACGAACATGTTACAATTCACAAGGAGGAATTGGCTCCATTATGTACATATTTGACATTGTCACTGTCTGCCACAAAAGAAAAACACAAAACTAACTAGACCGGATTATACAAAGGCACACAGCATGGTGTGAAAAGGTTTGCAGATCGAGAACTACACACAGCGACATACATATTGTTTACAGAAAGTTTTGGAGCACACACAAAAATACATCAACACACATAAAAAGATCTGCTATCACTCTATGCCTCATCCTGCTCCTGCGAATCCAGTTTTGGAGAAAAGCCAAGAGAAATGCTGAGATTTCTTAGATCCTCCGGAAACCCGGTGACTATGACCATGTTCTCAGGGTGGAACAGGATCTGGAACAAGAACTCAGCCTTCCATTCCTCAACAGCAGCTTCCTGCGATGAAGCAAAAAAATAAACAAAACACAAGATCATCTACAAAAAGAACTGACAAAAAAATCAAAGAATGAGGGATTATTATTGGGTTAAAAAAGATACTTACATTACGCTTTGCGAATTTCACAACAAAGCTTTTGCCGTCGTAAAACTGAGCCATCTTCAGAGCAAAGAAGCCGCACTCGTTGGGGCCCTGCTCAGGGGCGCCCAAAAAGCTAGCTTTCTTCGAAACATCGACCCAGTCTACCAACTCCTTTCTCTTGTACTCCTTTTCTCCGTAAACCTTCTTCAACAATGCAGTCATCCTGATCATCTGGTGAAAATATAAAAAACCAAAAATACACATCACAAAACTGTTGTTCGACACGCGCACGGATGAAAAGAAGAAGAAGGTGAAAAAGGAAATTTTTTACCATTTCAGTGCGGTCGCTGTGGTATTCAAACTTATGCCACCTCGTTGTTTGATCGAACGGTCCGCTATACCTCCTAGTGTCATGAATATCAAGGGTCTCGCGGTGCCTATTCATCGTGTATAGCGAGTGATGCTGGTATTTCAACCGTGGTAATAGAATCTGATTTTGTTTCATCAAAATTGTTATGGGTTTGATGGGTGAAAAAGGATTACTGGAAAATATGGGAGAGAAAATAAGTACATAAGGCTGAACCAGCAAATCTGATAACTTACTAATTTGCACTCAAGAAGGTTCTCATCATCACGAATAAAAACTTTGAACTGCTTTGCTGCATCGTCAACGTTAAACTTGCCGTGGACAAAAGGCAACACAACGTTTCCATCTTTATCTCTATCCGCGTGATCATTCATTTGAAGCACATACTGCGAGTTGGTAATTCACAAAAGAACGTTAATGCAGTTCCCCCTCAAAGTTCACTCTGGCGCTTAATGAAAAAACAGATCACACTTCTCTAATAGTATGCAGTTCACACTTCTCCCAATTTGTTTCATTTAAGATACATGGGTTAAACACAATAATGTATGCAGTTCAGTACATTGCTAAAACAAATTATTAGACACTATTAACTGCAGTTCACTCCAGCAGAAAAAAGAAAAAAAGGGAAAAAGAGAAATACCGTGATAAACAAAGGGGACAGAAGAACGCGTTCGCCAGATCGATAAACCACATTCATATGCTCGTCATTCTTCTAGTACCTGATGATATGATCCATCAAATCCGAGTCCATGAAACCAGCTCTGGTGAAAGTTAAGAACATGTAGTCCACATTCACAGTGTAGACTTCGGCAGGATTCCTGTGCATGAAAAGCGCACACCTGCACAAAACGAACGGCGAGGGTGGGGGGATTAGGAACACAAAGGAAAAAAAACACAAACATTACACACATTAAAAATCAAAAGCGGAAAAACTAATGAAAAAAGAACTGACTCGCTGTCTTTCTGCCTGAATGGTGTGCTCGTGATGAGTTGCAAGACTTTCCTCATCTCCGCAAGATAGCTGAAACTCGCAGGCTTCAACTTCTGTACTGGAGATCTAAACTTTGATGGCTTCTGCACAGGCCTCTTATTTGATAGAACTAGTGCCTCACTGTCGGTTGGGCGTTCCACAGCTGCGCTCCTGGTCCTCCTAGGCACTGGTGGTGGCCTCTCAAAATCATCATCAGTATCTCAGCATTCGGAGGGCTGACTGCTTTCTTCCCACGCTTGACTTTGACAGGAGATTTCTCAAGAGCTTTTTCATTCGAAGGGCCGGCACCACTCCTCAACCTCTTACACACTGGTTCTTTTCCAAGCTTAACGGGGGTTCATCAAGGACAAGATTCTGAATTGTTGGAGTGTGAACCTGAGTTTCAAACAAGGAAATACCACCTTGGTGTGCGCCTTCGTCAAAGCCTGCACAAAAAATGGATAATGAGCAAAATGAAAAGAATCATCAAGTTCACTAACGAAAGTCATTTTAACATGCAAATGGACTTCTACTAAAAGCTTAACAAAAGTAGTGGACCTCCCCTTTCTGTATCAATGAAGTTCACTTAATAAAAAGGTGCGTGACTGAAAAAATGTAATAACCTTCTTTAAAAATTAAAAGTGATGTCAGGTCCAGACAGCAATGTGACGAGGTCAACCAACTATAGAGCATCGCCTTCCTGATGTAGCCAATGTGCTCCTTCCCAAACTTGGCAATCGTTTCACCATCCCAGGTCTGCATGAATTGGAACATGTAAAATCCACAATGATGCGTAGAAGAAAACCAAGATAAACACATTACTAATGCAGTCCACTCAATAATGAAGTGCTACTGATGTTAGTAAAACAATGCAGCTCCCTACACACAAAACCGAGGGAGAACAACTAATAACACATTAGTAATGCAGTTCGCTCAAGGAAAAGGTGCTTCTAATTTAGTAAAAACAATGCAGCTCACTTACACAAAAAAAACTGAAGGAGGAAAAAGAAAAGGAGAACAAGTACAAACCTGTTTCCCTGTTGCGGGACATTAACATGAGTCAGCACGAAGCCGTCAAGGGTGGGAGGGTTCAATGGCTCATCGCAGCTTGCGCTGCCATCTTTCCAAACTTTTTTGATTTTCCTGACCATTTTCCTAAAGACAAGATTTGCAGGAGCGCTGTCGGCGCCGTTCAATGAGTCGAGAAACTCAAAACGCTTCTCTCGCATGTTCAAAGTGACCAAGCAGTAGTGGCCTATTGCGTCCTTCATTGTTGCGAGAGGAGGATCAAATGTTGCAAACATAATCTGAATTAAAAAAGAATAAAACAAACCAGATGAGAAAATAGAAAAACAGAAGACTTATTTCAAGATGACAAAAATGGTCAAAATGCGTTACCAAGTTTTTCTTGTCCACACGTTCCTCTGCGCTTGAAGAAAACATCTTTTTCAAAGCCCTATTTGTGGCACCACCGTTCCAAATGGAATTCTGCCAAAAAGACAAAACCAGAGAGTTAATGAAAATGCTTATAGCACAATAAAAATTGGATAAGGGATAAATATAAATTAATGAAAATGCTTACACATAGGTTGTACGGGACAATCATCGTTTGAGATCCTTTGAACCTCTCAGCTAACATAGAGACACCAATATTTGCGAGGCGTGTGCTCAGCGTTCCATACGACCAAAAAGACTCGCCAACCTGACCGATAGTAATATCACCAAACTCGCCCTTGATTGCAACTAGATGCCTTCAGACAAGAAGAAAAAAGCCCAGCAAAAAGTGATAAGATGGGTGTCCCTGAAAAAATAACATATTAAATAACCGGGGTGTAAGACAAAAAATGTCATACTTCTTCTTATTATCCCTCCTAGCCCTCGTAACAGCGTCATATAACTCATTGTATCTTCTCATAAGAGCTAGATCAATGCTCGAAGGAGTAACAACAGGAAATTCCTCATCTGCATACAGAGTGGGAACGATATCAGAGAATAAAACAAGACTGTCCATTCGCCCCGGGAAAGAAAAAAAATAATGCAGTTTGCTTACCTTCGGTTTCAGAATACACTTCCTGCGGCTGCTCAAATCCATCTTCACTGAGCGTCAAGTGATCCAGCCCGGTAATATCATCGCCAAGCGGCGGTTGATTGCTCATGTCCTGATAGAGTCTTGGTTGTTCCTCTTCAGAGCCAATCGAAATTGTCTCAGCTGGGACTTTGGTTGTCTCGGCTCGGAAAGCCAGATTGCCATCAGATTGCTCGGGGGCGCGAGGGGTGACACAAAATTTCTCAGGCACCTCATCGCCAAGCAACAAAACAATAGGCCCAACAACACCATCAATGCCAGCGGATGTCCCCGCAGCATCAAATCCAACTCTAGGAGATCCTTCTCTCTCTTCTGCCATTTCAACTGCAACACGAGGAGCTCCTTCTCTCTCTTCATGCTTATCACCATCCACAATATCCTCCCTTCGTTCTCTCTCTTGTGCCTTATCAGCCTCAACAGAACACTCCCCTCCTTCTCTACCTTCTGTCTTATCAACCTCCGCATTAGGCTCCTCTCCTTCTCTCCCTTCTACAGTATCATCCTCCATGGTGCGCTCCGCTTGGATTTCAACATTTAATCTGCAGTTCTGATGAGTTAAAAAATAAAACACATTACACAAAAGAGAGAATGCAGTTCACTAATAAAATGGACCATGAACCTCGCATGAAAAATAAAAATTAAACACAAAATGCAAATTCTCTATACTCACCAGAGAAGCGTCGCCTTCCATCTCTTTAGGCTTGTCAGCCTCGTCGTCCTTGTCAGCGTCACCCTCTGCCTCCTTCCCATGTATTTCGACGTTTGATTCGCCATCCTAAAAAACAAAAACATAAATAAAACTATTATCCAAAATGCAGTTCTATAACAAAAGCCAACACCAGATCATGCAGTTCACTGCTAAAAATGATGATTCTTCTCTAAACAACAACTGCAGTGCACTACCACTACTGGTGCACACTACAAAAAGTTAAAACTGCAGTTCGCTGCCACTGCTGGTGCAAATATGATTGTTTGTTTTGGACACTACAAAAAATTAAACAATGAAGTCCCCTGTAAAAAATAGGAAGAAATCAAACCTTGTCGATGACGCCTTCGTCAAGAGGATTGTCTTTGGCAGCTTCATCAACAGGGGACAATGGCCTATCAAACAAATAATCAGAATCAACACCGTAGTGGTCGTCATGGTCCTCATCATGGCAAGCGTTAGCATTAGAAGATTCTCCTCCACATTGCGAAAAGAGCAAAAGGATGCAATAACAAATAGTCAATGCCACAACACACAGAAAAAAAACAATAACAAAATGGGTAAAAAAAATTGTTCACATATGAAAAAAGGCGTACATCCACAGCTGCGCAGTCAGGCAAAGAAGGTCGGACAACATCTTCACGCCTATTCATTTCCTTCACAATTGCCTCAGCTTCCTGCTCATACCTAGCACACTTGTCATCCTGAGACTGCTTAAACTGAACGAATGGAGACCTGATATTCGTAACTGTCTGCTTAAGGAATTCAAGCTGCCCATGGTCAAAGTTATGAGCGGCCTCAATTTCTGCTTCAGAAGGTCATTTGCCTTCAGGAAACAATCCAGCAATATTCCTCATCCTGGAACCGGATGTTGGGAAATCAGAAGTTAAATTGATGACCCTGTCGAGAAGCTCATCGACCTGAACAAATTTATTGCCGTCAGCAGAAGCCTCGCCAGAAAAACCTCCAGCGGTCGCCCTAGCAAAACCATGAACCCGTCGAATTGGAGCCGCCCTAGCAAGAGGCTCACAAAACATTTCATGCACTTCGGCAACTGGAGTCCGCTTGTACACAATGTCCCCTTCCGCCTTCCACTGAACAAATTAACAAAAAAAAAGATGCAATTCGCAAATAAGTACATAAGAGGTTCACATTTAGCATGGCAAAAAAAGGAATAAAACAAACACAAAGGCTGGCTATGCACTGATCGGCAGCTTGCCAAACTTGTAAGTGTCCAGGTGTATCTTTCCCTTGACAATAATGTCGGCATTGTGAATCTTCTTCAACTGCTCATGGGACAGTATTGCAGCGCGTGGCATGTGTGTATGCATAACCGATACAGTGCGAAGATTCAACGAATCGAGGTACATGAACAGGGGCACGATGGTGCAACCCTCAGCGCAGTTCTGCTTGCTCCCTTCAGAATTCCACTTGTACACAGCGGCCTGCAGCTCGTCGACAACAAGCTGACAAAAGTCCATGCTAGCCATAGATGCAAAATCCAAGTTTTCAGCCATAGCAACTACCCTGGACAACCGAGTTGCAGGGCTGGGACAAAGCAAGCTCTGGAAAACAATGAGAAAAAAACCTTCACAGTCTTATTAACCCTCGCACGGTCCGCAGCCAGCGTGCGAAGTAAAATAAGCAGGTCCTTCCCATCTATGCTATGAGAACGGTTGAAACCAAGTTCATCCTTCAGATTAGCTAGCGAATCATCATGGCCGTTGACAGCAGGCCTGGGAGCAGTGTGAGAACCCATAGGGAAATCAAAAATGTGATGGACAGCCTCACGATTGATTTCCAGAACCTTGTTTGACCCGCAGTCCAATCTCATCGTATCAGGGTCGATCTTTCCCATCAGCTTGCACATGAGAACACGAGAAACATTCTTCTGTACTTTCAGGTCGAAAACAATGCCAAAACCTGCTTGCCGCACCAAAGTTCTGTGCGGCTCATCCAACAAGGCAACATCTTTGCATACGTTTGGAATGGACAGCCGAACAGTCTTGTTAAAACGCCATTCATGCGCAACATCATCTTCAGACCTCTTCCTCTTGGTACTCTTAGCAATCTACAAAAAAAGAATAAAAAATGCCGTTCACATCAGCAACTCATGCGAAACAACTTAAAAACAGTAAAAATAAATAAACAACGTATACGTTACTAACATCAACATCCTCCTCATCAGAATCACTGTCCAGCGCTTCTCCAGCTGCATTTTCCCGCGCCAGCTTAGATGGACGCTCAGAATCAACACCCGAGTAATCGTCCGCGTGTCTCCGCTTTCCTTGAAACCCATCCACATCAACCTCAGCATAATTAGGCCTCTTTGAGTAATCAACACGCGGGCTCCACCGTGGAGAACTTAAACCTTGCTCTGCAACAGTGTTGAGTTTTCTCTTCACAGGATTCTTTGCGGGGGCAAACTTAGCAGACTTCTTTGAATCTGCAATCCTCCTTCTTATCTCCTTACCCTCATCAAACTTTACTTGCTTCGCCTTATGAGCCTTCTCGAAAGTCTTACCGAGCGCAATCGCTTTCTGCCTTTTCCTCTCAACATCAGCTGCAATCTGATCAGGGACCATCCAATCCTGTGTAACTGGTTTTGTGCCATCAACAGATTGCGACTGGGTTTCACTCAATTCAGGTAGAAGGCTGCCCTGATCAGATGTCCCGCCACCGACAACATCGGCTGTGAAATAACGTGTAATTAAATAGTTAACACCACCACCCCCGGAACCAGCAGGACATAAAACTGTAGGTAAGAAAAACATAAGAAAATATGTGTGTGAGAGGGAGACCTAAACTTAATGCAGCTCATATCAACTTGGCAACACAATCTAGAAATGCAGTGCTCTCTTCAGTAGTTTATGTTTAACAATTAAAAACATAACAGAAAACTTAATGCAGTTCATGTCACTTGAATATCAATTTGCCGCGTGTCTGAAATGGACCTTGGTAAAGGGATATATGATGCAGTGCACTAATTCGTTCAGTAAGCAATTGACCTCATATAAAATGAAGTGCGCTTAGATATACAAAACAAAACAAATTCATGCAGTTCTGTGAGAGGGGAAAACTAAAACTTAATGCAGCTCATATCAATTTGGCAACCGCATTGTGGATAGACAAAAAAAAATACAAAGCAATGTACAAATGCAGTGCTCTCTTAGCAGTTTATGTTTAAGAATTAAACATAACAAAGAAACGTAATGTCATTCCAAAAAAATAAAAACAATTAACTTGAGGCAGTTCATATCAATTTGCCACATGTCTGAAAATGGGCCTTGGTAAGGGAATCTACGATGCAGTGCACTATTTCGTTCAACAAGCAATTGACCGCATATAAAAAATGCAGTGCACTTTGATGTATTACCATATGGGGGAGCCATGCTGACTGGCCAGGCACCAATTGGGGAGGAAGAAGCCATGTTGTATCTGCAATCAGAAAGGGATAATAATTAAACCCTAGACAGCAACATAAAAACACGCAGAGAAAAACTTTCAATCCATAGGGCGTTGCAATTCAAGCATACAAAACAAAGTTAAGAAGAGGATGCTGGCTCCAAAAATAACCCTAGCACCAGGTCTGGAAATGGACCATGGCGATTTGGGGCTCACCATGAGATGATGTGATGGCTAGAGGAGGCGGCTGCAGACGGCGACGGCGGAGGAGGCGCCCCTACGGACGGCGGCAGCTGCGGGCGTCGTCGCTCTCCACCACGAGAGCGCCCCAACGGACGGTGGCGGCTGCGGGCATCGTCGCTCTCCACCACGAGAGCACGAGAGGAGGGGATTTTTGTGCGGGGGAGAGGAGTGAGAAGGGGACTGCAAGAAACATAGTAGAAAAGAGATGCTTAATGAATAAAAGGCCCACAGGCCCACAGGTCATAGACAAAAATAAAAAAACGGCTCGGTTATAACACGATGCAGTTCGGTTACAGAAAACGAAGCGGTTCGCCTGCCCGAAATATACGCGCCCACGATCGCCCGACACAAGCGAAGCGCCGCGCGCCCGCTCCTCTATCTGGCCGGTTGGAAAACGCGCGAAGGCCACGATCATCACGAACACAAACACGATCGCCATGCCGGTCGGAGGACGAGATCGTGCGCTCGGCAGAAGTTGCTGCCGCTCCCCTTTAAATTCCGTGCTCCATCACACTAATCATTCTCAGAAACACACAACACTGCGCTTCCTCCTCCTGTTCCTCCTCTTTCCAGCCATGCCGTTCACCAAGGTCTACGACGATGTCTAGGCGCACGGAAAGACCAAGCTCAAGGTGGTCTACACCAACGACGTGGACACCGTGGCGACGTACGTCGACGAGTATTCTCCGGGGGCGCCGCGAGAAGATCGTCGGCATCGACCTCGAGTACACACTTGACAAGAGGTACGCCGCCGTGATTCAACTCTCCATCGGCAAATATCACCCAGTGCTGCTTTTCCAAGTATGCGCTACAATGGGCAAGAGATGCATCGCCTTCGACAAGTTCCTCGACGACCCAAAGTAAGCCATTCTTTCTGCTGAGTAAAATATAGTTGCAGGCCGATGGGTCTCTCCTTGTCATCAGTATGCAGTTCTATATGTCATCTCTATGCAGTTCCCAAAAGAATAACTTGTGGTTCACTTCACTTAGGTACGAGTTCGCTGGTTTCTGCATCGACCAAGACAAGGAGAAGCTTTCACGCTGCAACCTCAACATCCCCAACTTCGTCGACATTCAGGCGAACTGGAGGGTGCCTGAAGCAACGAAGACACTAGACTCACTTGGCGATGTATCTGCCATCATCATCGACGACGAATACGCAGACATGAAGAAAAAGATGACAGACCAAGACCACCGCCAGTGGAATTGGATTCTCAGTAGGAGGCACGTTGAGTATGCTGCCAAGGACACCTACACTGCGTTCGAGATATGGAACCGCATCGCCATAGTGTAGAATGGCCTCACCCGCTCTATAAAAGAGAAGACAAGGAAGCGCCCAAGGTCATCCTGGAGGGTGGCGAGCAGGGGGGGATCACCTTCCACCTCCACCTGCCACGGGTGGAACTGATGAAGCAGGCCAGATGCTGATAGCCAAGGATTCCTGTCACAATTGCTCAATTTATTTCCTTCTGCTTATGTCGATTAGTTTGCTTTCGTTGTAATTTTCTTTGGCACAATGTTTGCTTATGTTGCTTTAGTTTGCTTGATTATGTACTTTGTTTATTATGAGCACAGAACCTTGGTTTGTATCTATCAACAATTTGCAGTTCTCAGTGGGTGTTTTCAGTATGTATATTGCTTCAACTGCTGCTGCTGCTAGGATACACATAAAAAACTCTCTATGAAAGCAGTTCAGAGAGAGTTTTCTTCACAAAACTACTACTACTATAATGGTTGATGCAGTCCTCTTATTAAGCACTATAGTTCCATATGTGGGTTACAGAAAAAAAACTCAGTGGGTGTTTCCAGTCTGTATATTGCTTCAACTGCTGCTCCTAATAGGATGCACATAAAAAACTATCTGTGAAAAGCAGTTCACTTATACTCAGATTTCTTACAGAAAATAAACTAGAAGCCACACAAAATGTCAAATTATTACAACAAATTGTCTCATGCTGTTGCTGCTCAAGCAAGACTAATCTAAAGCAAATTTAACTTAATTTCCAAACACTTTGCATGCCTATAAAACATAGCCATGACAACATCCCCAGCCTGAAGACCAGCTTCCTCCACCAATTCCTTCCAGCCATCTTTGAGAACCAAACAATCATCAGAGCCAATAGAATACATAACATCAACATCATCATATCCATTCTTGCCAACCAATACCAAATTAACACAACTTTCTGTTACCCTGACTAGACCAGAAGGGAATTTCTGCAAGCAAATGAACAAGAACAAAAAATAAGAACAAATAAGAATAAGGTTACAATCTTCAGAAACTAAATTGCTGCTACAATCTTCATAATAAATATTGATGTCATCATATAATAATATTGACTAGACCAAATTGCTGCTGCTCCTACAATATTCATAATAAAACTCTATGTGAAAGCAATTCACTTATACTTAGTGAAAAATGTTTCTTCAGAAACTAATACTACTACAAATATTCAGATAGTGTTAACTACATACAACACATGAAAAAGACTATGCGAGAAATACATACCCATGAATCATTGACATCATGGTCAGTCATCTGATGGACGAATGGAGCCCGAAATCCAATACCTGAAGAATAAAGCAGGGAACAGAGCGCGCTGTGCCGCTGCCTCTGGTTCAGAACCAACCCTTCAGAAAAAACACAGGTGTCTAGCATGGGCTCCATCCTTGCCAGGCAGCCGCACGCGCAATCCATTGCCAGACATAGGGTCTGGTTGCGAAGAAGACAGATCAAGGAGGGGTGGCAAAAAGAGGAGGCAATGTTCGCCGCCAAGGATAAGGTAGGAGGGGAGCCGCCAGGGATATATATGTATAGAGACAGCCCAAAAAAAACGACAAATAAAGCAGTGCGGTAACATGACAAGGTGCAGCTCGCATTGCATATTACTGCAGTTCACCGCGCTTGACCAAGCAAAAAACTAATTAAACTACCCCCTTCCACGATTCGCAGACGAAAAACACAGACTGTAATGCAGTTCTTAAAACTATATAATGCGCAAAAACTCAAATAACATCTTGAGTAACGACCAACCCCGTGGCGCCCGCTCGAACACAAAAAGCATCGACAAAGTTAAATTCTTCAAAATTAACAACTTAATCCGCTGCAATTCATACAGATTGGTGTAAGGCAGCACGTAATTGCCGAAATCAACAGAAAAATTACATACAAAAACACAACAATTTCGATCCGGAAGCGGGAGGACAGGGACCTTGCCATTTTTGCGCTAGAACAGAGAGAAACTCGACCAATTATCCAAAAATTTCAATCCTATTAGCAAATTAATTTGTCGCGGAATAACACAAACATGAACGCGAACTTAGTAACACACTAGGATCACGGCTATAAATCAAATATGAACCCCGCCAGCACGATGTGAAGCTCCTGCCCGTGTGGAAGAACAGAGACCGATCCACCAAATCCATCGATTTCCGTCGTTTTCTCGCAGAATTGTGTGTTTAATCACATAATAAATCAGCGCACACACAAATAAAACAATAGAAATCGATCAAACTAGTCAGAAACGTTGCTCCGTGAAGTAGTTTGCTACTGCCCCTCTCTGCGGTTCAGAACAGTAGAAGAAAGCACTGCGCATAGCTTTCCCATGCAGTAACACAAAGCAGTTCGGAAGTGTTATGAAAATATTATTCTCATAATGTTATGAGAATAGACCGGCTGTACATATATATA
>LR738711.1:578072037-578090060 GCA_902687465.1 Secale cereale | reverse complement strand
CCCTCCCCGCCTCCTAGCGCGCCAGCGCCCCGGCGGCCGGCGGTGACCCCCACCCCTCCCCGCCTCCTAGCGCGGCAGCGCTCCGGCAGCCGGCGGCGACCCCCACCCCTCCCCGCTTCCTAGCGCGCCCAGTACCGCAGAGCGCGCGCCGAGGGGCCGGCGATGCAGTCCGTCGGCGAGGAAATTTTCGCGACGGCGTTTAGGAAGCGACGCCGCACCTCACCTTCGCCCCAACACCGCCTGGGGGATCAGCCGCTGAAGCATCCAGCCTCAGTCATGCATGACAGGGGAAAGAGAACTGCAAGGATGACTACTCCATCGCATTCGTCGTGGATGCGAACTGCAATGGTGCACATCCAGCCTTCTCCCGTGACAATGGCGAAAGTTGAAAAAGCCCATGAGTTCCTGCTGCGGAGGTGGACTGCACGCCAACAGCAGCCAGAGCTGCATCTGCAGAAGGAGGGGACTGCATATAATGTAAGAAAATCACATACCCAACCCCCACATCCAGTTTGCAGTGCCGTTTTTATCCCCATGCAGTGCCCCCCTCTTGCGTCGACTGCAGTCACATGTATCTCCAAGTAGAAAAACAGAGAAAGGATACTTCGAAAAATAAAAAATGCTAAATGGCTCAAAATTGCAGTCCACCATCACTTACATATGTAGAGAGCTGTGCCTAAAACCGAAGTGCATTGTTTCTTCATGTTAACTAACAGTGCCCCTGTTGTAGAATGACAAATTGAAGTGCAATTTCTTACACTTGCAAAAATATAATGATATATAGTACAAAAGATGCAGTTCATTTCACTGTTGACGTGCATAAAAAAGCTTTGGCTTAATACTGTGCAGGAAATTACTATGCCTCAAAAACAGAAGATGCCTCGAATCATTTACGACCCAAAGCCCCTGAACTGCATTGGAAGAGAAGAGTGGGAGATGCCTGGATGAATAACACCTGAAATACCTAGGGGTTTCTTTAACACAACAAACAGAACTGCGTACTCCGTGGAGGAAGATGTAGAGGATAAAGATGAAAACAGTGAACCAAACGTTATTCGAGATGGAGAAGGCAGTGAAACAATAAACCCACAGGATGAGGAGGAGGACGACGACGATATGGTCTTCATGGGGGAGCACGCGCAGAAAGATGATGAGGAGGATGATGATGAAGAGCAAATCATAACAGTTATGCAGCCAAGGTACACGCGTGTCTTTGAAACATTTGGCCAGCAGATCAGAACGGATGATATAGCACCTCCACAAGCCAATGTTGAAACCCAGCAAGTTCGGCAAGTTCATGAGCAAACGATTCGTCGACAAAGAGACAGTGGAATTCCACCAAGGCCGCCTAGTGCCTAACAAAAGAATCGGAAGCAGAATCAAGGAGAGCCGCAAGCAACCAAAAAAGTAAAGTTCTCAACACTTCTGCCTCCTCGCGATCCTAAATTACACAGATCTGTTGTCACCCCTCCATGCCCAATAAACATCGGTGAGCTGCAAACACCGTTAGAAGAAAAACAGTGCACGCATGTAAGCATCCTTGCCTAACTACTGCAGTTCACTTACGCATTCTTTCAGCTTGTGCATTCTCATTAACAAAAAAACATTCCATATTGTGTATGTGCAGGATGAGAACATGCTCCAAGAACTTGTTCCTGTGAAAGGTATGCAATTCACATCACACGATGTGGCGCGAGAATTCTACAACACGTATGCGAGGCATGCAGGCTTCGGCACACGCAAAAACGGCGGATACAGAACAAACAGATACATAGTGTGCTCAAAGGAAGGCAGAAGCAAAGAAACTGTCACTGATTATGACAGAAAGCGAGAAAAGACATCAAAGAGGACTGGCTGCAAGGCGGGAATGAGATTGAAAAAAATCAAGGATGTGTTTGTGATAGCAGAGATTGAGCTCAATCACAACCACAGGATGATTGACAGCCCAGCTATGCTTCTGCACATGCACTCGCATAAGACGGATGATCCGTTACTCGATAAACTAGTGAAGGACATGTAGAGCGACAACCTGACGCACACGCAGATGATGTCAACCCTGTCTAGGATGTCAGGAGGGCTGCACTTTATGGGGCGCACCAGCCGTGACTGGGTGAACAGGTACGTTCACTAAACAAAAAACGATATCTCGTCTATTTCATGCAGTTCGCTTTGTGCATTTTCTGTATGTCCCTAATGCTGCAAGTATAATATTATTTCGAACTGCAGGAAGCACCAATTCGCGAGGGAGGAAACAGAGGACGATGTGAAGAAACTCCTGGCTTTCTTTGAGAAGATGCAGCAAATAAACCCGGAGTTCTTCTATGATTACGACAAAGATGTCGATAACCGTGTGCGCAACATATTCTGGGCGAACGCGAGCTGCAGGGGATCGTACGAAGATTTTGGAGATTGTGTCACATTTGACACGACCTAAAAGAACAACAAGTTCCACATGCCTCTGGCCGTCTTCGTTGGAGTCAACCACCACCTCCAAAGTACAATATTCGCTGTGGCTCTCATCAAAGACGAAACAATACCGACTTTCGAGTGGGCGTTCCGGACGTTCTTGCGTTACATGAACAACAAGCGGCCAATCTACATACTCACAGGTATGCTGAAAAAAAAGAATGTGTTTAAATAACAATGCAGTTCACTGCCAAGTTTTGTACTCCATTTCTTCCATCCAATGAAAAAAATAACAAAAAAGCAGAAAAAAGATATGCAGTTCTCTCAATAACTCACTGCTTGGTTTTTTCAAAAACATGCAGATCAATGCCCCTCCATGGATGCCGCGATAAAAAGTACGCTAATAGGCACGCTGCACAAGTTATGCCGTTGGCATATACTGAAAAAAATACAAGGATCACCTGTCCTTGCTGTACAAAGCGTATGAGACATTCAAGGATGAGCTGACCTCCGTTCTCAACCACCCGCTGATGCCATCAGAGTTTGAACGTGCTTGGCATGAGCTCATGGAAAAGTATAACCTGCAAAATGATGAGATTATGAAGGCGCTCTGGACAGACCGAAAAGAATGAATATCGGCTTACTACAAGGAGGTGTTCTGTGCACGGATGACGTCGACACAGAGAAGTGAAAGCATGAACCGGATCTTGAAGAGGAACTTTGTCAAGGAAAGACACGACCTACAGATCTTTGCGTCGCAGGTGGACAGGTGCATCCAGACAAGGAAGGGCGTCGAGCACGCGGAGACCATAGCTAACGAGGTATATAAACAGAGCAAAGTTTTTAAGCTGGATGAGCAATTAATAAAACACTACTCGCTTTCTTGATTTTTGCTGTGAGAAAACAACTACTTAACTGTTTTTCTTTGTTTCACAGACGGAAATAAAGACTACTACTCAGTTTGGTTTCGAGGTTCAGCTCTCCAAGATTTACACCAGGGCGGTCTTTACTGACTTCAAGTACACGCACTACCGCAGCACTGCATTCAGATCAGAGCAGTCCACTGACAACCCGACGAAATATTTGGTGCGCCACTACAACCGGTCTGATGATTTTGATTGGGCAAGACACGAGTTCCAGGTTGTTGCTGATGTGACGAACAGTATCTACGAATGCGAATGCAAGCTGTGGACACACACAGGTCAGTGAGACAGGAATACAAAAAAATAAGCACACAGAAAACATAATGAAGTTCACTTACTGCTGGTAGCAAAAAAGAGATGAAAACAAAAAAAAACTTACTGAAGTTCACTAGAACAGTAGACCCTGGACCTATTTATAATGCAGTTCATAAACCAAAAATTGAAAAAATGTTGCATATTTATGTGAAGTTTGCTGGCACGAATAACCCAAAAAAATATATTTTGCTGCAGGCTTGTTCTGCGTGCACATAATTTGCATGTTGGATCAGCAGCGGGTGGACAAGATAATTGAAGAGATACACACGGAACGCACGCCAAAATCCAACTTTTGACCGTAGAGACTATGAGCAAACTGCTCCAGATGGGAGTTCGATGTTCAGCCGTAGGAGACTACTTGCAGAAACTGCCATGGACCTGGCGAACAGGGGTGTCAAATCGGATAGAGGGTACAACAGAGCTTTAGCTGGGATGAGAGAACTCATACAAGAAGTGAACGTAATAAACGAAGAAGAAGAAGCAGAGAAGATCATGGATGCGCGGGGTGAAGAACAAGGAAAGGAGCGCGAACATGTTGCTGATGGTGCAGTTCATAATATGGATGACACAATTCTTCCCCCGCCTGTTTCAAACACAAAAGGGAGAAAGAAAGAGAGCAAATCAGCCAATAAAAAAGCTGCAGCAAATGAAAAAAGCCCTGAAAAAATAGCAGGCCTGAGCCAGAACTGGACAGCGGAGGAAGACCACTTGGGGTAAGGATGTGTAAATCATGCAGTAAGATTGCAGGACACAACTCAAGAGCATGTAAGGAGAGGCTGAAACAAATCCAGGCTGAAAATGCCACCACAAATCACCGAGCTGACCAACAAGATGATACGACAAAGAGAAGACTATGTAGCGTCTGCAACAAGAGAGAGAAGCATAACGCGAGAACTTGTCCAAATAGAACAGAAAAAAAAGATGAAGAAGATGACGAAGAAGATGCTGACAGAGAAGAGAACGAGGAAGCGAGCAAAGCTGATGAAATTGAAGAGGAAGATGAGGAAGAAGAAGAAGAAGATGAGGAAGAAGAAGAAGAAGAAGATGAAGACATCGAAGAACCATCATCAAAAACGAGGGGGAGAGACAGAACGCACAATCCAGCGCATAGGCAAGCATCGCAGTCGCACGGTCGCGTTACGAGGGGTAATGCGAACAACAAGAGCAAGACAGAAGCAGCAACAACCATTGAAACAAATGCAGTGCACAACCTGAGAAGAAGCAGCAGGAAAAGGACATAGATCAAGACATATGCAGTTTTACATTTTAAAAATATATTAACTTCATCCTTTATGTAAAATCGTATCGTATATATTATATATAGCTTGTGTTCAGTGGACTGCAAAACCTAAAAAAAAGAATTCAACATGTAATATTGAAGTTCAAAATGAATAGATATAACATATGCCATATATACTTTGTGACCAATGTGCTGCAGGGGGGGTATGCTTGATAAAATGCAGTTCTCTTCTGTATGAAAGAAATAAGATGAGAATGTCATTCTCAGAATGCGGTTCTCTTCTCTATGAAAACCCTGAGATCTGAATGTCACTTTGAGAATGCAGTTCTCTTCGTCGTATAGAATCTGACATGACCGTGAATCAATATAGAATGTAGTTAGAAAAAGAAAAAAATGTAGAGTCAGACTAGGCTTCACGTACAGTGCACTGCAGTGCGTGGTGCGTCTAAAGCTTACAGTGCAGTACGCTTCGAGTACACAGTGCAGTGCACTTAGTGCAAAAAAATGTAAAAAATTGAGCTCTCCCTTAGCAGACACGGTTGATTTTCTGTCTTCTAATACAACTTTTCCAAAATTTTGAAAACTCGACGACAAACACGTTGAATTCGTCTTTGCAGTCCCATGTGATTAGGTGAGATGCAGTGCGGATGCGTATATTAAAAAAACTTGGCTGCTACTCACATAAGTGAATGCAGTGCGCTGCGAACATGTTACAAGTTCACAAGGAGGAGTTGGCTGAAAGCTCCATTACGAACATATTTGACATTGTCACTGTCTGCCACGAAAAGAAAAACACAAAAACTAACTAGACCGGTATATACAAAAGCACACAGCATGGTGTGAACAGTTTTGCAGATCAAGAACTACACACAGCGACCATACATTACTGTTTACAGAAAGTTCTGGAGCACACACGAAAAAGACATCAACGCACATAGAAAAAGGCATGCTATCATTTATGCCTCATCCTGCTCCTGCGAATCCAGTTTTGGAAAAAAGCCAAGAGAAATGCAGAGATTTCTTAGATCCTCCGGGAACTCGGTGACTACGACCATGTTTTCGGGGTGGAACAGGATCTGGATCAAAAACTCAGCCTTCCAATCCTGAACAACAACTTCCTGCGATGAACAAAAAAAAATAAACAAATATACAACGTCATCTACAAAAAAAGAAAACTAACAGAAAAAAATATCAAGGAATGAGTGATTATTATTGGGTTAAAAAAAGATACTTACATTACGCTTTGCGAATTTCACAACAAAGCTTTTGCCGTCATAAAACTGAGCCATCTTCAGAACAAAAAAGCCGCACTCGTTGGGGCCCTGCTCAGGGGAGCCCAAAAAGCTAACTTTCTTTGAAACATCGACCCAGTCTACCGACTCCTTTCTCTTGTAATCCTTTTCTCCGTAAACCTTCTTCAACAATGCAGTCATCCTGATCATCTGGTGGAAAATAAGAAAAAAACAAAAATACACATCACAACACAAATTATTCAACACGCGCACGCATGAAAACAAAGAAGAAAGGTGAAAAATGAAAAATTTTACCATTTCAGTACGGTCGCTGTGGTATTCAGACTTATGCCACCTCGTCGTTTGATCAACCGGTCCGCTGTACCTCCTAGTGTCATGAATGTTAAGGGTCTCGCGGTGCCTATTCATCGTGTATAGCGAATAATGCTGGTCTTTCATCCGTGGTAACAGAATCTGATTTTGTTTCATCAAATTTGTTATGGGTTTGATGAGTGAAAAAAGGATTACTGGAAAAAATTAGGAGAGAAAATAAGTACATAAGGCTGAACAAAAGCAAATTTGATAACTTACTAATTTGCAATCAAGAAGATTCTCGTCATCACGAACATAAAGTTTGAACTGCTTTGCTGCATCTTCAATGTTAAACTTGCCGTGGACAAAAGGCAACACAACATTTCCATCTTTATCTCTATCCGCATGATCATTCATTTGAAGCACATACTGCGTGTGGGTAATTCACAAAAGAACGTTAATGCAGTTCCCCTTAAGATGTTCGCTCCGGCGCTTAATCAAAAAACGGATCACGCTTCTCTAAAAAATAGTATGCAGTTCACAATTCTCCCCATAATTTGTTTCATTTAAGATGCATGTGTTAAACACAAAAAAAAAATGTATGTAGTTCAGTACATTCTAAAAACACAAATTATTATGCACTATTTACTGCAGTTCACTCGAGCAGGAAAAAGGAAAAAAAAGGGAAAAAGAGAAATACCGGGATAAACAAAGGGGACAGCAGAACGCGTTCGCCAGATCGATAAACCACATTCATACGCTCGTCATTCTTCCAGTACCTGATGATATGATCCATCAATTCCGAGTCCATAAAACCACCTCTGGTGAAAGTTAAGAACATGTAGTCCACATTCACAGTGTAGAATTCGATAGGGTTCCTGTGCATGGAAAGCGCGCACCTGCACAAAAGAAACGGCGAAGGTGGGGGGGTTAGGAGCACAAAAGCAAAAACACAGAAGAACATTACACATATTAAAAATCAAAAAAGCGAAAAAACTAACGAAAAAAAGAACTTACTCGCTGTATTTTTGCCTGAATGCTGAGCTCGCGATGAGTTGCAAGACTTTCCTCATCTTCGCAAGATAGCTGAATCTCGCAGGATTCAACTTCTGTACAGGAGATCGAATCTTTGATGGCTTCTGCACAGGCCTCTTATTTGATAGAATTAGTGCCTCGCAGTCCGTCGGGCGTTCCACAGCTGCGCTCCTGGTCCTCCTAGGCACTGGTGGTGGCCTCTCAAAATCATCATCGCTATCTTCAGCATTCGGAGGGCTCACTCCTTTCTTCCCATGCTTGACATTGACAGGAGATTTCTCAGGAGCTTTTTCATTCGAAGTGTCGGCGCCACTCCTCAACCTCTTACACACATGTTCTTTCGCAAGCTTAACGGGGGGTTCATCAAGGGCAAGTTTCTGAATCGTTGGAGTGTGAACCGGAGTTTCAAACAAGGAAATACCACCTTGGTGTGCGCCTTCGTCAAAGCCTGCATAAAAAAATGGGATAATGAGCAAAATGAAAAAGAATCATCAAGTTCACTAAAGGAAAGTCATTTTAAACATGCGAATGGGGTTCTACTAAAAAGCTTAACAAAAGTAGCGGACCTCCCTCTATGTATCAATGAAGTTCACTTAATAAAAAGGGTGTGTGACTGAAAAAAAATGTAATAACCTTCTTTGAAAATTAAAAGTGATGTCAGGTCCAGACAGCAATACGACGAGGTCAGCCAACTATAGAGCATCGCCTTCCTGATGTAGCCAATGTGCTCCTTCCCAAATTTGGCAATCGTTTCACCATCCCAGGTCTGCATGAATTAGAACATGTAAAATCCACAATCATGCCTGCAATAAAACCAACACAAAACACATTACTAATGCAGTTCACTCAATAATGAAGTGCTACTGATGTTAGTAAAACAATGCAGCTCCATACACACAAAGAAACCGAGGTAGAACAACCAATAACACATTAGTAATGCAGTTCGCTCAAGGAAAAAGGTGCTTCTAATTTAGTAAAAATAATGCAGCTCACTTACACAAAAAAACTGAAGGAGGAAAAAGAAAAAGGAGAACAAGTACAAACCCGTTTCCCTGTTGCGGGACATTAATATGAGTCAGCGCAAAGCCGTCAAGGGTGGGAGGGTTCAACGGCTCATCGCAGCTTGCGCTGCCATCTTTCCAAACTTTTTTGATGTTCCTGACCATTTTCCGGAAGACAAGATTTGCAGCAGCGTTGTCGCCTTCGTTCAATGAGTCGAGAAACTCAAAACGCTTCTCTCGCAGGTTCAAAGTGACCAAGCAGTAGTGGCCTATCGCGTCCTTCATTGTTGCGGGAGGAGGGTCAAATGTTGCAAACATAATCTGAAATAAAAAAAGAATAAAACAAACCAGATGAGAAAATAGAAAAACAGAAAACTTTATTTCCAAGATGACTACAAATGGTCAAAACGCGTTACCAAGTTTTTCTTGTCCACACGTTCCTCTACGCTTGAAGAAAACATCTTTTTCAAAGCCCTATTTGTGGCACCGCCGTTCCAAATGGAATTCTGCAAAAAAGACAAAACCAGAGAGTTAATGAAAAATGCTTATAGCACAAATAAAAAATGGACGAGGGGATAAAATATAAATTAATGAAAATGCTTACACATAGGTTGTACGGGACAATCATCGTTTGAGATCCTTTGAACCTCTCAGCTAGCATAGAGACGCCAATGTTTGCGAGGCGCGTGCTCAGCGTTCCATACGACCAAAAAGACTCGCCAACATGACCGATAGTAATATCACCAAACTCGCCCTTGAACGCTACTAGATGCCTTCAGACAAGAAGAAAAAATCCCAGCAAAAAGTGATAAGATGGTGCGTCCCTGAAAAAATAACATATTAAATAACCGGGGCGTAAGACAAAAAATGTCATACTGCTTCTTCTTGTCCCTCCTAGCCCTCGTAACAGCGTCATATAACTCATTGTATCTTCTCATAAGAGCTGGATCAACCCTTGAAGGAGTAACAACAGGTAATTCCTCATCTGCATACAGAGTGGGGACGATATCAGATAATAAAACACACACGGTCCATTTCACCCCCCGGGGAAAGAATAAAAATAATGCAGTTCGCTTACCTTCGGTTTCAGAATAAACTTCATACGGCTGCTCATATACATCTTCGCTGAGCGTCAAGTGCTCCAGCCCAATAATATCATCGTCAAGCGGCGCTTGATTGCTCATGTCCTGAGAGAGTCTTGGCTGTTCCTCTTCAGAAACAATCGAAACTGCCTCGGCTGGGACTTTTGTTGTATCGGCTGGGAAAGCCAGATTGCCAACAGATTGCTCGGGCGCGCGAGGGACGACACAAAATTTCTCATGCACCTCATCGCCAAGCAACAAAACAGTAGGCCCAACAACAACATCAATGCCAGCGGATGTCCCCGCATCGTCAAATCCGACTCTAGGAGTTCCTTCTGTCTCTTCTGCAACTTCAACTGTAACACCAGGAGCTCCTTCTTTATCATCATGCTTATCACAATCCAGGATATCCTCCCTTCCTTCTCTCTCTTGTGCCTTATCAGCCTCAACAGGACACTCCCCTCCTTCTCTACCTTCTGCCTTATCAACCTCCGCATCAGGCTCCTCCCCTCCTCTCCCTTCCACATTATCATCCCCAATGTTGCGCTCCGCTTGGATTTCAACATTTAATCCGCAGTTCTAATGAGTTAAAAAATAAAACACATTACACAAAAAAGATAGAATGCAGTTCACTAATAAAACGAACCATGAAGCTCCCATGAAAAATAAAAAATAAAACACAAAAATGCAAAATTTCTCTATACTCACCAGGGAAGCGTCGTCGCCTTCCATCTCTTTACACTTTTCAGCCTCCTCGTCCTTGCCAGCGTCACCCTCTGCCTCCTTCCCATGTATTTCCACGTTTGATTCGGCATCCTAAAAAACATTAAAACATAAATAAAAGTATTATCCAAATCTATAGTTCTACAACTAAAAAACCAACACCAGATCATGCAGCCACTGCTAAAAAAATAATGCTTCTTCTCTAAACAACAACTGCAGTGCACTACCACTACTGGTGCACGAAATACAAAAAAAAAGTTAAAAACTGCAGTTCGCTGCCACTGCTGGTGCAAAAAATATGATTGTTTGTTTTGGACACTACAAAAAATTAAACAATGAAGTTCACTTTAACAAAAAAAGACATAGGAAGAAATCAAACCTTGTCGATGACGCCTTCGTCAATAGGATTGTCTTTGGCAGCTTCGTCAACGGGTGACAATGGCCTGTCAAACAAATAATCAGAATCAACACCGTCGTGGTCCTGGTGGTCATCATCACGACAAGCGTTAGCCTTAGAAGATTCTCCTCCACACTGCGAAAACAACAAAAAGGATGCGAAAACAAATAGTCAATGCCACAAACACACAGAAAAAATAGATAACAAAATATTGGTAAAAAAACTGTTCGCATATGAAAAAAAAGACATACATCCACATCTGCGGTGTCGGGCAAAGAAGGCCGGACAACATCTTCATGCCTGTTCATTTCCTTCACAATTGCATCAGCTTCCTGCTCATACGTAGCACACCTGTCGTCCTAAGACTGCTTAAACTGAACAAATGAAGACCTAATATTCGTAACAGTCTGCTTAAGGAATTCAAGCTGCCCACGGTCAAAGTTATGAGTGGCCTCGATTTCTGCTTCAGAAGGGCCTTTGCCTTCAGGAAACAATCCGGCAATATTCCTCATCCTGGAACCGGATGTTGGGAAATCACTAGTTATATTGATGACCCTATCGAGAAGCTCATCGACCTGAACAAATCTATTGCGATCACCAGAAGCCTGGCCAGAAAAACCTCCAGCAGCCGCCCTAGAAAAACCATGACCCCGGCGAATTGGAGCCGCCCTAGCAAGAGGCTCACAAAACATTTCAGGCGCTGCGGCAACTGCAGTCCGCTTGTACACAATGTCCGCTTCCGCCTTCCACTGAAAAAATTAACCAAAAAAAAAGAGATGCAGTTCACAAAAAAAAGTACATAAGAGGTTCACATTTAGCATGCGCAAAAAAAGGAATAAAAACAAAAACAAAGGCTGGTTATGCACTCACCGGCAGCTTGCCAAACTTGTAAGAGTGCAGGTATATCTTTCCCCTGGCAATGATGTCGGCGTTGTGAATCTTCTTCAACTGCACATGGGACAGTATTGCGGTGCGTGGCGTGCGTTTATCCATAACCGATACTTTTCGAAGATTCAACGAATCCAGGTACATGAACAGGGGCACGATGGTGCAACCCTCAGCGCAGTTCTGCTTGCTCCCTTTAGAATTCCACTTGTATACAGCGGCCTGCAGCTCGTCGACAACAAGCTGGCAAAAGTCCATGCTAGCCATGGATGCAATATCCAAGTTTTCAACCATAGCAACTACCCTGGACAACCGAGTTGCGGGGCTGGGACAAAGCAAGCACTGGAAGACAATGAGAAAAAAAACCTTCACCGTCTTATCAACCTTCGCAGGGTCCGCAGCCAGCGTGCGAAGTAAAATAAGCAGGTCCTTCGCATCTATGCTACGAGAACGGTTGAAACCGAGTTCATCCTTCAGATTAGTCAGCGAATCATCATGCCCGCTGGCAGCAGGCCTGGGAGCAGTGTGAGAACCCATAGGGAAGTCAAAAATGTGATGGACAGCCTCGCGATTGATTTCCATAACCTTGTTTGGCCCGCAGTCCAATCTCATCGTGTCGGGGTCAATCTTTCCCATCAGCTGGCACATCAAAACACGAGAAACATTCTTCTCTAACTTCAGGTCAAAGACAATGCCAAAACCTGCTTGCCGCACCAAAGTTCTGTGCGCCTCACCCAACAAAGTGACAGCTTTGATTACATTTGGAATGGACAGCCGAACAGTCTTGTTAAAACGCCATTCATGCGCAACATCATCTTCAGACCTCTTCCTCTTCGTACTCTTAGCAGTCTACAAAAAAAAGAATAAAAAATGCAGTTCACATCAGCAAACTCATGCCAAAACAACTTAAAAAAACAGAAGAAAAAGTAAATAAACAGCGTATACCTTACTAACATCAACATCCTCCTCATCAGAATCACTGTCCAGAGCTTCTTGAGCTGCATTTTCCCGCGCAAGCTTAGATCGACGCTCAGAATCAACACCAGAGTGATCGTCCGCGCGTCTCCGCTTTCCTTGAATCCCACCCACATCAACCTCGGCGTAATTAGGTCTCTTTGAGTAATCAACACGCGGGCTCCGGTGTGGAGAACTTAAACCTTGCTCTGCAACAGTGTTGAGTTTCCTCTTCACAGGATTCTTTGCGGAGGCAAACTTAGCAGACTTCTTTGAATCTGCAATTCTCCTTCTTATCTCCTTACCCTCCTCAAACTTTACTTGCTTCGCCCTATGAGCCTTCACGAAAGTATTACCGAGTGCAATCGCTTTCTGCCTTCTCCTCTCAACATCGGCTGCAATCTGATTAGGGACCATCCAATCCTGTGTAACTGGCTCTGTGCCATCAACAGATTACGACTGGGTTTCACTCAATTCAGGTGGAATGCTGCCCTGAACAGATGTACCGCCACCGACAACATCGGCTGTGAAATAACGTGTAATCAAATAGTTAACACCACCACCCCCAGACCCACCAGGAGATAAAACTGTGGGTGAAAAAACATAAGAAAGATATTGTGTGTGAGAGGGAGACCTAAACTTAATGCAGCTCATATCAACTAGGAAACACAAAAAAGTAGAAATGCAGTGCTCTTTTCCAGCAGTTTATGTTTAACAATTAAAACATAACAGTAAACCTAAAATGCAGTTCATGTCGCTTGAATATCATATTGACGCGTGTCTGAAAATGGACATTGGTAAAGGGATATATGATGCAGTGCACTAATTCGTTTAGTGACCAATTGACCACATATAAAAAAGAAGTGCGCTTAGATATACAAAACAAAACAAATTCATGCAGTTCTGTGAGAGGCAAAAACTAAAACTTAATGCAGCTCATATCAATTTGGCAACCGCATAGTGGATAGACAAAAAAAATACAAAGCAATGTCCAAATGCAGTGCTCTTTTAACAATTTATGTTTAACAATTAAAACATAACAAGTAACTTAATGTCGTTCCAAAAAAGTAAAAAACAATTAACTTGAGGCAGTTCATATCAGTTTGCCACATGTCTGAAAAAATGGGCCTTGCTAAAAAGGAATCTAAGATGCAGTGCACTATTTCGTTCAACAAAAGAAGTAAATTGACCCTGAATGAAAAATGCAGTTCACTTTGATGTAGTTACCAGATGGGGAAGCCGTTCTAACTGGTGACACATCAATTGGGGAGGAAGAAGCCATGTTGTGCCTCCAATCAGCAAGGGATAATAATTAAACCCTAGACAGCAAACCCCAAAAGCAGGCAGAGAAAAACTTTCAATCCATAGGGCGTTGCAATTTCAAGCATACAAAACAACCTTAAGAAGAGAATGCTGGCTCGAAAAATAACCCTAGCACAAGATCTGGAACGGATTGGGGGCGATTTGGGGCTCACCATGGGACGATGTGACGGCCGGACGAGGCGGGTGCGGACGGCCACGGCGGAGGAAGCGCCCTACGGACGGCGGCGGCTGCGGGCGTCGACGCTGTCCACCACGATAGAGCCCCTACAGACGGCGGCGGCTGTGGGCGTCGTCGCTCTCCACCACGAGAGCACGAGGGCGGGGGGATTTCTGTGCAGGCGCGGGGGAGAGGAAGCGGAAGGGGGCAAGGGGGGCTGCGAGAAAAGTAGAAGAAAAAAGAGAGACTTAATAAATAAAAGGCCGACAGGCCCACAGGTCATAGACAAAAAATAAAAAAACGTCTCGGTGTTGTAACACGATGCAGTTCGCTTACGGAAAAACGACTCGGCTTCTGAAGCGATGCAGTTCGCTTACAGAAAAACGACTCGGCTTCTGAAGCGATGCAGTTCGCTTACGGAAAACGATTCCGCTTCTGAAGCGATGCAGTTCGCTTACGGGAAACGATTCGGTTCGCCTGCCCTAAAATAAATGCGCCCACTATCGCCCGGAGCGTCGCGCCCCCGCTCCTCTATCCGGCCGGTTGCACGCCACGCGAAGGCCACGATCATCACGAACCCACGATCGCCAACACGGTTGGGGGACGAGATCGTGGCCTCGGCAGAAGTTGCTGCCGCTCCGCTTTAAATCCCGCGCTCCATCAACCAGACCGTACGCACAAACACACGATGCTGCCCGTTACTCCTCCTGTTCCTCCTCTTTGCAGCCATGGGGTTCACTAGGACCTACGACGACGTGCATGCGCACGGGAAGACGAAGCTGAAGGTGATCTACACCACCGACGTCGACGCCATGGTGACGTACGTCGAAGAGTACAAGACAGTTCTCCAGCGGCACCGCCAGAAGATCGTCAGCATCGACGTGGAGTACACACCCAACAAGACCAGAGTGGCCCTGATTCAACTATCCATCGGCAAGTACCACCCAGTGCTTCTTTTCCAGGTATGTGGTACATTGGGCGAGAGATGCATCCCCTTCGACAGGTTCCTCGGCGACCCAAGGTAAGCAATTCTGTCTGCCGAGTATGTGTTGTAGTTCTATATGCCTATGTATGCAGTTCCGAAAGGTATAACTTGTGGTTCACTTTCCTTAGGTTCGAGTTCGCTGGCTTCGCCTTCGAGCAGGACAAGGAGAAGCTCTCACGCTGCAACCTCCACATCCCCAACTTCGTCGACATCCAGACGAACTGGAGGGTGCCTGATGGAACGAAGCCATTGGACTCGCTTGGCGATGTAGCTGCTGCCATCATCGACGACGAGTACGCAGACATGAAGACGAAGATGTCAGACCATGACCACAGCCTGTGGACTTCGATTCTCAACACGAGGCACGTCGAGTATGCTGCCAAGGACACCTACACTATGTTCGAGGTATGGAACCGAATCACCATAATGCAGAAAGGCCTCGCGCGCGCTGAAACAGAGAAGACCAGGAAGCGCCCGAGGTCATCCTGGAGGGTGGGGGGCAAGGGGGGATCAACTTCCACCTCCAACTACAACGGGTGGAACTGGTGAAGCAGGCCAGATGCTGATAGCAAAGGATTCCTGTCGCAAGTGCTCTATTAGTTTCCTTCTGCTTATGTAGATTAGTTTGCTTTCGTTGTAGTTTGCTTTGGGACAATGTTTGCTTATGTTGCGTTAGTTTGCTTGATGATGTACTTTGTTAATTATGAGCGCATAACCTTGGTTTCTATCTATCAACAATATGCAGTTCTCAGTAGTCTGTTTTCAGTATGTATATTGCTTCAAACTGCTGCTGTAGCTAGGATACACATAAAAAACAATCTATCAAAGCAGTTCACAGAGAGTATTCTTTCACAAAACTGCTGCTATTATAATGGTTGATGCAGTCCTCTTTTATTAAAAAAACTCTAGTTCCGTATGTGGATTAAAAAAAAAGCTCGGTGGGGGTTTCTAGTATGTATGTTCTTCAACTGCTGCTGCTGATAGGATGCACATGAAACACTATATGTCAAAAGCAGTTCACTTATACTCAGAATTCTTATAGGAAAATACACTAGAAGCCGCACAAAAAATGTCAAATTATTACAACAAAAATGTCTCATGCTGCTGCTGCTCAAGCAAGACTAATCTAAAGCAAATTTAACTTGATTTCCAAACACTTTGCATGCCTATAAAACATAGCCATGACAACATCCCCAGCCTGAAGACCAGCTTTCCCGTGTAGATAGTTCTTCTCGTTTATGCTTTCCCCTTTTATTTGCTTGTTCTAGAAAACCAAAAACTCCAAAAATATTTCAGTGTGTTTCTTTGAATTTCGTTTCTTTTTATTTGAGTTGTACCAAGGAAAAGACCACAATGAAAATGTTGAGTTGCTCTCATATGCATAACTGTTTTTTAAACTACAGATGCATAACTGTTGATCTAATAAAGAGCCCATTCTACCTTGTCTTCTCCTGTTGAATAAAATGTATGTAGTTTCCGGCTTAGTCCACGACACTCTTGCACTCTTATTTTTTTCACATCGTCCAGTCGTGCAAGCAAAAGGCAATAACGACGATATGCGATGAATTGGCCGTGTCACAGAGAAACTGGTATGAACTCGACTTGTCCTATTTTTGTAAATATGTTTAACCTAGTATCCATGGTTCAGCCCATTATGATTAAACATGTTTGCAATGACAATTAGAGATTATAGTTTCACATGCCATGCATAAGTAGTTAGGAGTTCATAATGATTTATCTAGGAGATCAACATTGCGTTAAAATGATTGTCGTGTAGTATGATAATATGGTATCCTCCTCTGAATGTTCGAGTGGCTTGACTTGGCACATGTTTATGCATGTAGTTGAATCAAAACCAACATAGCCTCTATGATATTTATGTTCATGGTGTCCATATCCTACTCATGCTGGTGTCCACTGTTTATTATGCATGATGTATGTTCATGACCATTGTTGCTCTCTAGCTGGCCGCTTCTCAATCTATTTGCTAGCCTTCACCTGTACTAAGCGGGAATACTGCTTGTGCATCAAATTCAAAAACCCAAGTTATTCTAGGTGAGTCCACCATACCAACCTATATGCGGTATTACCCTGCCGTCCTAAGTAAATTTGCATGTGTCACCTCTAATAACTTCAAATAAATATCCTTTTTGTGTGCCTGGATCGTTCATGGAACGACAGGAGGTAGTCGGTATCTTCCATGCTAAGCGGGTTATTCTCAGGTCGAGTGTTTATTCACTCGACATTGCATGAGAAATGGGCGGTAATAGGGATGCCCAGTCCCAAATTACAAACAGAATTGATCTCTCAAATAATCAAAAAAAACTCCCAATGGAGTCATAACCTATACTTTTCTACTTGCGAACTGCCACTAGCGTGTTTAGCATGGAAGATATTGATAACTGATAGTCGTGAAGTAAATGAAAAGGGTGCGTGTCTCAAAATATCATTTACCCTTGTGTTAAAAACTTGAGCTTTGGCACCTCCGCAAATCACTGCATCCCTCTGCGAAGGGACTATCTATTTATTTTATGTTGTGTCATCACCTTCTCTAATAAGCGTGATACGTCTCCAATGTATCTATAATTTGTATTGTTCCATGCTATTATATTATCTGTTTTGGATGTTTAATGGGCTTTATTATGCACTTTTATATTATTTTTGGGACTAACCTACTAACCAAAGGCCCAGAGCAAATTGTTGTTATTTGCCTATTTCAGTGTTTCGTAGAAAAAGGAATATCAAACGGAGTCCAAACGGAATGAAACCTTCGCGAGGATAGTTTTTGGAACAAACACAACCCAGAAGACTTGGAGTACACGTCTGGGAAGCTACGAGGCAGGCGGGCGCGCCCAGGGGGTAGGCACGCCCCCCCCCCGACACACACACTCGTGGGCCCCTCGTAGCTCCACCTACGTACTTCTTCCTCCTATATATACTCATATGCCCTGAAAACATCCAAGAGCACCACAAAACCCTATTTCCACCACCGCAACCTTCTGGACCCATGAGATCCCATCTTGGGGCCTTTTCCAGAGCTCCGCCGGGGGGGG
>LR738711.1:577995918-578072008 GCA_902687465.1 Secale cereale | reverse complement strand
GGGGGGGAATCGATCATGGAGGGCTTATATATCAACACCATAGCCTCTCCGATGAGTTGTGAGTAGTTTACCACAGACCTTCGGGTCCATAGTTATTAGCTAGATGGCTTCTTCTCTCTCTTTGGATCTCAATACAAAGTTCTCCTCAATCTTCTTGGAGATCTATTCGATGTAATACTTTTTGCGGTGTGTTTGTCGAGATCCGATGAATTGTTGGTTTATGATCAAGATTATCTATGAACAATATTTGGTTCTTCTCTGAATTCTTATATGCATGATTAAATATATTTGCAAGTCTCTTTGAATTATCTGTTTGGTTTAGCCTACTAGATTGATCTTTCTTGCAATGGGAGAAACGCTTAGCTTTGGGTTCAATCTTGTGGTGTCCTTTCCCAGTGGCAGCAGGGGCAGCAAGGTACGTATTGTATTATTGCCATCGAGGATAAAAGGATGGGGTTTATATCATATTGCATGAGTTTATCCCTCTACATCATGTCATCTTGCTTAAGGCGTTACTCTGTTCTTATGAACTTAATACTCTAGATGCATGTTGGATAGCGGTCGATGTGTGGAGTAATATTAATAGATGTAGAATCGTTTCGGTCTACTTGTCATGGACGTGATGCCTATATACATGATCGTGCCTAGATATTCTCATAACTATGCGCTTTTCTATCAATTGCTCCACAATAATTTGTTCACCCACCGTAGAATATGCTATCTTGAGAGAAGTCACTAGTGAAACCAATGGCCCCCGGGTCTATCTTCCATCATATTAACCTTCCATCAACTAGTTGTCATTACTGTTCTTTTATTTTGCAATCTTTACTTTTCAATCATACAACAAAAATACCAAAAATATTTATCTTATTATCTCTGCCAGATCTCACTTTTGCAAGTGGCCGAGAAGAGATTGACAACCCCTTTATCGCGTTGGTTGCAAGGTTCTTACTTGTTTGTGCAGGTATGAGGGATTTGCGTGTAGTCTCCTACTGGATTGATACCTTGGTTCTCAAAAACCAAGGGAAATACTTATGCTACTTTACTGCATCACCCTTTCCTCTTCAAGGGAAAAACAACGCATGCTCAAGAGGTAGCAAAGCGCCAGATCTGAGAGCACTGTTGTCATGCCTATGCATTGTGTGTAGTGAATGTTGGGTGTTATCATGACTGGATCTTTTCTACCATGAATTACAATGTTTAGTCGCTGCTCGTACTTTGGAGGTGCTCTGCATTTATGTTTTGCGGTCTCAGAAAGGGCTAGCGAGATACCACTATTATCATATTATATCATGGTTGTTCTAATAACGTGTTGCTGCTTGAGATATCTTATTATTGCTCGCTAGCTGTTTATGACATTGATATGAGTTAATATAATTTTTAAGAGTTATTGTCGCCATGGTTAGCTATAATGTTGGCTGAAAACCTGGGTGTTATTAGCTTATTTATGCAAACAAGAGCAAAACAGTTCGTAAAAGTTTTTCTTTCTCACTTTCAGTTTATCAACTGAATTGCTTGAGGACAAGCAAAGGTTTAAGCTTGAGGGAGTTGATACGACTCCAACGTATCTACTTTTGCTAACACCTTTCCTCTTGTTTTGGACTCTAATTTGCATGATTTGAATGAAACTATCCCTGGACTGATGCTGTTTTCAGCAGAACTACCATGGTATTGTTTTTGTGCAGAAATAAAAGTTCTCGGGGAACGAAACTTTGCGAGGAATTTTTATACAATAAAAGAAAAATACATTAGCCAAGAACCACCGGAGGGGGGCACCTGGGTGGGCACAACCCACCAGCCCCCCTCTCCAGGCGCACCCAGGTGGGTTGTCCCCACCTGGTGGCCCTGCTGACCCTGATACCGACGCTATAAAATCCTATTTTTTCAAAAAATGAGGGAGAAAGAATTATCGCGATCCACGAGACGGAGCCGCCGTCACCTCATGTTCTTCATCGGGAGGCTAAATCTGGAGTTTGTTTGGAGCTCCGGAGAGGGGGGTCTTTGTTCTTCGTCATCACCAACCCTTCTCCATCGCTAATTCCATGATGCTCCCCACCGGGAGTGAGTAATTCCTTCGTAGGCTCGCTGGTCGATGAGAAGTTGGATGAGATTCAACATGTAATCTAGTTAGTTTTGTTAGGGCCGATACCTAGTATCCACTATGTAGATTCATCATGTAATCTAGTTAGTTTTGCTAGGGCCGATCCCTAGTATCCACTATGTTCTGAGATTGATGTTGCTATGACTTTGCCATGCTTAATGCTTGTCACTTTGGGCACGGGTGCCATGATTTCAGATCTGAACCGTTTATGTTGTCACCATTATATCCATGTTCTAGATCTGATCTTGCAAGTTATAGTCACCTACTACGTGTTATGATTCGGCAACCCCGGAGTGACAATAGTCGGGACCACTCCCGGTGATGACAGTAGTTTGAGGAGTTCATCTATTCACCATGTGTTAATGCTTTGTTTTGGTTATCTATTAAAAGGAGGCCTTAATATCCCTTAGTTTCCAATACGGACCCCGCTGCCACGGGAGGGTAGGACAAAAGATGTCATGCAAGTTCCTTCATTAAGCATGTATGACTATTTACGGAATACATGCCTACATTATATTTATGAACTAGAGCTAGTGTCATATCGCCCTAGGTTATGACTGTCACATGACGAATATCGTCCAACAAATTACCGATCCAATGCCTACGAATTTATCCTATATTGTTTCTGTTAAGTTACTGCTGCTATCCTTACTGTTGCACTTGCTACAAAATTACTGCTATCACTGTTACCGTTACTATTGCTTCTACCACTACAATCAATGCTATCATATTACTGTTTACTGATCACTTTGTTGCAAATAATTAATCACCAAGTGTGGTTGAATTGACAACTCAGCTGCTAATACTTTCAAATATTCTTCGGCTCCCCTTGTGTCGAATCTATAAATTCGGGTTGAATACTCTAGCCTCGAAAACTGTTGCAATCCCCTATACTTGTGGGTTATCCAGGATCATCCTCCACGAGTCTTCAAGTTTGGTGAATTCGACTTCGAGCTGGAGGAGATAGAAAATAAGGAGGAATGAGGCCTCATGGACATGGCCCTGAACGAGTTGGCCGCGACGGTTGCTGCCCCTGCGCCCGTCCCAGCTCCCATCCCCGTGCCCACGCAAGTGACCGTCCATGTAGCATTCACGGGCCGGTCGCTGAGCACTATCGCAGAGCTGGAAGCCGAGCGCGTCAGCGAGGTCTCCACGGACCCACACGAGCTCGTGTACATGACAGCGCCAACGCCCGTGCCCGTGCTCGTGCGCGCCCCTCCACCCACTTCGGCGCTGGTCCCCGTGCGTTTGCCTGCACCTGCCGCACCCATGCCCGTGTGTGTGCCCCCTCAGTGGCATGTGACGCCGTCGTCGACCACTACCTCGCAGCGCCTTGTGTGCTACTCCCGGATACCGGAGGAATGCCTTGTGTGCTATCAAACGTCACAACGTAATTGGGTGATTATAAAGATGCTCTATAGGTATCTCCGAAGGTGCTTTGTTGGGTTGGCATGAATTGAGATTAGAATTTGTCACTCCGGGTATTGGAGAGGTATCTCTCGGCCCTCTTGGTAATACACATCATAATAAGCTTTGCAAGCAAATGACTAATGAAGTTAGTCTCGGGATGATGTATTACGAAATGAGTAAAGAGACTTTCCAGCAATGAGATTGAACTAGGTGTAGAGATACCGATGATCGAATCTCGGGCAAGTAACATACTCACGAACAAAGGGAATTGTGTATGTTGTCATAACGGTTCGACCGATAAAGATATTCGTAGAATATGTAGGAGCCAATATGGGCATCCAGGTTCCGCTATTGGTTATTGACCGGAGAGGTGTCTTAGTCATGTCTACATAGTTCTTGAACCCGTAGGGTCCGCACGCTTAACTTTCGTTGACGATATAATATTATATGAGTTATGTGATTCGGTGACCAAATGTTGTTCGGAGTCCCGGATGAGATCATGGACATGACGAGGAGTCTCAAAAAGGCTGAGAGGTAAAGAATAATACATAGGACGGTTGTATTCCGACACCAGAAGTGTTTCGGAGGGTGCCGGGTACTTATCGGTTCACCGGGAAGGAGTTTCCGACACCCACGGCAACGATATGGGCCTTATGGGCCAAGAGAGGAAATGCCCCAGTCACAAGGGGCTGGTGCGCCCCCCATAGCAGGCCGACCTAAGGAGGAGAAAGAAAGGGGGAAGGGAAAGGAAAGTGTGGATTGGGATTCCCACTTCCTTCCTCCCCCCCCCTCTTTCCTTTCCCCTTGGAGATATATGGCAGGGGGCACGGCTAGGGAAGGAGCCCTAGGGCCGGCCCACCACCTATGTGGTGCGCCAGGCTGCCTCCACTCCCCCTCCCACCTATATATATATATGTGGGAGGGGCGCCTAGCACACGCTAGATCATTTGTTAGCCGTGTGCAACGCTCCCCTCCACCGTTTACACCCCGGTCATATTTTTGTAGTGCATAGGCAAAGCCCTGTGGAGATCACTTCACCATAATTGTCACCACGCCATCGTGCTGTCGGAACTCATCTACTACCTCGATGTATTGCTGGATCAAGAAGGCGAGGGACGTCACCAAGCTGAACGTGTGCAGAACACGGAGCTATTGTGCGTTCAGTACTTGATTGGTTGAAGCACGAAGAAGTTCGACCAGACCAACCGCGTTGTGACAGGCTTCCACTTACGGTCTACGAGGATACGTGGACATTCTCTCCCCATCGTTTCTATGCATCTCCATGGATAGATCTTTGCGTGTGAGTAGATTTTGTTTTTGTTTTCCATGCAACATTTCCCAACAGTGGCATCTTGAGCCAAGTCTATGCGTAGATGATTTGCACGAGTAGAACACAAAGAGTTGTGGGAGGTGATCGTCATACTTCTTACCACCAACGTCATATTTTGATTCGGCGGCATTGTAAGATTAAGCGGCCCGGACTAAACTTACGTGTCCACGTACATGAGACCGGTTCCACCGATAGACATGCAACTTGCTTTTCATAAAGGTGGCTGGCGGGTGTATGTTTCTCCTACTTTAGTTGAATTGAATTTGACTACCGCCGGTCCTTGTTGAAAGTTAAAACATCAAACTTGATAAATCACCGTTGTGGTTTTGTGTCGTAGGTAAGAACGGTTTTTGCTAGAAGCCCGTAGCAGCCACGTAAAACTTGCAACAACAAAGTAGAGGACGTCTAACTTATTTTTGCAGGACATGTTGTGATGTGATATGGTCAAGACGTGATGAGTTATACGTTATTGTATGCGATGTTAATGTTTTGTAAATTATCGGCAACCGGTGGGAGCCTTATGGTTTTCTCTTTATTGTATGAAATGCAAACACCATGTAATTGCTTTACTTTATCGCTGTGAGTTAGCAATAGTCGTAGAAGCAATACTTGACGAGACTACCACGACACAACAAAGGGAACTTCAAGAAGAATGGAAAATAGGTTGCTGCTACCACAAAGAAACCCAAAGCTGGTCCTAAGCCTAAAACGGAGTGCTTCTACTTCAAAGGGAGTGGTCACTGGAAGCGGAACTACCCCGAGTATTTGGCGGATAAGAAGGATGGCAAAGTGAACAAAGGTATATCTGATATACATGTTATTGGTGTGTTCCTTACTAGTGCTCGTAGCAGCGTCTGGGTATTTGATACTAGTTCGGTCGCTCATATTTGTAACTCGGAACAGGAGTTGTGGATTAAACGAAGATTGGCTAAGGACAAGGTGACGATGCGCGTCGGGAATGGTTCCAAGGTTGATGTGATCGCCGCTGGCACGCTACCTCTACATCTACCTTTGGGGTTAGTTTTAGACCTAAATAATTGTTATTTGGTACATGCGTTGAGCATGAACATTATATCTGGATCTTGTTTGATGCGAGACAGTTATTCATTTAAGTCTGAGAATAATGGTTGTTCTATTTATATGAGTAATATCTTTTATGGTCATGCACCCTTGAGGAATGGTCTATTCTTGTTGAATCTTGATTTTAGTGATACACATATTCATAATATCGATGCCAAAAGATGCAGAGTTGATAATGACAGTGCAACATATTTGTGGCACTACATTTTAGGTCATATTGGTGTAAAGCGCATGAAGAAACTCCATGCAGATGGAGGAATCACTTGATTATGAATCATTTGATACTTGTGAACCATGCCTCATGGCCAAGATGAGTAAAACTCCATTCTTCGGAATAATGGAGCAAGCTAATGACTCATTGGAAATAATGCATACCGATGTATGCGGTCCGATGAGTGTTGAAGCACGCGGCGGGTATCATTATTTTCTCACCTTCACAGATGATTTGAGTAGATATGGGTATATGTACTTGATGAAACACAAGTATGAAACATTTGAAAAGTTCAAAAAAATCAGAGTGAAGTAGAGAATGATCGTAACAAAAAAATAAAGTTTCTACGATCCAATCACGGAGGCGAATATTTGAGTTACGAGTTTGGTCTTCATTTGAAACAATGTGGAATAGTTTCACAGCTCACGCCACCTGGAATACCACAACATAATGGTGTGTCCGAACGTCGTAACTGTACTCTATTGGATATGGTGCATTCTATGATGTCTCTTACCGATTTGTCTTTATCATTTTGGGGTTATGCATTAGAGACAGCTGCATTCACATTAAATAGGGCACCATCTAAATTCGTTGAGAAGACAACATATGAACTATGGTTTGTCAAGAAACCAAAGCTGTCATTTCTTAAAGTCTGGGGTTGCGGTGCTTATGTGAAAAAGCTTCAGCCTGATAAGCTCGAACCCAAATCGGAGAAGTACGTCTTCATAGGATACCCAAAAGAAAATGTCGGGTACACCTTCTACCACAGATTCGAAGGCAAGATTTTTGTTGCTAAGAATGGGTCCTTTCTAGAGAAGGAGTTTCTCCCGAATGAAGTGAGTGAGAGGAAAGTAGAACTTGATGAGGTAAATGTACCTTCGCTCTAATTGGAAAGTAGATAATTAGAGAAAACCGTTCTCGTGATGCCTACACCAACTAGAGAAGAAGCTAATGATAACGATCATGAAACTTTGGATCAAGCTACTACTGAACTTCGAAGGTCGACCAGAACATGTACCGCACCAGAGTGGTACGGTAACCATGTCCTGGAAGTCATGTTGTTAGACAACCGCAAACCTTCGAACTATGAAGAAGTCATGATGAGCACATATTCCGAAAAATGGCTTGAGTACATGAAGTCTGAGATACACTACTGTAGGATGCTGCTTACGCGACACTACAATCAGAGAAACTTCGAGAAACTATGTGCGATGCCATAATCGCAAACGGTGGTGTATGAAAACCGTCAGAAATGTATAAAACATTTGCGATGATGGATACATCAAACACGATTCAGGTTTTAGTTGCGTGTGTGATGAAGGGCATACGGTTCAGTTCAATTAACTGTTTGCGATGAGGAGGAACAAAAGAAACGGGCAGCCAGATGAAGGCGTGTGCGATACACAACATACGGTTCACTCGGATGAACTGTTTGTGATTAGGCAACACAAAAGAAACGGGCAGCCAGATGAAGGTGTGTGCGATATACATCATACGGTTCGCTCGTGTTTGTGATTAGGCAAGAGAACAGAAACGGTTCAATATAACAAGATGTGTGTGATACGCGGCAAACAGGTCTGTAATTAGAAATGTGTGTGAAGACCGATAATAGCGTAGACGATTGCTTGTAATAAGACGTATGTGATATGCTCTGTCTACACAACATCTATCAGCAAGGACTAGTTGTTCCACCAATATCTCATGTAAGAAAACTATCAAGTTAAGTGTGCTCAGGCTGGAGCGGCCATCGGATGGGTGACTGGATGGGAAGTTCTGTCGATGTTAAATTAGCTGATGGGATGGGTCATTTCGGTCAAATGACCGAAATGCCCCATTCCCTCAACTAATTTAACCTTGAGGTCCTTATTTTTTATTTTTTAACACATGTTAAATAAAGAAGGTCAACCGCATTACTATTTGACAATGTGCGATATGTGGCATACAGTTGATCCATCCGACCTATTTGTGATGGAATAGGCTGTGTGTGTTGTGGGCAAACGCTTGCTAGTATTCAACCGTTTGGAATTGATGAATTCATCACCGATGGGTTCCCTAGTGTGGTCCGTGTTCATATGATCATCATCTACGACTTGTGCTAGCTCGATGCTAAGTTTCCATTAATTGATGGCATTTTAGAAACACGCCACCATTTCCCGCCATTTCCTCACATGTTTCCCACCACCCTGCTATATTGCGCATAGGGGGCATGCGACGCACGGAGGCGACAAGCGTAGCCTGTAGCACATCCACCTTTTCCAAGCATGCCAACCCACCAAAGCGCCGCCTCTGCCTCCAACCTCGTCAACGAGGAAAATGAGCAGGAGCCATGGCCCGTCAAGGCCGAGGAGCTCCCCGGCAACGTGATGGACGATGCCATGATGCACGTCATCGCCAGGGTTGAGCAAACCTTTGGTGCATGGCGCTTGAGCGCTGCGGATCAAGATAGGCATGTTAGCACCGACAGGCTGCACCTCGCCGCACAACATGATCGATGGAGTGCCGTAGAGCAAGCTAGGCATGTCCGTGCCGATAGGCTGCGGCTCGCTGCACGGCGAGACCGTTGGAGCGCCGTAGAGCGGGAGGCGCGGCGCGCCGCACATCAACAGCGGATCCATCGGTGCTTGCCTGCTGTCGACACGGCGTCACAATTGGGTACACGTCCCGTCCGTACCCCCATTCCTCGCCAGGAGTGGGCAGAGGCCCTCGGCGTCATACTTGCACCACAGGTTGGCTGTGCCGTACTTGCACCGGACGCCCGCCGTGCCATTCGCGTGGGTGACGCCGTTCGCCTTGTCCACGGACCGCTGGATGCCAACGCGCTGGTCCGTAGGCTCGACCGCCTCCTTAGCCCAGGTTTCCACCTTGGCGCGGTACAGGGACATGGCTATCGCATCCTCGAGCTGGTGATCTCCAATGAAATAGCCAACTTGGAGATCAAGATCGCGCTCCAGATGTACCGCGAGCGTGTCGACTGCTTGGACGAACGCCTACGCGAGTTCAGGCAGAGCCAAGAGCTACCCTAGGCAAGGGCTGCTGGTCATGGTATCGTGGACGCGTGTTATTTTGGAAAGTCGTTTCGATGTGGGTAGCTATGTATTCACAGCAATAATAGTATTGCTTTGTTTCAATGTGTGTACTCTGTTTTCCATTCTTATATGTTATGTTTCAATGTGTGTGTATACGCTTTCGATTCTATATATGTGGATAATAATAGCTAGATTCAAATTAGTATACAAAAACAGATAGAAAATGGAATTCATAATATATATATATATATATATATATATATATAATATCATCACATATACGTGATAATAACAGCTAGATTCAAATTAGTATACAAAAACAGATAGAAAATGGAATTCATAATATAATATCATCACATATACGTGATGATACTTAACTACTAGGTACAACGCATAAAATTGAAAATGAACAATACTAAAACTAATAATCCCTCCTGGGACCAGTATTCCGGTAGCCCCTCACCAGTAGCTCCCTGGTGCGCGGCGTCTTCCCAATGCGGAGGCGGTACTCCGACTCCTCCGCCTTGTAGCGTTTGACGTACCGATCTGCCTCTTGTTGGCGGACGCGCGCGGCCGATCTTGCCATTTCGTTGGGCGCCCACTGGAGCTCCTGTCGGTGGCACACTGGAGCTTATCGGCCCACCTCCACGCAGCGACGAGATACCCAGCGCCTATAACCTTCCTCGCGATGTACCTGTCTTCGTACACCTCCTTGGCACGACGACGCGTCCGCCCCCAAAGCTCTGCCGCCTCCTTTTTCCAGGCGGCATCACGGGCTTCACAGGCCGCCTGTACCTAGCTTCCTCCTCCACCATGTCCTTCTTGAACGCCACTTTCCTAGATTTCTCAGCCGGTGGCAACGACTTCCACAGACAAAGATTATACTGGCCCCAAAACCAATCCAAAGTTGAGGGGTCCGGCGCAACCTCGTCATGCGGCGCATAGGGGTCCTCGTCGCTGCTAATCGAGTGAGCGTCCTCAAGGGGCGACGACTCCTCATCGGCGCGTGGGCAGACCGGCGGTGCCATGGCAGAGATTTGAGAGAGAGAGAGAGAGAGAGAGAGAGAGAGAGAGAGAGAGAGAGAGAGAGGGAGAGAGGGAGAGAGAGAGAGAGAGAGAGAGAGAGAGGGCGAGCGAGGGGAGGATGTAGATGAGAATGCAGGCCGGACGACATGAGCAAGGTAGTATTTATTGGCGGCGGGAATCTAGATCGACGGGGACAGTACACACGCTGATCGCCGGAATTTACGAGTATTATAGTTTGAATTACACACAATTCCCGCAGCAAATCCGTGTGTGAACATAATAGCTGACAGTTTCCAATACGGAACCAAGTCTGATTAATGATCCCCGCCAATCACCTACGAAACCACGAGCTACGAGATAGAGTGCCAATCGTGTGGGGGTCGGTTGTCTTGCCAGATCTTTACATTTTCTTTTTTGAACACCAGATATTTACATTGTCTGATGATTTTTTTTAACTCGCACACAAGTACACAAAAATATGATTGTTCAAACCATTTTGGTTAGGCGTTGCATGTAGATGTAGTTCAAATTTGAATTACGGTCATTAAATTGTTAGAAAATCACTTAAATGTCTTTAAAAGGTCAAATGACCCCTGAAAATTCCCAAATTTTCACATGATAGTTGTATTAGTGAACGTTAAAAGTAGGAAAAAAAATTGAAGGCCGTAAGAGGAAGCTATCTCCTGTCCATCAGCAAACATGCATTGTTCCCTCTCGGAACAATGAACCTTCTAGTGAGTTGCTCCGGTTTGTGCGGGGTGTGTGTCCAAACTTTCTCAAACAGGCTAATTTTTTTACCACATCATCTTGGTGGCATGACATTAAATCAAGCAAGGTTTCATGTTTTTTTGATAATTTTTTAATTTTTTGGAATTAAAATGGCATGGCATGCACTCCATACATGTGCCCATGCCTTGAAACCAATATGTTAGAAAATTCCTTCGAATTTACTACACATGGAATTAACTCGCACACAAGTACACAAACATATGATTTTTTCAAACCATTTTGGTTAGGCATTGCATGTAGATGTAGTTCAAATTTGAATTACGATCATTAAATGGTTAGAGAATCACTTAAATGTCTTTAGAAGGTCAAATGACACCTGAAATTTACCAAATTTTCACATGACAGTTGCATGTTAAACGTAGGAAAATTTTGAAGGTCGTAAGAGGAAGCTATCTCCCGTTCGTCATCAAACATGCATTGTTCCCTCTCGGAACCACGAACCTTCTAGCGAGTTGCTCCGGTTTGTGAGGGGCGTGTGTCCAAACGTTCATCAAACATGCCAATTTCTTTACCACATCATCTTGGTGGCATGACATTTCATCAATCAAGGTTTCATGTGTTTATGATCATTTTTCTAATTTTTTTAATTAAAATGCCATGTCACTCCATGCATACGTATGCATGTGTCCATGTCGTGAGACCAATATGTTTGGAAATCCTTCTAAATTACTGCACATGGAATTAACTCGCACACAAGTACACATATATGATTTTGCAAACCGTTTTGGTTAGGCGTTGCATGTAGATGTAGTTCAAATTTGAATTATGGTCATTAAATGGTTAGAAAATCACTTAAATGTCTTTGAAAGGTCAAATGACCCCTAGAATTTTCCAAAATTTCACATTATAGTTGTAGTAGTGCACGTTAGACGTAGAAAAATTTGAAGGCCGTAAGAGGAAGTTATCTCCCGTTCGTCATCAAACATGTATTGTTCCCTCTCGGAACCACGAACCTTCTAGCGAGTAGCTCTGGTTTGTGAGGGGTGTGTGTCCAAACTTTCGTCAAACATGCCAATTTCTCTACCGCATCATCTTGGTGGAATGACATTAATTCAAGAAAGGTTTCATATTTTCTGATCATTTTTTAATTTTTTGGAACTAAAATGCCATGGTATGCACTCCATGCATGTGCCCATGCCTTGACACCAATATGTTTGAAAATTCCTTCTAACTTACTGCACATGGAATTAATTCGCACACAATTACACAAAAATATAATTTTTCGAACCGTTATGGTTAGGCGTTGCATGTAGATGTAGTTCAAATTTGAATTACGGTCATTAAATGGTTTAAAAATCACTTAAATGTCTTTAAAATGTCAAATGACCCCTGAAATTTACCAAATTATCACATGACAATTGTATTAGTGCACGTTAAACGTAGGAAAAAAATTTAAGTCCGTAAGAGGAAGCTATCTCCCGTTCGTCATCAAACATGCATTGTTCCCTCTTGGAACCACAAACCTTCTAGCGAGTTGCTCCGGTTTGTGAGGGGTGTGTCCAAACGTTCGTCAAACATGCCAATTTCTTTACCACATCATCTTGGTGGCATGATATTATATCAACCAAGGTTTCATGAGTTTTTGATCATTTTTCTATTTTTTGAATTAAAATGCCATGTCACTCCATGCATACGTATGCATGTGTCCATTTCGTGAGACAAATATGTATAGAAATTCCTTCTAATTTACTGCACATGGAATTAACTCGCACACAAGTACACAAAATTTACTGCACATGGAATTAACTCGCACACAAGTACACAAAATTATTATTTTTCAAACCGTTATGGTTAGGCGTTGCATGTAGATGTAGTTCTAATTACGGTCCTTAAATGGTTAGAAAATCACTTAAATGACTTCAAAAGGTCAAATGACCCCTGAAATTTACCAAATTTTCACATGATAGTTGTATTAGTGCACATTAAACGTAGGAAAAAAATTGAAGGCCATAGGAGGAAGATATCTCCCTTTCGTCATCAAACATGCATTGTTCCCTCTCGGAACCATGAACCTTCTAGCGAGTTGCTCCGGTTTGTGAGGGGCGTGTGTCCAAATGTTCGTCAAACATGCCAGTTTCTTTACCACATCATCTTGGTGGCATGACATTACATCAACTAAGGTTTCATGTGTTTATGATCATTTTTCTATATATTTTTTTGAATTAAAATGCCATGTCGCTCCATGCATACGTATGCGTGTGTCCATGTCGTGAGACCAATATGTTTGAAAATTCCTTCTAATTTACTGCACATGGAATTAACTCGCACACAAGTACACAGATATGATTTTTCAAACTGTTTTGTTTAGGCGTTGCATGTAGATGTGGTTCAAATTTGAATTACGGTCATTAAATGGTTAGAAAATTACTTAAATGTCTTTAAAAGGTCAAATGACCCCTAGAATTTTCCAAAATTTCACATTACAGCTGTAGTAGTGCATGTTAGACGTAGAAAAAAATTTGAAGGCCATAAGAGGAAGCTATCTCCCGTTCGTCACCAAACATGCATTGTTCCCTCTCGGAACCACGAACCTTCTAGCGAGTTGCTCCGGTTTGTGAGGGGTGTGTGTCCAAACTTTCGTCAAACATTGCCAATTTCTTTACCACATCATCTTGGTGGCATGACATTACATCAACCAAGGTTTCATGTGTTTCTGGTTTTTTTTGGAATTAAAATGCCATGCCACTCCATGCATATGTATTCATGCATATGTGTCCATGTCTTGATACAAATATATTTGAAAATTCCTTCTAGTTTACAGCACATGGAATTAACTCGCACACAAGTACACAAATATGATTTTTCAAACCGTTTGGGTTATGCGTTGCATGTAGATGTAGTTCAAATTTGAATTACGGTCATTAAATGGCCAGAAAATCACTTAAATGTCTTTAAAAGGTCAAATGACCCCTAGAATTTTCAAAACTTTCACATTACAGTTGTAGTAGTGCACATTAGACGTAGAAAAAAATTTGAAGGCTGTAAGACGAAGCTATCTCCCGTTCGTCATCAAACATGCATTGTTCCCTCTTGGAACCACAAGCCTTCTAGTGAGTTGCTCTAGTTTGTGAGGGGTGTGTGTCCAAACTATGGTCAAACATGCCAATTTTTTTACCACATCATCTTGGTGTCATGACATTACATCAACCAAGGTTTCCTGTGTTTCTGATTCTTTTTTGATTTTTTGGTATTAAAATGCCATGTCACTCCATGCTTAATTGTGTCATAGCCGTTAGACCAATATGTTTTAAAATTCCTTCCAATTTACTGCAAATGGAATTAAATCGCACAAAAGTACACGAAATATGAGTTTTCAAACCGTTATGGTTAGCTATTGCACGTACATGTAGTTCAAATTTCAAATACGGTCATTAAATGGCTAGAAAATCACTTAAATGTCTTAGAAGGTCAAATGATCCCTAAAATTTCCAAAATTTGACATGATAGTTGTATTAGTACTACAAAATTTCTCGTTCATTTAAAACACCATCCATTGGCACTTTATTCCAAATTCGTCTTTCATAGCTAATAAAAAATATCTACAACATCACACACAGTTGTTTTCTACGAACCGTTTGTGATGAAAATATCTGGGTCTATTTAAGTCTCCCTCCTTAAGCTTCGCCGGCTCGTCTACTCTAGTGCCAGCAACCCCCGAATCCACGAATCCAGATACCCATTCCCGCACCCCCTTCTTGCAGAGATGACACTGTGGAAACGCTTCATGAAGGCTCGTACGATGGCCGCGTCCCCCTCGAGTGCCGCCACCTGGACCGAGAGCGCGGCCGCCTACGCTGAGAGTGTTGCCGCATCTGTTTTGAGCGCGGCCGCTTCCACCGAGAGGGCGTCTGCGACAGCCGACATGGCAGATGCAGCAACCGAGACGGCTGCAGTTGCTGCTCTGATGGCGGCTGCAAACGCTGAGAGCGCTCGAGCTGCCGTCTGTGCCACTGATGTCGCCCTAGCCTGGGTCGAGGCCATCCATGCCAAGATAGAGGATGCACATGCCAAGATATTACAGGCCACCTCAGACTCCAGCATGCAACCCATGTCTGAAGGCGGGAGCTGGAGATGCAGGAGGCGGTGGAGATCGAGGAGCACCAGGAGGAGGAGTTGCGCGTGGCCGAGGTCGAGGTAGAGAAGAGTATGTCTGTCGAGGAATCGGCGGTGGAGTACCAACGCGAGCTCTGGTGCAGCCACTACTACGAGTAATACAACCATAGGGCGGCGCCGAGGATAAGGACGAGGACGAGGATGCGATCGACTTTAGCAGGGGGAACGCGGAGTCCACCAACGGCGGCATGTCGGCAGGACAAGTCATCGACGTCTCATCTCACACCGTCGATGCATAGGCCGGCGTTGTGGCGGATTTTTAATTATGCGTACTTAGGCTTTGTTTTTAATATTGGTCTTTTGTTAAAGCAACGTTTAGGTCAACTGGCTTTGTGTAATTATTAAAATTGCTCAATTCAGTAAGTGTGGTATGTTTGATGTACGCTCTTTTGTGTGCCCAAATTAGCAAGCGATGTTAAATTATGCAATGACGTGCCTGTGGAAATTTCCACCAAAATTTGAATTATCAAACTCATCCCATGCACGTAAAGCAGAAGAATCGTTTGCGATGCATACAATCGTTCAAAGTGAATGGTCCGGCGGCACCGCGCGCATTCAAAGTGAATGTGCCCATGCCTTGAGACCAAAATTTGAATTATCAAACTCATCCCATGCGCGTAAAGCAGAAGAATCGTTTGCGATGCACACAATCGTTCAAACTGAATGGCTGGCGGCACCGCGCTCAAAGTTTCCCTCCACATTTCCAAAATTTTGGGCTATCGACAAAATATCTACCCCCTGTCACAACCCTAGTTCTGGTATGCACTAGGCTAGTTTTGGTGTTTGCATCATGTTTAAAGTTTCAAATGAATTTGAATTGAGGACATGTGAAAGCCTCAGAAATCTTTTTGAAATTGACCCAGATAAAAATTGCTCCAAAAGGGTCCAAGAAAATGTTCATGTTTCTCTATGAAAATATTGGTCAGAACTAAAATTCAAACCAATATTTTTAGGATCTCATATATATTTATTTTGGGCATTTGGATTTAATGCAATAATTACTTGCATTGGATATATATTTATTATATTATTAATATATGTCCAATAATTCTTGATTTTGTGAGGGGCTTTGGAATACTCTTTCTAGTCCCTACATAATTTGTCAGAAGTTTTTTTTAAATGATTTAGTTTAAATCAAAACAAATGTCAGAAATAGAAAATAAAAATAAAAGGGAAGAGTTTTACATGCTCACCTGGCGGCCCATCTGCTTTGGACAACAGCCGACCCAGGTGACTGGCAACGCCAGTCACCCCCAACCTGTCACCACGAGGCCAGGGGCGCGTGCCCGACGCGTGGACGGCCGCGCCGTGCCACCTCCTGCCTTCCTGCTCCTCTCCCTCGACGCCTGGACGCCTTGGAGAGACGCCACACACCCCCCAGGCCTCTCTCACTCTCCCCACTCCTCTCCCTCTCCCTCTGCCTCTCCCTCGCTTTCTCGCTCGGACCCGAGCGCTGCCGTCGCCGCCGTCCGCTGTTGCCGCGCCCACAGCCATGGCCTCGCCTCTCCGACTAGTCCATGGGTTTCGCCGTGTCCTCCTCGTCCTCCTCGTCGAGCCACGCACCCCGGACGGCCTCCATCGACGCCACCATCGTCTTCTTCACTGTCGGCCGCCGTGGATCCCCACCGCCTGCACGTTGTCGTCCTACCTCCCCCGAGCTCGCTGAGACCGCCATCAGAATCGCCGTGAGCTCCTGCCCCTGCTCCCTCTCCGCTCCCTCTCTCGTAGGCCGCAGCTACCGTTTCGTCGACGACCGAGAACCACCGCCGCCTGAGCTCGTCGCCGACGCAGCTCCGGTGACCATTTGGTCACTCCGGCGTGCCCAGCATGTTCCCCGCATCACGTAGGAGCTATAGATGCTAGCGCCGCCCTGCCTAGGCCTCTGCAGCAACGGGCCCGAGCTCGACCGAGCTCTGGTCGCCGCCGCGAGCTCCTCTCCGGCGAGCTCCGGCCACCCCGTGCCCTCCTGCTTGCTCCAACCGACGCGGACGAGCTCCACCTCCTCGCCCGTGGTCTCCGCTGTCCAAATGGCCGCCGGAGCAACGTTTCCGATCACCTCCGCCGCTTCTGTGGACGCCGGCGACGAGCCGTGGGTCAACTCCGGCGAGTTTGACCCCGGTTGGCTGGTTTTGACTCCCCTGTGAGTCACTGACATGTGGGCCCTGCCCAGCTAATTTGTTGTTAGGATTAGTGTTAGTGCTAATTAACTTTGTTCGTTAGAACTGTGACACTGACAGTGGGCCCCAATGCCTTAACCTCTTAATTAGTTTAGTTCTAAACCCCCCTGTTTAAACTGTGTCACTGACGTGTGGACCCCACACATCAGGTTTCACTTGACTCAGCGCTGCTGACTTGCTGACGCAAGCATAACGCAGTGCTGACGCAATAAATAATTTTCTGGAATTGTTTTATTTCAAGAAAATCCAGAAAATTGTTTAAACTTCAAAAAATCAAAGAAATTCAACCGTAGCTCAGAATGAAATAATTTATATATGAAAATTTATCAGAATAATTCAATCTATCCATCTGAACCAGTTTCATGCATGATAAACCAACTTATAGTTGCTGTATAGGTGAAAACACATAAATGGCACTTTTAAATTTGCAATTGCATTTGGTTCAAATGGACTTCTTTCAAATAGAATGCTAGTTGCATTAGCTCAAATAAAATCACATCTTCATGCCATGTTCATGCATCATATTGTTGCATATGCTTGTGTTTGATTGTCGGCACCGTTCTTCTCGATAGGTCCAGCTCCGGAGACCGTTCCAGAGTACCTGTCAGAGGAGCAGTGCTCTGCATGTTGTTATACCAGGCAAGCAAACCCCCTTGTTCATTCTGATACAATCCCTCTCTCGCTCCTGCTCTCTGTTATTGCATTAGGACAACAACGATTCAACTGCTACTTCATGTTGCGGTAGTTGAACCCATTCCTCTGCATGACCTGTCAATGCCACAGTAAATAGTTGAAACCCACTAGCATGTGTAAGAGTTGATTGAAGCCATGTTGTGATCTTACCATGCCATGCCTGCTATTGCTTAGAGTGTGTCAGGTCTGATTCATTGGGAATGAATTGGAGTGCAGTGATATGTTCTGATCCTGAGAGTCAAGTGTGTGAACACGTTTTGGTAAAGGTAGCGGTGAGAGGCCATGTAGGAGTACATGGTGGGTTGTCTCACTGGAACCGTCCTTAAGAACTGAGTTCTGTGTTTGTTGTCCAATGACTAGCTAGTACCACACATTTGGTTCCGGTAACTCGACCCCTCTCGACTTATTAATCAACATGATCTCTGTCCAGGAGTTGCAACTAGTTTCTGGTGTTTGTAGGTAGTGCTAGTAGTCTACCAAGTGGCACTTGGCCAGGTGGGCTTGGGACAGACTAGGCATCGTGGCACGGTGTACCAAGCGTAGATCCATCCGGCGAGGTGGGCTTGCGAACCCTGCGCACATCATTTGGGGCCGTGAGCGACACCCCGGCCAGATCTCCTTACGGATGGAACCCGAATAAGCGATAAACCTGGACTAGAGTCTTGTGTGGTTAGTCAGGTCGTGGCCGACACCCTCGCCAGGCTTCCGCTTGAAGGTTGCCGAGATACACGAGGTGTACATGGCGGTAAGTGGCAAGAGCGTGTGTGAAGAAGTACACCCCTGCAGGGTTAGCATGATCTATTCGAATAGCCGGGTCCACGGTTATGGACTTCTTGGATGCTTACGTGGTACATAGACAACTTGAAGTGGATACTCTAAAATACTCAAGACAAGTGTGAGTGCTATGGACGGCCTTCTCGTAGGGAGACGGGGATGAATCCATAGTGGTGTATTGTGTGGTGCTTAGTGGACTCGTGTGCGCCACCTCAAAAGAGTTACCAGCAGTCGTAGAACAGGATAGCCACTGACTCAAAGCTGGCTTGCTACAACTAAACCCCACTTTGCCTTCTTGATACAAGTGCATGTATTATAGGATCTGATGTAAGTCTTGCTGACTACCTTTGTACTCATGTTTGCTTAATTTATGTTTTGCAGAGGAGACTTCAGTCTCACTCGTAGTTCCGGCTGGACTTCGACAAGTAGCTTGTTACCTCAGCTACGATCTTGGACGAGTGTTGTAGATAGTTAGGCTCTTCGTCCTTTTTCATTTGTAGATGTCTGTACTCAGACATGTTGTGCTTCCGCTTGTTTCTTGTATGATCTGAATGTTGGGTCATGAGACCCATGTTTGTAATATCTGGCTCCTTGGAGCCTAATGAATAAATACTTTGTTTCTTAGAGTCTTGTTGTGATGCCATATTGTATTTGCACATATCGAGCATATTGTGTGTATGTTATTGAAATGCTTGGTATGTGTGGGATCCGACAACCTAGTTGTTTCCTCTTGGTAGCCTCTCTTATGGGGAAATGTCTCCTAGTGCTTCCACTGAGCCTTGGTAGCTTTCTACTGCTCCAGAACACTTAGGCTGGCCGGCATGTGTCCTTCTTCGTTCCTGTGTCTGTCCCTCTGGGAAATGTCACGCGTTGTTCCTTTAAGTCCATGTAGCTTGCTACAACTTGGGTTCATACGTTGATGACCGACACGTTCGTTGCTGGGTCATGTATGCCTGTCCCTGTAAGTTAGTGCCACCTTGGGATTATAACTAGTCATGTCGGCCCGGGTTCTCTGTCATATGGATGCTAGCGACACTATCATATACGTGAGCCAAAATGCGCAAACGGTCCCGGGCCAGGTAAGGTGGCACCCGTGGGGATACCGTGTGTGAGGCCGCAAAGTGATATGGTGTGTTACATGCTAGAGCGGTGTGACTTAGGATCGGGGTCCCGACACCCCCGCCCCCTTCCCCACCACTTTTCTCCCCAACCACAAGTAACATTTCCCATGTTTCCCCCTTCGTTCCTTCCTTGCTAAGCTATAGCCGCTTCCTCGCTCTCGCCGTCTCGCATCCTACCGTCGGGGTCGCCATGGTCTTCTTCAAAGACATCTCCAGCGGTTTCTCCTCCGATGACTACTCCTTCACCACCCGGATATGCCACTCTTCTCTCTCTCTCTCGGGCTATGACTTGGAATGAAGGATTTTTACTCGGAGGTCAATTTGAGTCGTTTCTTCCTCTTGTAGCTCCCTAAGACCATCAGTGGCAACGAATGGAGCGGGGTGGCTGAAGATCTATCTGCTCGTTGTCACCATCAATCTCCATGTGTGAAGCTACTTGCGTTTGATTCTGTGGACACTGGGAGGAAGTTTCTGGCATGTGCAGAGAAGGTTAGACCCTCTTCCGTTGTTACAAATCATTTGTCAGATGTAATTCAGACACTGTCACGGTCCCAACCCATTCATACCACAACTTCAACCAAACGCATCCTAAGACAGTGTCATAGTTTGTACCTAGTATCCTAAATTGTTGCCATCTCATCAGCGGTGCCATTAGAAAATTATTTGGCACCGCTTCAGCAGTTTGTGCAGCCAACTTTGGTCCACACATTCAAGCAGCCAAGCAGTAAAATACTAAATCTTTATGGCACAAAGGAACTGGGCATCGGGGCAACTATGTGCTCCGGAGTCCGGGTCCCTGATTTTTTTCCACTGCATCAGCTCACCAGTTCAGGGCACCAGTGCGAGATGTAGCAACAGTTGTCTTTACACTAGTTTTGCCATACATAGTGGACGGCCTTAGTGCTATTAGTTCTATGTTACTGAATTTGTGCATGTACACACCTGTTAGTATCAATTTGTTGTCATCCAAACACTGTCGCTATGATGTTGCAGTTATATTTACCTTCCTCACAAAATGTTCAGTTTGTTATTTATGGATATGAGTAAGAATTTGTAGCGTCATTGTAGTTAATTATAGCCTCTGATGTTCCCGAATTTGGTTGTTGTCTCAGTACCAATTATTTCATTTGCACATTGAACTTTTTGAGAAGATATATCATAATTAACATGTTTCTTCAGTTTTTCAAAATAAGCATTGGTGATTTTCTATGTTGCTATAAACCCATTTCCCCTACAAATGTACTTATCTAGTTTTAAATATTATAGGATGAACAGAAGTGTTCTTACTTGGAGTGGGTTGATCAAGAGTGGCCACAGTCTTTGGAGATGTGCCTAACAAAGATGTGGATCGTGTATGAGGAAGTGAACACAGGTAGGCTTAGAGAAAGTCTTGTCAACGCTGAAGCATATTTCAAGATGCGGGATAAAAAGTTGAAGGTGGAGAATGATCTCAGATTTTTTTAAATCAGACTTTGCTAAGATGGTGTTGGCAAAGGAGGAGGCACTTTCCCAGTTGGCCCATGCAAAACGGGTTCTTACTGAACTGAAAGCAGAGCTGGATAAGACGAGCCTAGATGATCTTGATTAGGGAAATGAATATATGTTCTTATGAAGTTGAACTAGATATATGTTGTACTGTGTTGTTTTCATGTAGCTGTCGTACTGTGATGTTATAATATATTTATGTGCCTGATATGAAATTGGCAAACAAATGTTCGATATGAAATGTGAATTTGCGTAATACTGGAATTATTATTTGCAAACTAATAAACCTGCTAAATGTGTCATGGACCTTTGCAAGCGGTTCTAGCAGTAAAAGCGCTTGCGATGGATAGCCCAATGCCACACGGTTTTCTTCATCAAATCGTGTGTGATATAGTTGATAAAAGCAAACGGTTAACCAAGGAAGACCGTATGTGATAGTTACACCTTTCACACATGATCCTACACATAAAATTGTGTGGGATTTATGTCCAAACAGAAACGTTTTCCCTAGATTGACTGTGTGGCATGTACATCAGAACGGAAACGTGTTCCTTGGATTGACTGTGTGTGATATACATACGAACGTAAATGTTTTTCTGGATACATACCTACGCACAAGATTTTCCTGGATTACCGTGTGGGATGTACATACCTACAGAAATGATTTTCTCGGATTACTGTGTGGGATGTACATACCTACGAAAATGATTGGGTTTCCATGCCTCGCCCGATCGCACACGGCCCCAGCCTGGGTCCTAAGAGGGCCTATCCCCGACGATTTCTGGGTCGTGTGGGAAGGACACCCTATCACACACACTCACTTGGCGATGGTTCCAAATGTCATCGTGGAAAGGGGTTATAACCGTTTGTTTAGGACCGACGCGCACCAGTGATAGGATCCATGTATGAGAAGAAATTATGGACTTTGGTTGACTTGCCAGATGATCGACAAGCCATAGAGAATAAATGGATCTTCAAGAAGAAGACTGGCGCTGATGGTAATGTTACTGTCTACAAAGCTCGACCTGTCACAAAAGTTTTTGGACAAGTTCAAGGAGTTAACTACGATGAGACTTTCTCACTCGTACTGATGCTTAAGTCTGTCCGAATCATGTTAGAAATTGCCGCATTTTATGATTATGAAATCTGGCAAATGGATGTCAAAACCGCATTCCTTAATCAATATCTAAAAGAAGAGTTGTATATGATGCAACCAGAATGTTTTGTCGATCCTAAAGGTACTAACAGAGTGTGCAAGCTCCAGTGATCCATCTATGGATTGGTGCAAGCATCTCGGAGTTGGAATATACGCTTTGGTGAGGTGATCAAATCATATGGTTTTATTCAGACTTACGGTGAAGCATGTATTTATAAGAAAGTGAGTGGAAGCTCTGTAGCATTTCTGATATTATATGTGGATGACATATTGTTGATTAGAAATGCTGTAGAATTTCTGGATAGCATACAAGGATACTTGAATAAGAATTTTTCAATGAAAGACCTCGGTGAAGCTTCTTACATGTTGGGCATCAAGATCTATAGAGATAGATCAAGACGCTTAATAGGACTTTCACAAAGCACATACCTTGACAAAGTTTTGAAGAAGTTCAAAATGGATCAGTCAAAGAAAGGGTTCTTGCATGTGTTACAAGGTGTGAAATTGAGTCAGACTCAATGCCCGACCACTGCACAAGATAGAGCAAAAATGAAAGTCATTCCCTATGCCTCAGCCATCGGTTCTATCATGTATGCTATGCTGTGTACCAGACCTGATGTCTGCCATTCCATAATTTTCGCAGGGAGGTACAAAAGTACTTCAGGAGTGGATCACTGGACAGCGGTCAAGAATATCCTGAAGTACCTGAAAAGGACGAAGGATATGTTTCTCGTTTATGTAGGTGATCAAGAGCTCGTCGTAAAGGGTTACATCGATGCTAGCTTCTAGACAGATCCGGATGACTCTAAGTCACAGACCGGATACATATTTATATTGAATGGTGGAGCTATCAGTCGGTGCAGTTCCAAGCAGAGCGTCATGGCGGGATTTATGTGTGAAGAGGAGTACATAGCTGCTTCGGAAGCAGCACATGAAGGAGTCTGGATGAAGGAATTCATATCCGATCTAGGTGTAATACCTAGTGCATCGGGTCCAATGACAATATTTTTTGACAACACTAGAGAAATTGCCTTGGTGAAGGAATCCAGGTTTCACAAGAGAACAAAACACATCAAGAGACACTTCAACTCCATTTTTGAAAGGGTCAAGGATGGAGACATAGAAATTTGCAAAGTACATATGGATCTGAATATTGTAGGCCGTTGACTAAGCCTCTTCTGCGGACAAAACATGATCATCACCAAGACTCCATGGGTGTTAGATTCATTACAATGTAATCTAGATTATTGACTCTAGTGCAAGTGGGAGACTGCTGAAAAAATATGCCCTAGAGGCAATAATAAAGTTATTATTATTTTATATTTCCTTATTCATGATAAAGGTTTATTATTCATGCTAGAATTGTATTGACCGGAAACCTAAATACATGTGTCAATACATAAACAAATACCGTGTCCCTGGTAAGCCTCTACTAAACTAGCTCGTTAATCAAAGATGGTTAAGGTTTATATCCATGGGCATGAGTTGTCATTCGATAACGGGATCACATCATTATGAGAATGATGTGATGGAGAAGACCCATCCGTTAGCTTAGCATTTGATCGTATAGTTTATTGCTAATGCTTTCATGTATGTCAAATACATATTCCTTTGACTATGAGATCATGCAACTCCTAGATACCGGAGGAATGTCTTGTGTGCTATCAAACTTCACAATATAACTGGTTGATTATAAAGATGATCTACAGGTATCTCCAAAGGTGTTATCTTGGGTTGGCATGAATCGAGATTAGGATTTGTCACTCCGAGTATCGGAGAGGTCTCTCTGGGTCCTCTCAGTGATACACATCATAATAAGCATTGCAAGCAAATGACTAATGAAGTTAGTCTCGGGGTGATGTATTACGGAACGAGTAAAGAGACTTGCTGGTAACGAGATTGAACTAGGTATAGAGATACCGACGATCGAATCTCGGGCAAGTAACATACCGACGGACAAAGGGAATTATGTATGTTGTCATAACAGTTCGACCGATAAAGATCTTCATAAAATATGTAGGAGCCAATATGGGCATCTAGGTTCCGCTATTGGTTATTGATCGGAGAGGTGTCTCGGTCATGTCTACATAGTTCTCAAACCTGTAGGGTCCGCACGCTTAACGTTTGTTGACGATATAGTATTATATCAGTTATGTGATTTGGTGACCGAATGTTGTTCGGAGACCTGGATGAGATCATGGACATGATGAGGAGTCTCAAAATGGTCGAGAGGTAAAGTTTGATATATAGGGTGATGGTATTCGGACACCGAAAGTGTTTCGGAGGGTACCGGGTCCTTATCGGGTCAACGGAAAGGAGTTTCGGGCACCCCCGGCAAAGATATGGGCCTTATGGGTCAAGAGAGGAAACGCACCAGCCACAAGGGGCTGGTGTGCCCCTTATAGCAGGCTGGCCTAAGGAGGAGAAGGAAATGGGGAAGGGAAAGGAAAGTGTGGATTAGGATTCCCACTTCCTTCCCTCTCCCCCATCTTTCCTTTCCACTTGGGGATACATATCAGGGAAGCGCGGCCAGGGCAGGAGCCCTAGGGCTGGCCGGCCACCTATGTGGTGCACCACGCTACCTCTCCTCCCCCTCCCACCTATATATATGTGGGTGGGGGCACCTAGCACACACCAAATCAATTGTTTGCCGTGTGTGGCGCTCCCCTCCACCGTTTACACCCCGGTCATATTTTTGTAGTGCTTAGGCGAAGCCGTGCGGAGATCACGTCACCATCACCGTCACCACACCGTCGTGCTGACGGAACTCATCTACTACCTCGACGTCTTGCTGGATCAAGAAGGCGAGGGACGTTACCGAGTTGAACATGTGTAGAACGCGGAGGTGTCGTGCGTTCAGTACTTGATCGGTTGAAGCACAAAGAAGCTCGACTAGATCAACCGCGTTGTGAAACACTTCTGCTTACGGTCTACGAGGGTACGTAGACACACTGCCCCCCTCGTTGCTATGCATCTCCATTTATAGATCTTTGTGTGTGCGTATTTTTTTGTTTTCCATGTAGCGTTTCCAATGCTAAGCGCGCAGGGGGTCTTGGGCCCATTGCCCTTTGCACTCGTGCACATTGCGTATGTGGTCGGTGAGCAAACCTAGCCCCCTTATACAGGCGAAGGCATAACCAGTCCAACCCGGCGTGTGCCGCTCAATCGCTGACGTTCGAAGAGCTTCGGCTGATACATACGACGCAGAGTGCCCATACTTATTCCCACGTGATGGTTAGTGCGAAAAGTCCAAGGCCTACTTGGATCACATTTCCAAACCATTAGTGTCTTGGGAGGTCGCGGTAACGAGTAGAGACTCATGATCATGTGCCTCGTTGCCCCATCGCATGGACTTACGGCAAGGGCCCGGAATGCCAAGTCGTGCCACATAATTATCTCGCGGGTACCCTCCTGGTCAACCCGACTCCACATCGCTCGTGGGTACCCCCTCCGGGCCGACCCGACTTTATCATGATTTGGTGGTAAAATCAAAGTAACTGTGTGTCCAAAACACCAAGGGGGAATCTGAGGAATCACCCTCGATGGATTCCACTTGATGTAACTATCAAGGTGAACTAAGGAGGAATCACCCTCGAAGGTTCACTCTTGATGTGCTGCACGACAGAGTCGTTATCGGGAGTGGTGAAGGAGGAATCACCCTCCGTAGACAACGATCGATGAGCTTCACTACAAAGATCTCATCAGAAGTGCCTACGAGGTATCACCGTTGGCACGCGATAGTTACTCTGCAGAGGCATACAATCAACGGGAGTGTGATGTGATGTGTCAGGCTCTGGACGTCGATCATGTTAACCGAGTCATCTGGTAATCCAGCGGGCGCAACAGGGACAAGGTGACTGGGTCACTGATGGATCACTAACCAACCTATACTAAGCATTTTATGATAAGCAGGTAAGGTACAAAGCAGATTACAAAAGTAGGTTATGCGTCATAATAGGAGCAATCAATTACAGTAGCAAAATCTAATGCAAGCATGAGAGAGAAAGAATGGGCGATATAGGAATGATCAATGGGATTTTGCTTGCCTGGTAGCTCTGCTGAAAAGTTCTGGTCGTCAGGGGTGTAGTCAACGTCAGGAGCAGTGTTAGTCTCGATGTCTACTGGAGAGAAGAGGGGGTAGAAACAATAAATATAAAGCAAACAGATGCATCACTAAGCATGACATGACAATATGCAAAGTTAGGGGTGACCCATCGCAATACTACACATTGTAGACGAAGAGGGAATACATCTGGGGATGTTTTCCCTGAGTTTGGCATTTTCCAGACAGTTAAAAGAAAGGGGACGGTTCCATGTTCATCATGCTAGAGGCATGTGACAGATGAACGGATTGCATATTCAGATTCATTGTATTTTTCTGAACAACTTTCATATATAAATTTTCATCTGATTTATAAATTATTTTATATGATTTTCAAAGATTTAAACATTTTTTGGAATTATTATTTTTTAAATTAGTTCAAAAATATAATTAATGCGTCAGCATAATGTCACACTGACGTCAGAAGTCAACCAGCCAGCTGATTAGTCAAAGTGACGGCTGGGACCACCTGCCATTAAAGTGGGGTTAATAGAGTTAAAAACTAATCTAATGTAACTAATTAACCTACGGGGCCCTCATGTCAGTGCCTACTTAGTTTAATTAATTAAATTAATTAGTAGTTAGGGGTGGGCCCCATCTATCAGCTGCTGGGATTGGCCCAGTCAGCGGTTAACCGAAGTCAGCAGGTCAAGGGGGCCCCTGGGACCCACTGGCAGTGACCTGGTCGTGGGCCCCAGGGCGGCCACATCGGCACGGGCGTTGGAGAGGGCTCCGGCGACCAAAGACACGGTGGCTTCCTGCCGGAGTTGGTCGGAATAATGCTACATGGCTCGGATGGGCGCACGGCTTGCGGTGTTCGAAAGAGGAGCGCATGACGCGTCGTTTGGGACTACTAGGCGGAGCTGGAGCTTCCAAAGGAGGCGCTGGTGATGGTCGAAGCGGGCGTCGACGTTCTGGTGTGGTCGTGATCGGCGAAGGGGGCCACGGGAGGGCGAGATGAGGGCACGGGTGGATTCACCGCGAGGCGCTGAGCACTTGCCCGTGCTCGGTTGGCTCGGAAATGAGCGGCGGCGACGGGCTACGATGGTGGCGGCAGCAGCAGCAGGAGACGGAGGGACGAGCTCAGGAGAGAGAAGAAGGGGGTGCGGTGCTCACCGGGTGGCGCAAGTAGGCGAGCGAGTGGCTTCGGAGCAGCAAAGGTGGCCGGTTTCGTCGTGGTTCACCGGTGACCCAAGGAGGAAGAAGGTTGGGGTGCGGCATAGGCGGTCCTCGGCGTCTTGAGGCTCCTCGAGGAGGGGTTGCCGGTGAAGGCAGAGTGGGCGGACACGATGGTGCGGCGTGGGGAGGGCGGTGGTCGCTGTGGCGCAGGAGCGACGGCGACGAGCGCATCGAGCGAGGTGTGGATCTGGAGGAGGGGAGAGAGAGAGAGAGAGAGCAGGTGTGGGCAAGAGGGAGAGAGAGGGAGAAATATTTAGGGGCCGCGGTGACCTCCTTATCTGCTCCCACGATGTTGTAGCAGTATGGCCGGCAAGGGTCTCAACGGCAACGCGCGGGCGCGGGTGTCGGTCGGTTGAACATGGGAAGGGGAAAGATGACAGGGGAGGGGGGTAGGCAGTTCGGCTAGGCCGAGGCCTAGGGGGCGGGGGGTTTCCCCTCCTTTTGCTTTTTCTTTTTATTTTTCTTTTTACACTTTCTGTATTCCATTTGGTTTCTTTTTATTTTTTGTTTTACAAATCATAAATTTAGTCCCAAAATTAGTATTAATAATTAGGCCATTGTCACAATTAGTTTATCATTTAAATAAATTAGTATAGAATTTTTATAAATTGAAATGCATTTATATAATTGTTTTACCCACTGTTTTAATTAGTTTACGGCATTTAAACACTTTACAAAAAGAGACAATTCCATTTCTGCCCCTCACTGGAACCCACTACTCAAATTTGCCCCTAATTTCAACGTGTGCTTAAATTTATCCCTCTACCATTAGTTGCCCTTATAGAAAAGCCCTTCTGCATCGTTACCGTCCGTTCAAACATCTTTGACCATCTCGAAAAAATAGCAAAAAAATAAAAAAAATAACTAAAATTCTGAGGGATCAAAGATACTCAAGGCTCAGTTCTTTTCAGGCTTATGAGAGGCTTATGGTGGAAATTAAGCTCAAGCCAAAAAGAACTCGTTTATGTACCATTGGCTTAATTTCCAGCGACAACCCCCTCCTTAACATTTGAGAGAAGCCAGCGAAGGGTAGGTTCCCGAGCGTAGCCCTTTCAAAAGTGAAGCAGTATTTCTTATTACCCTTTTTCCCCTTGTATTTACGGCAAAACTGCCACCGCTCAGCCTACCGAACAAGCCGTCCATGGCCCATGCACGTACAGAACAATCCGCGTACTTGACAACATTGCCTCGCACGTAGGGTTTCTATCGCCACTGTCCTATCTTCCGCCGCCATCGTCCTGCCTTCCTTCGCCGATCGTCGCGAGCTGCCGCCGCAGCCGATCACCGCTAGCCGTCGCCGCCGTCATCGCTCGCTTGGAGTCTCCTGGGTAGCCAACGCTGCTATAGCTCTGCTCCGATGCCCCACCTGGAGGTCTCTCCATTGTTTCTCTACTCGAGGGACGCCCCAGTCCAGCTCTCCTCCCGTCCGACGCTCCAGTCCGTCCCTCCCCCTCCACCTTCTTACAACAGATCAAGGTTTTTGTCCAAGCTCTTCTGCAGGTAAGCACACATAGATTTTATTGCTTCTAGTTTATTTCTATCTTGTTCTGCCATGCGATCTATGCTTTGAGGCTTGTCATGTATGAGATCTACGGTAGAGAATAAGCAAAAATACTTCAGACTGCACACTGGTTGCCGTGTATGTACATGTGTGTGTACGAACAAAAATATTCAGCTCGTGCCTTGATTTCCTACGGGCTATGTGCTATGGGGTACGGGGTATTTGATTAATTGAAACATTCATTTTTTATAGATGGATAAAGGGAAACCTGGGAAAGCAACTTGGGATGCTATGGCCCATAAATTTTTTCTTGATATTTGTATTGAAGAAGTGAATGCAAATAACCGTTCCGATGGACATCTGACCGCAATTGGCTACGAAAATATGATAAGAAAGTTCAATGAGCGAACAAAGAGAAATTACATTCGCAAGCAATTCAAGAATAGGTGGGATCTAATAAAAAAAGAGTACAATTGTTGGAAGACGCTGAACCAAAAGGCATCTGGCATTGGAATTGATCTTGTTACTAAGAGCATTGCTGCTAGCGATGAATGGTGGACAAATGAGATACAGGTATTGATGAATTCATATTACTTTCGTAAGCAACTTTGTCTTCCAATTATTTTATTAATGTATTTATGTGATATATTTTTGCAGAGAAATGAATTGGCGGCCAAGTTTCGATATGCTCCATTAGTTGATGAGGAAAGAATGAGTATTGTATTTGATGACCATAGTGTAACAAATGCATATGCGACGGTGCCACCTTCTATTGGAAATATGCCCTAGAGGCAATAATAAATTGGTTATTATTATATTTCCTTGTTCATGATAATTGTTTATTATCCATGCTAGAATTGTATTGATAGGAAACTCGGATACATGTGTGGATACATAGACAAACACCATGTCCCTAGTGAGCCTCTAGTTGACTGGCTCGTTGATCAATAGATGGTTGCGGTTTCCTGACCATGGACATTGGATGTCGTTGATAACGGGATCATAGCATTAGGAGAATGATGTGATGGACAAGACCCAATCCTAAGCCTCGCACAAGATCGTCTAGTTCGTATGCTAAAGCTTTTCTAAATGTCAAGTATCTTTTCCTTAGACCATGAGATTGTGCAACTCCCGGATACCGTAGGAATGCTTTGGGTGTGCCAAATGTCACAACGTAACTGGGTGGCTATAAAGGTGCACTACAGGTATCTCCGAAAGTGTCTGTTGGGTTGGCACGAATCGAGACTGGGATTTGTCACTCCGTGTGACGAAGAGGTATTTCTGGGGCCACTCGGTAGGACATCATCATAATGTGCACAATGTGATCAAGGAGTTGATCATGGGATGATGTGTTACGGAACAAGTAAAGAGACTTGCAGTAACGAGATTGAGCAAGGTATCGGTATACCGACTATCGAATCTCAGGCAAGTGCTATACCGATAGACAAAGGGAATCGTATACGGGATTGATTGAATCCTTGACATCGTGGTTCATCCGATGAGATCATCGTGGAACATGTGTGAGCCAACATGGGTATCCAGATCCCGCTGTTGGTTATTGGTCGGAGAGTTGTCTCGGTCATGTCTGCATGGTTCCCAAACCCGTAGGGTCTACACACTTAAGGTTCGATGATGCTAGGGTTATAGGGAATAGATATGCGTGGTTACCGAATGTTGTTAGGAGTCCCGGATGAGATCCCGGACGTCATGAGGAGTTCCGGAATGGTCCGGAGGTAAAGATTCATATATGGGAAGTCCCGTTTTGGTCACCGGAAAAGTTTCAGGCGCTATCGGTAGCGTACCGGGACCACCGGGAGGGTCCCGGGGGTCCACCGGGTGGGCCCACCGGCCCCAGAGGGCTGTGTGGGCCAAGTGTGGGAGGGGATCAGCCCCAGGTGGGCTGGTGCGCCCCCCACCAGGGCCCAAGGCGAAGAGAGAAGGGAAGGAGGGGAAACCCTAGGCTGAGATGGGCCTAAGGCCCACCTAGTGGTGCCCCCCCTCTCTCTCCCCCGTGGCCGCCCCCTAGATGGGATCTAGGCCTGGCCGCCACCCCTAGGGGTGGAAACCTAGGTGGGGGCGCAGCCCCTCCCTTCCCCCTATATATACTTGAGGTTTGGGGCTGCCCAACATACGGTTGGACCTCTCTCTCTTGGCGCAGCCCTACCTCTCTCCCTCCTCGTCCCTCGTATTGCTTGGCGAAGCCCTGCTGGAGTCCCGCACTCCTCCACCACCACCACACCGTCGTGCTTCTGCTGGACGGAGTCTTCCCCAACCTCTCCCTCTCTCCTTGCTGGATCAAGCAGTGGGAGACGTCACCGGGTTGCACGTGTGTTGAACGCGGAGGCGCCGTTGTTCGGCGCTTAGATCGGAATCAACCGCTATCTGAATCTCTACGAGTACGACTCCTTCATCCGCGTTCTTGTAACGCTTCCACATTGCGATCTACAAGGGTATGTAGATGCACTCCCCTCTCCCTCGTTGCTAGATTACTCCATAGATTGATCTTGGTGATGCATAGAATTTTTTTGATTTCTGCTACGATCCCCAACAGTGGCATCATGAGCTAGGTCTATGCATAGTTTCTTGCACGAGTAGAACACAAAGTAGTTGTGGGCGCGTCGATTTGTTAATTTACTTGACGTTACTAGTCTTATCTTGATTCGGCGGCATCGTGGGATGAAGGGGCCCGGACTGACCTTACACGTACTCTTACGTGAGACTGGTTCCACCGACTGACATGCACTAGTTGCATAAGGTGGCTAGCGGGTGTCTGTCTCTCCCACTTTAGTCGGATCGGATTCGATGAAAAGGGTCCTTATGAAGGGTAAATAGAAATTGGCATATAACGTTGTGGTTTTGGCGTAGGTAAGAAACGTTCTTGCTAGAAACCTATAGTAGCCACGTAAAAACTTGCAACAACAATTAGAGGACGTCTAACTTGTTCTTGCAGCATATGCCGTGTGATGTGATATGGCCAAAAGGATGTGATGAATGATATATATATGATGTATAAGATTGATCATGTTCTTGTAATAGGAATCACGACTTGCATGTCGATGAGTATGACAACTGGCAGGAGCCATAGGAGTTGTCTTTATTTTATTGTATGACCTGCGTGTCATTGAAAACGCCATGTAATTACTTTACTTTATTGCTAACCGTTAGCCATAGTAGTAGAAGTAATGTTTGGCGAGACAACTTCATGAAGACACGATGATGGAGATCATGGTGTCATGCCGGTGACAATGATGATCATGGAGCCCTGAAGATGAAGATCAAAAGGAGCAAAATGATATTGGCCATATCATGTCACTATTTGATTGCATGTGATGTTTATCATGTTTTCACATCTTATTTGCTTAGAACGGCGGTAGTAAATAAGATGATCTCTCACTAAAAATTTCAAGAATTGTGTTCCCCCTAACTGTGCACCGTTGCTAAGGTTCGTTGTTCCGAAGCACCACGTGATGATCGGGTGTGATAGGCTCTAACGTTCGCATACAACGGGTGTAAGCCAGATTTACACACACAATACACTTAGGGTTCACTTGACGAGCCTAGGATGTACAGAGCCTCGGAACACGGAAGACAGAAAGGTCGAACATGAGTCGTATAGAAGATACGATCAACATAAAGATGTTCACTGTTGATGACTAGTCCGTCTCACGTGATGATTGGACACGGCCTAGTCGATTCGGATCATGTATCACTTAGATGACTAGAGAGATGTCTATCTAAGTGGTAGTTCACTAGATAAACTTAGTTTTCATGAACAATAATCTAAGTTGTCTTCGCAAATTATGTTGTAGACCAATAGCTGCGTTGTAGCTCCATGTTTAATACGATCCTAGAGAAAGACTAAGTTGAAACATATTGTAAGCAATGATGCGGACTGGGTCCGTAGTCCAAGGAGTGTCCTCACTGCTACACAGAAGTCTTACATCTTTGATGCACCGCTCGATGTGCAAACCCCTACAACGTCGTCTGTGGATGTTGTGAACACCTGACAGACACATCCTGATGACTACTTGATAGTTTAGTGCACCATACTTTACGGCTTAGAATCGGGATTCCAATGACGTTTTGAACGCCATAAGACATATGAGCTGAAATTGGGATTTCAGGCGCATGCCCGTGTTGAGAGGTATGAGACCTCCGACAAGTTCTTTTGCCAACAAGATGGAGGAGAATAGCTCAACTAGTGAGCATGTACTCAGAATGTCTGGGTGCTAAGACCACTTGAACCAAGTGGGAGTTAATCTTTCAGATGAGATAGTGGTTGACAGAATTCTCTAGACACTATCACCAAGCTACTAGAACTTCGTGATGAACTATGACATGCAAAGGATGGAGATGATCACGGAGCTATTAGTGGTGCTTAAGACCGCAAAAGTAGAAATCAAGAAGGAGCATCAAGTGTTGATGGTTTAACAAGACCACTGGTTTCAAAGGGGGCAAGGGCTAGAAGGGAAACTTCATGAATGGCAAACCAGTTGTCACTCTAATGAAGGAACCCAAGGTTGAACCCAAACCTCGAGACTAAGTGCTTCTATTGTAAGGGGAACAGTCACATTGTAGCGGAACTACCCCAAATACATGGTAGATAAGAAAGCTGGCAACTTCAAAAAAGGATATTTGATATACGTGTGATTGATGTGTACCTTACTAGTACTCCTAGTAGTTGCTGGGTATTGGATACCGGTTCAGTTTCTATTATTAGTGACTTGAAGCAAAAGCTACGGACTGAACGGAGACTAGCTGAGGGCGAGGTGATGATGTGTGTTGGAAGTGTTTCCAAGGTTGATAAGATCACCATCGCACGCTCCCTCTACCTTCGGGATTAGTGTTGAACCTAGATAAATGTTATCACGTGTCTACGTTGAGCATGAATATGATTAGATCATGTTCATTACAATACGGTTATTCATTTAAGTTAGAGAATAATGGTTATTCTGTTTACATGAATAATACCTTTATGGTCATGCACCCAATGGTTTATTGAATCTCGATCATAGTAATACACATGATAATAATATTATCGCCAAAAGATGTAGAGTTAATAATGATAGTACCACTTTCTTGTGGCATTGTCGCTTAGGTCATTTTGGCATAAAATGCATGAAGAAACTCCATGCTAATGGATGTTTGGAGTCACTTGATTTTGAATCGCTTGACACATGCGTGACATGCCTCATGGGCAGGATGACTAAGATCCCGTTTTCAGGTACAATGAAACGGGCAAGTGACTTGTTGGAAATCATACATGCTGATGTGTGTGATCCAATGAGAATTAAGGCGTGTGGTGGATATCGTTATTTTCTCATCTTCACTGACGATTTGAGTAGATATGGGTATATTTACTTAATGAAGCAAAAGTCTGAAACGTTTGAAAAGTTCAAGCGATTTCAGAGTGAAGTTAAGAATCATCATAACAAGAAGATCATGTTCCTATGATCTGATCAAGGGGAGATTTTCTAAGTTATGAGTTTGGCAATCACTTAAGACTTTGTGGAATTGTTTCGCAGTTGAAGCCACCTGGAACACCACAGCGTAATGGTGTGTCCGGACGTCGTAATCGAACCTTATGAGATAAGGTGCGATCTATGATGTCTCTTACCAATCTACCGCTATTATTTTGAGGTTATGCATTAGAGATAGCTGCGTTCACTTTAGATAGGGCACCATCTAATTCCGTTGAGACGACGTCGTATGAACTATGGTTTAGCAAGAAACCAAAGTTGTCGTTTCTTAATGTTCTGGGCTGCGATGCTTATGGCTTCAGCTGGAAAGAGCTCGAACCCAAAGCGGACAAATACATCTTCATAGCATACCCAAAGGTAATAGTTGGGTATACCTTCTATCTCAGATCCATGGGCAAAAATGTTTGTCGCTAAGAACGGGTCCTTTCTCGAGAAGGAGTTTCTCTTGAAAGGATAGAGTGGGAGGAAGATAGAACTTGATGAGGTTGTCAAACCCTCACTTCAACCGAAGAGTAGTGCAACACAGAAAGATATTTATGTGGAACCTATGACTGTTGAAGAGGAAACTAATGATAGTGATCATGAAGCTTCGGATCAAGTTGCTATCGAACCTCGTAGGTCGACAACGATATGTACTACTCCTGAGTGGTACGGTAATCATGTCTTAGATGTCATGTTGTTGGACAACAATGAACCTACGAACTATGGAGAAGCGATGGTGGGCCCGTATTCCGACAAATGGTTAGAAGCCGAGAAATCCGAGATAGGATCCATGTATCAAAACAAAGTATGGACTTTGGTGGACTTGCCCGATGATCGGCAAGCCATTGAGATAAATGGATCTTTAAGAAGAAGACGGACATGGACGGTAATGTCACCGTCTATAAAGCTCGACTTGTGGCGAAGAGTTTTTCATAAGTTCAAGGAGTTGACTACGATGAGATTTTCTCACCCGTAGCGATGCTTAAGTCCGTCGGAATCATGTTAGCATTAGATGCATTTATGAAATCTGGCAGATGGATGTCAAACAAGTTTCCTTACCAGTTTTCATAAGGAAAGGTTGTATGTGATACAATCAGAAAGGTTTTGTCGATCCTAAGGATGCTAAAAGGTATGTTAGCTCCAGCGATCCTTCCATGGACTAGAGCAAGCATCTCGGAGTCAGAAATACGCTTTGATGGAGTGATCAAAGTTTTTGGGTTTATTCAAAGTTTGTTAGAAACTTGTATTTACAAAAAAGTGAGTGGGAGCACAACAACATTTCTGATAAGTATATGTGAATGACATATTGCTGATCCGAAATGATGTAGAATTTCTGGAAAGCATAAAGGGTTGTTTGAAAGGAGTTTTTCAAAGGAATACCTGGATAAAGCTGCTTACATATTGGGCATCAAGATCTATAGAGATAGATTAAGACGCCTGATGATACTTTCAAAAGAACACACACCTTTGACATAATTTTGAAGGAGTTCAAAATAGATCAGTCAAAGAAGGAGTTCTTACCTGAATTGTAAGGTCTGAAGTTGAGTAAGACTCAAAGCTTGACCACGACAGAAGAAACAGGAAGGACGAAGGTCGTCCCCTATGCCTTTGTCATGGGCTCTATACGGTATGCCATGCTGAGTACCGCACCTGATGTGTGCCTTGCCACATGTCTGGCAAGAGGGTACAAAGGTGATCCAGGAGTGGATCACCAGATAGTGGTCAAAATTATCCTTAGAGGAATAAGGAAATATTCTTGGTTATGGAGGTGATAAAGAGTTCGACGTAAAAAGTTACGTCGATGCAAGCTTAACACCTATCCGGATAGCTCTGAGTAGAGATACCGGATGCGTATAATGGAGCAATAATTTGGTATAGCTCCAAGTGAAACATGGTAGCACCATCTATGATATGACATAAAGTTTTGCGAAGTACATAGGGATCTGAATGTTGCAGACCCGTTGACTACAACCTCTCTCACAAACATGATCAAACCCAGAATTCATTGAGTGTTAATCACATAGTGATGTGAACTAGATTACTGACTCTAGTAAACTCTTTGGATGTTAGTCACATGGCGATGTGGCCTGTGAGTGTTAATCACATGGTGATGTGAACTAGATTATTGACTCTAGTGCAAGTGGGAGACTGTTGGAAATATGCCCTAGAGTCAATAATAAATTGGTTATTATTATATTTCCTTGTTCATGATAATTGTTTATTATCCATTCTAGAATTGTATTGATAGGAAACTCAGATACATGTGTGGATACGTGGACAAACACCATGTCCCTAGTGAGCCTCTAGTTGACTGGCTCGTTGATCAATAGATGGTTGCGGTTTCCTGACCATGGACATTGGATGTCGTTGATAACGGGATCACATCTTCAGGAGAATGATGTGATGGACAAGACCCAATCCTAAGCCTAGCACAAGATCGTCTAGTTCGTATGCTAAAGATTTTCTAAATGTCAAGTATCTTTTCCTTAGACCATGAGATTGTGCAACTCCCGGATACCGTAGGAATGCTTTGGGTGTGCCAAACGTGACAACGTAACTTGGTGGCTATAAAGGTGCACTACAGGTATCTCCGAAAGTGTCTGTTGGGTTGGCACGAATCGAGACTGGGATTTTTCACTCCGTGTGACGGAGAGGTATCTCTGGGCCCACTCAGTAGGACATCATCATAATGTGCACAATGTGATCAAGGAGTTGATCACGGGATGATGTGTTACAAAACGAGTAAAGTGACTTGCCGTAACGAGATTGAGCAAGGTATCGGTATACCGACGATCGAATCTCGGGCAAGTGCTATACCGATAGACAAAGGGAATCGTATACGGGATTGATTGAATCCTTGACATCGTGGTTCATCTGATGAGATCATCGTGGAACATGTGGGAGCCAACATGGGTATCCAGATCCCGCTGTTGGTTATTGGCCGGAGAGTTGTCTTAGTCATGTCTGCATGGTTCCCTAACCCGTAGGGTCTACACACTTAAGGTTCGACGACGCTAGGGTTATAGGGAATAGATATGTGTGGTTACCGAATGTTGTTTGGAGTCCCGGATGTGATCCGGGACGTCACGAGGAGTTCCGGAATGGTCCGTAGGTAAAGCTTTATAAATGGGAAGTCCCGTTTTGGTCACGGAAAAGTTTCGGGCGCTATCGCTAGCGTACCGGGACCACCGGGAGGGTCCCGGGGGTCCACCGGGTGGGGCCACCGGCCCCAGAGGGCTGCGTGGGCCAAGTGTGGGAGGGGACCAGCCCCAGGTGGGCTGGTGCGCCCCCCACCATGGCCCAAGGCGAAGAGAGAAGGGAAGGAGGGGAAACCCTAGGCTCAGATGGGCCTAAGGCCCACCTAGTGGTGCCCCCACTCTCTCCCCCTTGGCCGCCCCCTAGATGGGATCTAGGGCTGGCCGCTGGCCCTAGGGGTGGAAACCTAGGTTGGGGCGCAGCCCCTCCCTTCCCCCTATATATACTTGAGGTTTGGGGCTGCCCAACATACGGTTGGACCTCTCTCTCTTGGCGCAGCCCTACCTCTCACCCTCCTCGTCTCTCGTAGTGCTTGGCGAAGCCCTGCTGGAGTCCTGCATTCCTCCACCACCACCACGCCATCGTGCTGCTGCTGGACGGAGTCTTCCCCAACCTCTGCCTCTCTCCTTGCTGCATTAAGGCGTGGGAGACGTCACAGGGCTGCACGTGTGTTGAACGCGGAGGCGCCGTTGTTCGGCGCTTAGATCGGAATCAACCGCGATTTGAATCGCTACGAGTATGACTCCTTCATCCGCGTTCTTGTAACGCTTCCGCATTGTGATCTACAAGGGTATGTAGATGCACTCCCCTCTCCCTCATTGTTAGATTACTCCATAGATCGATCTTGGTGATGCGTAGAAATTTTTTGATTTCTGCTATGATCCCCAACACCTTCGTCATCTCAAATTCCTACCTCTCAAATTAACATTGGGGATGATGACGAGGACTCGGAATGTGAAATAGATGTCACCCAAGATACACCCACCCATGTTTCAACTAAAGGTCGAAAGAAGAGAGCATGTCCTTACTCACCTAGTTCGGCGATGGTTCAAAAGATGGCCAAAGATACTGATGGTAAAATGGTATTTAATCGTATGGCTGACCTTTGGGAAAGGAGGGAGATTAGCCGCAATTCGGTGACATCTCAGACGAATGAGGATACTATGAGAGATGAGATTAAAGAAATGAAGGCCATGGTGGTGAATGATGGTGGTAAGCCTGGAATTGATTTGTATTTATTTGTGTTCTGTCGGAAGCAGAGCAACCTAAATACCGCAACAGAAAAGGTTTCACCAGTCAGAATGTCATGGCAATTTGTGATTTCGACATGAGGTTCATTTTTGTTGTTGCTGGATGGCTGGGATCTGTTCATGACACGCGTGTATGGGCTGATGCACGAGCTGAATATTCCAGTTTCCCACACCCTCCCAGTGGTATTGACTAGTGCATGCATTATGTTGCAGTACCATTTCTCTTTTCCTTTAATTTACTGGTCGTCATTGTATTTTTTTCTCACTGCAGGAAAATACTATCTTGTTGACTCTGGATATCCTAACCGAGATGGGTATCTAGCACCATACAAAGGACAACGATACCATGTTCCTGATTTCCAGCAAGTACCTCCACGAGGGAGAAATGAGACGTTCAATCATCGACATTCCTCACTACGAAACGTCACTGAAAGATCATTTGGTGTTCTCAAGATGAAATGGCGAATCCTTCTTGGCATCAGACGTTACAAAGTTGGTACGCAAACAATGATAATTACTGCATGCACATGTCTTCATAACTACATCCGTGACAACAAACTACGTGATGAGCATTTCGAGAAGGTTGAGAATGGATCATATGTTCACGAGGAGAGCGTTTCTCATCACTTTGCACCCTATGATGAGGGTAATATGGGTACCATACGTGATGCTATTGCTGCGAGTGTCTTCCCCTGAGGAACAGCTTTGAGGTGTATGTTTTTCTTGGGAGAACCTTGTAATAACTTCAACAAATTTATTTTTTTCGCCTTGATAGCACTTTGGGTTACTCATATGTGAAACAATGAAGTTTGAATGATGTTCGTATGTGTGGCAATACTCTTCCTTTGTTCGACTTTAAACATTTTATGATATTCAAAAAAATCAATTTTATGTTTGTATGCGCGACGTAACAACTACGAAATAACTCAATATTGTTTACCGAGAACAAAATTACATTCCAGGGGTATCACAGACTTTTCACCGGTATATCTGAAAATTAGCTAAACGAACAGAAACAGAAAAGAACTGGATGGCTTATTCACAGGGGGCTTATTTCCACTACAGCTTCTCATGGGCTTAATTTCACCGTGGCTTATGCACAAGCCGCCGCTCAAAAGAACTGGCCCCAAGTGTGCAAGGTGCCTGCAAATTTTCATGCTATTTGGGCATTCTAGGAGCTTGTGGCAATGGAAAAACAGTAAATATGTACTCCTATGAACAATAAATTAAAAACAATAGCAAAAAAATCAAAAAAAATATGAATTTTTTATGGATCTGAGATGCTCACGTGCGCAAGGTGTATGCAAAATTTTGTTGTGTTTGGACATTGTAGGAGCTCGTGGAGAAAAAAAAATCAAAAATTGTCTTACAAAAAAACTTTCAAAAAATACACTATTTTGGTTTTTTTGCTAGAGCTCCTCGCATGTCATTTGATCACAAACTTTTGCACACACCTTGCGCACCTGAGCATCTTGGATGCCAAAAAAATTCATATGTTTTTGAATTTTCTTGTTATTTTTTTAATTTAATATTCAAAGATGTACAGATTTATTGTTTTCTTTTGCCACGAGATCCTGGTATGTCTAAATAGCACGAAAATTTGCACACACCTTCCGCACATGAGTATTTTTTATCGCTCAAAATTTTAGAATTTTTTTTTCCTATTTTTTCCAGATGGTGAAAGCTGTTTGACTAGACGATAATGGCGCATAAGGGCATTTATATAAGGGCAACTAACGGCAGAGGGGCAAATTTGAGCACACATTGAAATTAGGGGCAAATTTGAGTAGTGGGTTCCAACTAGGGGTAGAAATGGAATTGTCCCTTACAAAAATGTTGGTTGACCATCATAACTAGTTATGCATTATTTGCCACATGATGAACATTTTAGTTTTCTTGATTAAGAAATTCTCAAATTCACTTATAGTTTGAATTTGAATTCAAGTGGAATTTGAAATGAGATATTGCTCAAAGGTGACTAAGCACTGTTTTAGCGAAATGATTAACTTAACCTCAGGGGTTACTGTAGCTCATTAATACATGAGTGTTACAATAATGGAACGGGAGGTTAGTAGTGCATATTGTGCTATGGATAATGAGTATGATGAAATATCCATCACTCCGGCCTCACGACCCACCCGAGCACACATTTTTCTTAATCTAAACACACTTCTCTTTATTGATCATAAAATAGATTCATGTGATACATTTTAGGTCTAGAGGATTAAGGAGCTATAGATGAAGTCCTAATGAAAGGCTTAAAGTGTGCTTAGCGAGGTTATGTATCTCTATATTGGTCTCACGTCCTTTAAAGAGGAAGGGACATTTGGTGAACTGGCTTGCCGTAGCTATCCACTCGAGCACACAAGCATCATTATCTCAGGTTTTCTCTACTATATATACTATTAAACAAGCAAACACAAACTTTCTTACACTCACACCTCAAAGCATACCCATGACAACACGGTCTAATTAGAGCCTCACGATTAGACCTACTCATTTAGGTCTAACCATCAAGTAACCACTAAACCTTATAAAAGTACGTTTATCAATTCAAAAGAGCGGACAAAAACTCTGTCATCAGCGTTGCCACTGGTCACGCAACCACTCCAATGGATTTTTGTTTCTTCACAAAAGTGAAACTTTAGCTCTGGACATTGCAACTCTTCAGCTATGCTGCAAGGTTGCAATTTTTAAACAAGAAAATAAAATTGGGATAGGCTAACAAAAGGCGTATAAGGTATTTATACTCCACCAAGTCCAACATTTCTAGCCAACAACAAATCACACAATATATATCATAATGCAGTTGGTGTAGGAGTTATTGATGGGGTTATTATCAGCTACTCCGGTGTTGTCATGTTTCTTGCTTCCTACATATTTGTCCTTTTGATCCTTTTCCATTTGATCAAATAGTTTCCTACTGAATATTAAGAAATATCCTTACATCTATAGTTGTGATTGCATCTGCTTGCATAATTGTCAATTTCAAATTGTCTTTAGAAAGTTGTGTACACGACGCACGACATACTATTGTAAATTACAACATATATTGCTTCTATGCTCTTTGACAGTTGTTGGCAGCAATGAGAAGGCATATTACGAAATCCCAATTTGTATTATTCAAGGGCAACATTTTTGTATATAACTGAAATATCCACATCTCACTCATTCATGTACTACTTTCTAGGTGAACATGATTTGGATGCGTCAATAGCATTGTAGCTGTAGTTAGCATAAAAGGCAGCATCCCACCAAGAAGGTAAATTGTTCTGTTGTCCAATGGATTGAAGCCATAATATACTTGCTTAGTAAATTATTTAGCTTGGTGGTAGACTTATAATGCCTGCCAACTTAGTGAATTTATAAACCTGAAAGTTTGTGTTTTTCATTTAACTTGAATTTGCACAATTCAGTTATATGTTCATTGACTGGATTCCACACGGCATTTCCTGCAGGCAATGGTGGGAAGTGGATGGGCATGGCTTCTGTTTGTTGTGTAATTATGTGTTACCTTATTCCTTCCTGCTGAGGGTGACTCCATGCATGCGCAAGCTATATGTTCTTTTATAATTTATTTGGTGATTACAGTATGATTCACATCCCAACCACCACAACCGCAACAGAGATCGCAGGGAACATGAGAGAAGATAGCAATATACATAACCCCCTCTTGCTCATTTATCATCATGTAAGGTTTTTTTTGCTTGTATTTATTCGAGAATAACAATATTGTGTATTCGTTTAATTCATATGAATTCTCTTAGTCATGTTTCAGATGTGTGTTGCACGTGCAATATTGTTTTTGAAATGGAACACCCATATTCCATAAATCACACTGGTGCAGCCAAAACGCCGGCCATCCGAACATTTATATCGTCAGGTAGGTCATCAACTCAGTCAGTCGGCTGACATCGTATGCCGCTAGAGCATGCGCTAAATCATTACATGCCCGAGGGGCGAACCCAAAAGAAATATGAGTAAAGTATAAACTTGCAAAAACTCTAAACTTGTAAAAACTCTAATTTTTGGAAGGATCGTCAGGGCAGTTGGACTAAAAGGAGCAGGTGCTAAATCGACACTTTCGTGCTATTTTTGGCCCATAGCCCGCTCAAAGTCCAGATTGGCATGTATCGAGCCCAGCATGTTAAAATCCTAGCCTAAAATCTTAATAGTGCATGCGCACTTTTTGCGGAGAACGAGCAGCCGGCTCCTGGCCGCTCGATTTCACTCGTGTCATCGGGAGTCCCACTGCATGTGCTATTTGGTCGAGGAATGACTCGCTACTCGGCACACGCTTATCCTCTCGTCCTCTTTCTGGACCGATTCTACACTGTAGCGCTGCCCTGCTTCTCCTCTATCGTCCCTCTCCCCCATGGCGCCACCTTGCTCTTCCCTGCTGTAGCGACCACGATCCCAATGGACCGATGTCTCTATGCTTAAGTGTCATCCCTGGATCAGTATGCTGACACACATAGTACTTGAGAATTTAGAATAGAGTTTCAATCACATACTTATAACATCGAGATCCTCATAAAGAGTATTATTACAAAAAAATATGGCTGAAGGCCATCTAACAATAATTAAACTGCGGAAGCATCGAAGATAAGTTGTGTCCATCCAACTCCACGGCAAACATTGAGTGCATGACAACGACCTATCGCTCCTTAATCTTCGTCGGGAAACTCTGCAACATGAGACGTTGCAGCCGTGTAGGTCAGCACGTTGAATATGGTGGCAAGATCACACTGTAGCAATAATGATGAACAAATATCTACCACTACATACATATTTGGCAGGTGGAGGCTGTAAGGTTTATTTTTGCATAAAACTAGTTTTTCCCTATAACAAAGGAATAAATTTTTCTTTTACTACTCAGTTGAATTAATCAATATTGAGACTGGTTCCTCCATCTCAATCCAAAAATAACCAATGTCATTAGTAACCCAAGAAGTTAATTAATAGAGTGATGAGATCAGTCCATAATTCAAATACCAGGATACTCAAGATATCCATAACCGGGGACACGGCTACTCATGACTAGGTTGTACACTCTGCAGAGGTTTGCACACTTTTCCCCACAAGACTCGACCGCATCCATGATCGAAAATCGAGACATAGTCTTTCAGAAGCATTCACTCTTTACCCTGGGTAGACCGGTACACCTACTTTCCCCTACATCTGCTAGTTCACCACTGAAAGAGCTCACACAACATACTCAACTATGCTAGAGCCCATTATGGCTTGTGGCTGCACACGGAAGTTTCTAGACATGAATGATATATGATCCCTTTGAGCCTGGGTGGCATTCCATAAGATGATCACACGGTTCCTCCGGGATATCCTAGGACAACACTGGATTCTCCAGGTGCCCTGCAACCAATCCACCCACATGTGTATTAAAGTTGCCACCTTAAAACTTTCCCTTAGTTGTTATTACACTCACAACTTTCATGAATCTCACATACCAATCCACGTCTACGATCCTGGCTAAGCAATAAGTAATAAAGCGTATAATCCCGGGGTTGATCTCAAGTCATAGGTTCCTACCTCATGAACTAATCAGCATAACAATGTGTATCCAAGTCATATTCATGCAAATTTTTGAGGGTATAACTAATGCAATAAAAACTGGGTATTGAAAAGTATGATCAAAGCGTAACTAGCCTTGCTGATGATCATTGAAACCTAGAGACTCGTAGTAGCAAGCTTCGCATTTCGGATATTCTATCGCAATCAAACAATAGCATACATAAGCAATCATGCAATAGAATCAAAGAAAAGAACTCGAAAAACTTTGAAAACAAGCAAAGAACTCTTGTAACAGAAAACAATTTCTAACAGTACCAAAATTAAGTGAATTTGGCCTTATCAGAAAGTTTAGGTCAAGAGCTTCGATTTGCAAAGAGAGTCAACTCAAACGAAGATACGAAACTCAAGTTACGATCAAAAGAAGTTCAAATTCAAATGTGTTTGAATTCTAATTTTAAAACTTTCAATATAATTTTGAGTTGGATTACTGGATATATGAGATCGCAACGAAGAGATTGGAGTTGGTTTCATCTAATGCCGATAAACGAGTAAAAAGTAGTGATCGTTTTAAGATTAGGGACTAATCTGTAAAACTTAAATCGTGAAAAGGTCCCTAACTAAAAATAATAGAAAAAGAAAAATCTATATAACGAACGGTCATTTTCTGAAACTAACCAGCGAACGTTCACTAAACAACTAAACCTAATAAAAGCAAATCTAGGTTTTATAAGAAAACCCGGTCTAGGGTATAAAAAACAAAAAAAAACGTAGCGGTTTTACCAGCTCCGCGGACGGATCGGGTCGGGGTGGCCAGTCGGGTCTGGAGGGGCGGCGATGTTCGGCGGGAGGCGGCATCCAGCAGCGCAGGGAGGCGGCGCGGGTGCGGCGGCGGGGTGGTGCGGCAACGACGGCGGCGTGCTGTGGCGCGGGGCGGGGTGAGCAGGGCGGCGAGCGGGGTGGCGCGAGGCGGCAGGGCTGGCAGGGCGGCTAGAGGTAGCGGGGCTGGCGGCGCGGCGACGGTGTGGAGGTCGAGGGGGGGTCCGGCCTCGCCTTTTGAAGGGGGAGGGGTGGCCGAGGCGGCTTGGGCAAGGGGGCGGCCGGCCGTGCAGGCGCCGGACTCCCAGAGGAGTCCCGGTCGGCCACGGAGGTGGAGGCGGTAGCGCGCTGGAGGGCCGGCTAGGCTTCAGCCGAGTCGGTCGGGTCGGAACTTTTTTTTAATTATTTTTCCAAAAATACAGAAAAATAGAAAAAGGTAATAAATATATATTTTAAATCGTGGAAAATTCACACGTACTTAGGGCCTTATTTATAACCAGGTGAACATTTTTCTGGGCCTAAATGCCTAAAATAAAAATAAACTTTTTAGTGCAAATAAAATAATAAAAATAAATACTTTTGCAAACAATAATCCAATAAATATATTTTTACTCAAAATTCAATTTCCAACATTTTTTCTATTTTTGAAGAAGTCATATTATCTTCTCTCATTATTTAAAATATATTGAAAATGAAATTTGATAAAATAATATTTGATCCAACCCCACTTGGAAAATAACAAAATTGTGGGTCCTTTTTGGAAAACTTCCAACTCCCTCACTCGGGTCCTTGAGTAGCTTAAAGTCTTTTAGATCAATTTCCAAATAAAACTGAATTCAAAATGCTCAAATGATGAATGCATATGGATGATCTATGTTAACATCCAAATTGAAAATTGGGATGTTACAAACCTACCCCCCCCCTTAAGATGAATCTCGCCCTCCAAATTCGGGTTGACTAGCAAAAAGGTGTGGGAGGTCCTATCGAAGGTCTTCCTCTTGTTCCCAGGTGGCTTCATCCTCTGTGTGGTGACTCCACTGAACTTTGCAAAACTTGATGACCTTGCTATGAGTAATTCAATCGGCAAACTCGAGAATTTTGACATGCTTCTCCTCATAAGTCAAATCACTCTCTAACTGAATTGCTTCTAGGGGCACTGTATCTCGTAGAGGGATAACACTAACACCGTCCGTTAAAATACTATCGTCCTCAGGAATATCAAGAATAACAAAGTTCATTAAAATAGTAACGTTTGCAACCACAACAGGCACATCCTCAAAAATACTGACAGGTATAGCAGTTGATTTATCGGCCATTTGCAAAGATATTTCAGTAGGTGTCAACTTATTCAAATCAAGTATACGATATAAAGAGAGAGGCATAACACTAACACCGGCTCCAAGATCACATAAAGCAGTTTTAACATAGTTTCTTCTAATGGAGCATGGTATAGTTGGTACTCCTGGATCTCCTAGTTTCTTTGGTATTCCACCTTTACAAGTATAATTGGCAAGCATGGTGGAAATTTCAACTTCCGGTATCTTTCTTTTATTTGTCACAATATCTTTCATATACTTAGCACAAGGATTTGTTTTAAGCATATCAGTCAAACGCATACGCAAAAAGATAGGTCTAATCATTTTAGCAAAGCGCTCAAAATCCTCATCATCCCTTCTCTTGGATGGTTTAGGAGGAAAAGGCATGGGTTTTTGAACCCATAGTTCTCTTTCTTTACCGTGCTTCCTAGCAATGAAGTCTCTTTTATCATATCGTTGATTCTTTGATTGTGGGTTATCAAGATCAATAGCATGTTCAATCTCTACATCATCGTTATTGCTAGGTTGAGCATCATCATGAACATCATCATTAATATTCTCACTAGGTTCATGTTCATTACCAAATTGTGTTTCAGCATAGAAATAGAAATATCATTGGGATTCTCAGGTGTATCAACAACAGGTTCACTAGAAGCATGCAAAGTCCTATCATTTTTCTTTTTCTTCTTCTTAGAAGGACTAGGTGCATCTACATTAGTTCTCTAAGAATCTTGCTCAACTCTCATAGGGCGGCCCTCAGGATACAAAGGTTCCTGAGTCATTCTACCCCCTCTAGTCATAACTCTAACAACATTATCATTTTTCTTATTATTTAATTCATTGAGCATATCATTTTGTGCTTTAAGCACTTGTTCTACCTGAGTGGTAACCATAGAAGCATGTTTACTAATAAGTTTAATATCACCTTTAACTCTATACATATAATCACTCGAGTGTTCAATCATATAAGCATTACGTTTCAATTGTCTACCAACATAAGCATTGAAGTTTTCTTGTTTAATAATAAAATTGCCAAACTCATCTAAGCATTGGCTAGCAGACTTATTACGAGGAATATCACCTTCATCAAATCTATAGAGAGAATTTACCTTTACTACCTGTGTCGGGTTATCAAGACCATGTATTTCTTCAATAGGTGGTAAATTCTTAACATCTTCAGCTTTAATACCTTTTTCTTTCATGGATTTCTTTGCCTCTTGCATATCTTCAGGACTGAGAAATAGAATACCACTTTTCTTCAGAGTTGGCTTAGGATTTGGTTCAGGAAGTGTCCAATTATTTTCATTACTCGGCATATTATTTAATAGCAATTCAGCTTGATCAACAGTTCTTTCCCTGAAAACACAACCAGCACAACTATCCAGGTGGTCTCTTGAAGCCTCGGTTAGTCCATTATAAAAGATATCAAGTATTTCATTTTTCTTAAGAGGATGATCATGCAAAGCATTAAGTAATCAGAGAAGCCTCCCCCAAGCTTGTGGGACACTCTCTTTTCAATTTACACAAAATTATATATTTCCCTTAAGGCAGCACGTTTCTTATGAGCGGGGAAATATTTAGCAGAGAAGTAGTAAATCATAACCTAGGGACTACGCACACAACCAGGATCAAGAGAATTAAACCATGTTTTAGCATCACCCTTTAAGGAGAACGGAAATAGCTTAAGGATATAATAGTAACTAATTTTTTCCTCATTAGTGAATAGGGTGGCTATATCATTTACTTTAGTAAGATGTTCCACAATAGTTTCAGATTCATAGCCATGGAAAGGATCAGATTCAATCGAAGTAATTAACTCAGGATCGATAGATAAATCATAATCCTTATCGGAAATACAGATAGGTGAAGTAGAAAAAGTGGGGTCATATTTCATTCTAGCATTCAAAGACTTTTCTTTCAGCTTAGTTAACAATTTCTTAAGATCATATCTATCTTTGCAAGACAAAAGATCTCTAGCAGTTTCTCCATCCATAACATGACCCTCATGCATAATAGGCAATTCATATCTAGGGGGAGAATCTTCATCATCACTTTCATTAATATTATCAATTTCAATAATCTCATTCTCTCTAGCCCTAGCAAGTTGTTCATCAAGAAATTCACCTAGTGGCACAGTATTATCAAACATAGAAGTAGTTTCATCATAAGTATCATGCATAGCATAAGTGGCATCATCAAGAACATGCGACATATCAGATTCAATACCAGGTGTAGGTGTCGCAGATTTACTCATAATAGAGGGTGAATCAAGTGCATAGCTAGATGGTAGTTCCTTACCTCCCCTCGTAGTTGAGGGAAAGATCTTGGTTTTTTCGTCTCTCAAGTTCTTCATAGTGATCAACAGATATAAATACCAGGTGACTCAAAGAATATAGCTATGCTCGCCGGCAACGGGGCCAGAAAATAGTCTTGATAACCCACAAGTATAGGGGATCGCAACAGTTTTCGAGGGTAGAGTATTCAACCCAAATTTATTGATTCGACATGAGGGGAGCCAAAGAATATTCTCAAGTATTAGCAGCTGAGTTGTCAATTCAACCAAACCTGAAAGACTTAATATCTGCAGCAAAGTATTTAGTAGCAAAGTAGTACGGAAGTAACTGTAACGGTGGCAAAAGTAACAGTAGAAGTTTTTGTAGCAATTGTAATAGTGGCAACGGAAAAGTAACTAAGCAAAGATCAATATGTGAAAAGCTCGTAGGCATTGGATCAGTGATGGATAATTATGTCGGATGCGATTCCTCATGCAACAGTTATAACATAGGGTGACACAGAACTAGCTCCTCGGATGCGATTCCTCATGCAACGGTTATAACATAGGGTGACACAGAACTAGCTCCAGTTCATCAATGCAATGTAGGCATGTATTCCGAATATAGTCATACGTGCTTATGGAAAAGATCTTGCATGACATCTTTTGTCCTACCCTCCCGTGGCAGCGTGGTCCTATTGGAAACTAAGGGATATTAAGGCCTCCTTTTAATAGAGTACCGGACCAAAGCATTAACACTTAGTGAATACATGAACTCCTCAAACTACGGTCATCACCGGGAGTGGTCCCGATTATTGTCACTTCGGGGTTGCCGGATCATAACACATAGTATGCGACTATTGACTTGCAAGATAGGATCAAGAACTCACATATATTCATGGAAACATAATAGGTTCAGATCTGAAATCATGGCACTCGGGCCCTAGTGGCAAACATTAAGCATAGCAAAGTCATAGCAACATTAATCTCAGAACATAATGGACGCTAGGGATCAAACCCTAACAAAACTAACTCAATTACATGGTAAATCTCATCCAACCCATCACCGTCCAGCAAGCCTACGATGGAATTACTCACGCATGGCAGTGAGCATCTTGGAATTGGTGATGGAGGAAGGTTGATGATGATGACGAAGACGGATTCCCCTCTTCGGAGCTCCGAACGGGCTCCAGATCAGCCATCCCGAGAGAGATTAGGGCTTGGCGGCGGCTCCGTATCATAAAACGCGATGAATCCTTCTCCCTGATTTTTTCTCCCCGAAAGTGAATATATGGAGTTGGAGTCGAGGTCGGTGGAGCCTCACACTACAAAAAAAAAGACACATCCGTGACATTTTTTGGGCCGAACGAAACTTTTTTCTGTCATACTTATGACACTTCTTTGATAATAATTGTGACAAAACACGGTATCATCATAGATGTGGTGGGGTCCTACTTCTATGACAAAATATCATGACATAAAATGGGCTTTTCGTCCTGGGCAGGCCGGAGACGCAGCTGCTTGACATTCTTTAGGCCATCCATGACACAGAAAACCGTGGTAGAAGCAAGGGCGAGGAAAATATCGGGGTGTTCCTGGCTATGGTGGGTGGTTGGGGCCGAGCGATGCGCATTTCTCTTGTACATGCACGCGTGTGGGTGCGAGGTGTTGGGCTCTAACTGAACCCGAGTGATTGCACTGCAGGCTACGCGTTACTGAACCCGAGTGATGATCGATGGCTGTTAACTGAACCCAATCGAGCGATTCCTTCGCTACTGCTGCTAACTGAAGCCGATCGATGCTGCCTCTACATGAGCATTGTTGGGGGGGTTTGGATGAACAGTTCCCGATGGGAGTGGCTGAACAGGATCCCGTGGTGTTGCCTCTGCATGAACAGGACCCCGTTTGATCGAGCCAGTTGGGGCCGCATGAACAGGACCCCGTGGAGGGCTACATGAACAGGACCACCCCGTGGAGGGCTGCATGAACAGTAGACGGTGGAGGGCTGTATGAACAGTAGCCCGTGGAGGGGTGGTTGAACAGGAGCCCGTGGAGAGGGCTAGTTGAGCAGTAGCCGGTGGAGTAGCGCGCGGTGGAGGCTGGAGGAGGTCGACGGTGGATGAAAAGTAGCCCGTGGAGGCTGGAGCATATCGATGGTGGTGATTAACAGTATCCCGTGGAGTCCCATTTTGCGGTACGCCACACCCCTCCCGATCAACAGGACCCCCGTTTCGACCGTAGCGCTCCAACACAAGTATGTTTCCTCCGTTTTGCGGTACGCCACACCCCTCCCGATCAACAGGACCCCCGTTTCGACCCTAGGAGGTCCGTTTCCTCCATTTGCGGTACGCCAGACCCCTCCCGATGAACAGGATCCCGTTTCGAACGTGGTCGGTCAAACACAAGGCTGTTTCCTCAATTCTGCGGTACGCCAGGCCTCGTTTCCATCAACTGTTCCGTCCAAGCCCTCCCGATGAACACGACGACGCATTCTGTTCCGACCTAGCCGGTTGGCTCCCCATGAACACGACGACGACGATGTTTCTCCGTTTTGACCCAGCCATGTACACGAGCCCTGGTCATACGTATGCGCGAGTAGGCGTTCGAGACCCTACCCATATGTACGTACGTGGCCGTATTTTCTTTCTTGCACACTGGCCGTTGTACGTATGTGTACATGCTACGTGTGCGCCTCTACTACGACACGTGCGCGCCTCTACATCGACCAGTATGTACGTACACGTTCGCGACCAGAATGACAACGCTACGTACGCTTCGACCAGGTGGGTCCCGACTGTCAGGCACTTCCTTGCGTGCGAAGATGTAGATGGTGGGTCCAAGCAGTCAGGGGGGCGAATCATTTTTTTTTGCCCAGACGCACTTCCTTGCGTGCGAAGATATAGCTGGTGGGTCCTAGCAGTCAGGGAGAAATGTTTTTTCGCGAAATACGGTGGCCCGTCCGGCGGATCCCCGCTGTCAGGTGAAGGAATAATTATTTTGCGCGTAATAAGGAGGCACTTCCTTGCTGCGTCTGTAGACCCAGCTGTCAGCCTCTCCACATACAGTACTCTTCCGATGGAAGTCGTTCCTTGATCACGTTGACCACGCCGCACCAAGAGCACTAGGGCGGTGGACGACGGTGAGGCAAAGTAAGGGGACGACGTGGAGCCGGGGAAGACGTGGCAGTGGATGCCCACGCGTAGAGGAGTACGAGGGTTCACTGGTTTGCTGTGGTGTGAGGTTGTCATCGCCGCAGAATAATAGGGGGTGTGGGTGAGTAGAGGGATGACCTGGCCAGCGGTGGGAATAGTAGGGGGCGGTGAGGCCTCCACGCCAGCACAGCCGGCCATGGGAGGCAGGAGCATGCGGCACGACCGGCGCTGCTTTGGGCAGCTGGAGCAACAAGACCAGAGGTTGAAGAAGCACTATGGTCGTTGGATGGACATCGTATCGTCACTCGAGCTAGAATCGTTCATATTGACTAAGTTGACAAAGCACACCATCCCCGTCAACTTAGTAGGCCCACAAGTCAGCCTCCCACCAAGGTGGGTCCCAACCAACAGGGGAGTATTCATTTTTTTTTGTTCATAATAAGGAGGCACTTCCGGTGGGTCCGAGCTGACAGCGGGGGGAACGTTTTTTCGTAATACGGTGGCCCGTCCGGTGGGTCCCAGCAGTCACGGGGGAAACGTTTTTTCGCGAAATACGGTGGCCCGTTCGATGTGTCCCTGCTGTTAGGTGGAGGAATCATTATTTTTCGCGTAATAAGGAGGCACTTCCTTGCTGCCGTCGTGGACCCAGCTGTCAGCCTCTCCACGTATAGTCCACGTCCGATGGAAGCCGTTCCTTGACCACGTTGACCACGCCACGCCGAGAGCACTAGGGCGGTGGACGATGGCGAGGCCTAGGAAGGGGACGACGCGGAGCCGGGGAAGACGTGGCAGTGGAAGCCCGCGCGGAGAGGAGTACGAGAATTCACTGGTTCGACTGCGGTGTGAGGCTGCCGTCGCCGCGGAATAACAGGGGGTGTGGGTGAGTAGAGGGATGGCCTGGCCAGCGGTGGGAGTAGTAGGGGGCGGTGAGGCCTGCGCGGCAGCAGAGAGGCCATGGGAGGCAGGAGCAGGCGGCACGACCGACGCTGCTTTGGGCGGCTGGAGCAAGAAGACCAAATGTTGAAGAAGCACGACAGCCGTTGGATGGACATCGTACGGTCACTGGAGCTAGAATCGTTTATATTGACTAAGTTGACAAAGCCCTTGGTACACGTCAACTTAGTAGGCCCACAGGTCAGCTTCCGAAACGGTGCGCCCCAGATGTCAGGGGAGGAATCATTTTTTGGGCGGGTGAAGCTAGAATATCCGAGATTGAAGAAGAAGCACGGCATCCGTTGGATGGACATCCAACGGCCACTGCTGCTAGAACCGTGTGTTGACTATAAGTTGACAAAGCCTTGCATACGCGTCAACTCTCTTTTTTTAGGGGACAAGTCAACTTAGTAAGGTCACAAGTGTGTGGCAGAGAACTTATAGCCCATTTGAGATTTGTAAGAATGTGCAGCCAATTTTTTAATTCTAATGGAATTTACTACAGCCCATTTACAGTTTGTCAAAAGAACAACCCATTTCAACCAACCGTTCAAAATAGAATTCAATAAAATTTCCCACATTTTGATGGGATCCAAAATATTTTTATCCCAAAATTTCTAGTCAGATTAAGTACAATTTCAATATAAATTTATATTACGTAAAAATCCAACGAAACATTGCGCTCGCAACAATTAATGAAATTAAAATTTTCAATACCCAAAAATAATATTTTATAAAGTAATTATGTGTTTGGTGCTCTTTTTATAGTTACTGCCCAGTTTTTATAATTACATCCCATTTATTATTTCTTAAAGCCCATTTTCTTGTTAAGCCTAATGCATCCCTCCTATGAAAGATTTGCAGGCCAACGGGGGGAGAATAACAACTTGACCTTGCCTGGGTATTCCTAAAAAGAATTATAGCTGGGATAGCCATTTTCAGCTTGAAAAATAATAATATCTGGGCTGGATATCTGGCCTGGGCTAGACGGGCCACAGCCCGCCCATTTAATAGCTGCAGCGATATTTTCGTTGTTGTTCAGAGGAGAAAAATTAATATCTGGGCTAAACATCGCTCAAGAAAAACTCTGCAGTGCTCACACCTCAAAAACACAAATATTGCTCGAGCTGCTTGGTCCCAGCTGTCGGCCGCTTCTTGTGCAATTCTCTCGTTTATTGACTACATAGGTTGACAATGGTGTGGAACCGTATGTCTGGAAACCAGGAGGAAGCAAAAAAATTACAGTTGAATATACTAATAAGGAGGCACTTGCGTACGTGCGGCTATGGCCCTGGTGGGTCCCCACTGTCCTCCTCTCCAAGTAAAGTCATCTCCTCATCCTCATGTCCGTTGACCATGTTGACAACGCGAGACGGCGGCGCCACGGCGAGCGCAACTACTCGAAGGACGACGAAGATGTAATGCCCAGGATGGGACTATACCTCCTACGTGTCGAGGCACGACTTAAAGGTATAAGCCGATCCTAGAATGATCTCAAGTTTGGTATCTTTGCACGACTCATGTAAAAGAGGGATTAAATTGCAAAAGGAGATAGTTGGCTTACACTCGCCACTTCAGACAATACATTACATAAGCAAAACATCATTCAAAACAGCACAACCCGACTACGGGCGAAGATCCAAAAGAAAGATACCAAAAACAACATAAAGCCACAGGTCCGAATCGAATCCAAGTAGAAACCACTACTGATCATCGAAAACGTCACAAGCATACGGCCACTCTCTTCATCGAGCTCCCAGTGTAGAACTTGAACCAGCTCCTGCATCATTCTCGGCTGAACCTGCATCTGGTGTTGTAGTATCTGTGAGCCACGAGGACTCAGCAATCCCATAACCATGGGTATCAAGACTAGCAAAGCTTTATGGGTAGGAAGAGGTAAAGTGGTGAGGTTGCAACAGCGGCTAAGCAAAAGTATGGTGGCTAACTTACGAGTACCAGAATAAGATGAGCATCTACGCAAACGGTCGCAAAAGTAGTGATCGCTAAAGATCCTGAACTACATACGAGTCAAACATAACCCCACCGTGTTCTCTTCTCAAAGTGAAAAGAGACAGTCACGGTAACTCACACAGTTGTGTGTTTTACTTCGGATCATCTGTCAAGTTTTCTACAACCGGACATTAACAAATTCCAATCTGCCACATAACCGCGGGCACGGCTTTCGAAAGATCATAACCCTGCAGGGGTGTCCCAACTTAGCCCATCACAAGCTCTCACGATTAGCTGAAGTGATAAATATAATATCATCACTCCTTATCTTAGGGAAAACCGATCAGGCTCGGCATCCCGGTAGCACAAGACATTTCGACAATGGTAAAACAAGTCCAGCAAGACCTCCCGGTGTGTCGACACCCTGATAGTAGCCGCTCGTATCTCGTCTCAGGACACGACCGGATGGGTGATGCTACAGGAGCCAATCCTCGAGTTTCCCCGTGGTGGCCCTGCAGGACCCCCGTTTGGGACCAACACCATCAGCACTGGCCCCCCTGCTATGTAGAAAGAATCCTCGGGTAGCGCTAACTCCCTATGCAATTTAATTAATTAATTAAGTTGTTATTATGAGCAAATTAAAACCAATGTTGGGCCTTGCTGGAGGAGTTTTATTCAAAGTCGAACTGTCAAGGGGTCCCCATCCACCCATCGTGTAAGGAACACAAAATCAAGGAACATAATGCTAGTTTATCGACGCCTAAGGTGGCATGAGTGGAACAAAACACCGAGCAAAAGGCCAAGCCTTCCACCCATGCCCAGTATATAGGTGTGTTAATAATAATAATAATAATAATAATAGATATTGTGATATTCCAACAATAAGTTCCCTCCTGGAACGATCTTCATCTTCACCTGCAACTAACAACGCTATAAGAGGGGCTGAGCAAGCGGTAACATAGCCAAACAGTGGTTTTGCTAGGAAGGTTTCAAAGGTTAGAGGTTTCATGGCAACAAGGAGAGGCTGACATAAAAGATGGGTAGCGCGACATGTAACGATAGCATCGAGACAACTAAGCATGGCAATGGTAGTAAAGGTATCCAAGGATATGATCATCTTGCCTGGGATTCCGCAAGGAAGAAGAACGGGTCCATGAAGTAGACGGAGCAACATAGTCGAGCGAATCCTCACAACTCCGGAACGAAACCGAAGCTAACAAGAGAAGCAACCGGAAAGAAGCAAACAACATGGTAAACACACAAGCATAAACATGGCATACGATGCACATTCAAGTATGATGCATGTCCGGTTTAATTACGCATGGCATGGCAAAGTGCACAAACAACACTACAAGTTAAGTGGAGCTCAATATGCAACGAGTTGCATATTGGCGAAACACCACATTTTATTTAATTGACTCTCATTTATTTAAAAGACAAGATTAAATGTTTTTAACATGGCAAGAGGTGAAGCATAAACAAACTACCTATTTATACATTCTTAATGAGGCCGGAAATAACAACAACAAATTCCGGAAAATCCCCATATGCATGTTTAGCAATTATTAAGCAAATAACAATGCAACATTTTTAATGTTGTTAACATGATACGGATGACATGATCAAGTTTATGCAATTTAGTTAAACATTAACATGAAGAGATAAGAAGCATTTGTCACCGTGGTGGAAGGAAAGGGTGCCACGGCAACGATCCGAAAATGATGCCACGGCAACATATCGGTTCCGGTAACTCGTTGAGAGTCTGGTGCAAAAGGAAAGATGGCGTGAGCGAGTCAAACGAGATGAAAGGTGGGGCGATCCCGTCACCGAGTTCCCACGAGTCGGCGACGAGGCAACCGAGGAACATGACAAAAGGACGAAACGGGCACGGTGCACACACGGGAAACATTTCATACAACCACAAGCATTCCACGGTCATCGTCTCGGGGTTATACCTTCGGATGTTCGTTTCGGGGCGGTTCGACTCGTCGAGGGACGAAGGCGTTCATGTTCGGAGAGGAAGTAGCCGTTCACGAGGTCGCCAACGAGTAGTCGTTCCGTAGAGGGAAGTAGTGGTACACGGGGCGACGGTAGACGTTTGGGCGTCGAGTTCGTAGATGTACTAGGCGCATCCATCGTTTCCGGGCGACGGTAGTGGAACACGTTCGTATGTAGTGGTACTTGGTGCGTCTCCGAGACGGTAGTTGTAGTAGTGGTACACTTGTCGACGAGGTACTTGACGATTCCGAAGACCGCGGTCGTCGGAGTACTTGGTCGTGGTACTTGTCGGGTCGCCGTGTAGTCGTACTCAGGGCCCTTGGCAATTTCAACAGCACAAGTAACACAAACAACAAACACAGTGCAAGGCAGCACGGGGCGCTGTACTGGACGAAGCAGAGGCCTGGGCGCACGGAGGTCCTGGCCGAAGGGAGGATGCGGCTTGGCGGGCGACGAGGCGAGGACGCGGCATGGCGACGAGGAAGGGCCTGCGCGCGGGACAAGTCCACCGAGGAGGCAGGGGCGCTGGCCTTGGCGCAGCTTCTGGCTGGGCCGCGGAACGGCGGAGCTGGTCGGAGCAGCGGTGTGGCACTGGAGAACGGACACGAAGGAGACGAGGTCGGGCGCTCGGGCCATGGCGTTGGCGACGGAGGCAGCACGGGGTTCCTCTTTTGCGATGCGGTTCGGAGGGGAACGGAGGGAGCCGACGCGAGGACGAGCGCTCGCTGCGGCCATGGGGCGATGCGGGGCGGCCGAGGCAGGGCCTGGGCGCGCACCGGACGAGGAGGGGCGCGGAGGCTGGCGGGGCCTCGCTGGAGGGGCGCGGCGCGCGGCTCTGGAAGGAGGCGCTCGGGGGCGGCACGGACGGAGGGAGGCCAGAGGGCCGGGGCGCTGGAGGAGGGAGCGGGATGGGGAGGCTCGAGGAGGCGAGTGGCACCGGGAGGAAGGTGCGGGACGAGCGAGGAGAAACGGGCAGATCGATGGGGAACGAAGGGGAAAAGGTGCGGCGCTCGATGGGAGAGGGAGGAGCGAGGGGACGGGACGGTCGGCCGCTAGGGTTAGCGGTCGGGCCAGGAGGCTGATGGCCGGCTGGGCCTGAGAAGTTGGCCCGGGGCGGTGGAGGCCTTGGGCCAGGAGGTGGAGGTTGATAAGGCCTAGAGGCCGGCCTGGCAGATGGGCTGCGGCTGCTCTTTTTTTTAAATCTAAAAGGTAAAACAGAAATAGAAAGGGAAAGAATAAAAAAAAGGAGGAGTTAGGAATAGGCTTAGGGCATGGGGTAAAAATCCCTGGACTCTCAAAAATGTCAGGAATTTAAATAAAATTGTTGGAGGGTTTTGGAAGAACCTCGATAAACGGGAAAAGAAAAATATAGGGAAGGTTTAGATGGAGAAACTCAAGGTGAAATAGGCATGTGGAAATTATGCAAGTGTGTTGGGTTAATTCCAACGAATGGAATATTTAATATAGCTCCTTAATAATATTGAGAGGCTTTTATATGCTATAAAGAGAAGTCATCCTTCCCTCGATTTAAATGGACCGAAGGTCCACACAATTTATTTAGGTTGAGATGCAAAGATTAATGACATGATGGCATGATGACATGATGCAATGCAAAAATAAATAACACAAGCACAAAAGAAACACACGGGAGAACCCGGAACATCTGGAATCTTCTGGAATCTTTTGGAATCTTCTGGGACGTCGGTCTTCGGGCGTCACAACTCTCTCACACTAACAGAGGATCTCGACCCGAGATCCTAGAGATATCACCGGGTAAAAACGGAAGAGGAAGAGGTAAAACAAAGTTGCTTCTTCGAGAAACGAGTGAAACCTGGAACCTTGAGAGGTTAAACAAGTTGAATAAAGAATACAACGGAGATGAACGAAGTTAAGAGCACTCCGGTAAAAGGAGGAACAAGGAGCATTATGAGAACCTTGCAGGTTGAAAGACATGAAAGACGAGCTCACGGCTGACGAAAGAATTCAAATCCACTCCGGTTAACCAAGATTGAGAAGGAATAAGAACGAAATAAATTGGACAGCACTCCGTCTGAAAATGGAAGAAATTGAACAAGAACTTGAGGAGATGGAGTGATACTTGATGAAAACAACAATACACAGCCTCAGAAACAATTGAAAGAATGGCACAAGGGGTAAGAAGGATTCATACAGCACTCCGGTTGAAAAGTGAGGCAAAACTAGATAAGATGACGGAACTAGAATGTTGGGCACAACACTCCAGTTAGATAAATAAACAAAGAAAAGAACATGATCTTGACAAAACGAGATTATGGGACCAAAAAGGGCAATATCACAATGCATCCGGAATGAAAGAATAGAATATAGATCAATGAAAGAAAAGAATGGAGAAGAAAAATGACAACTTCTCTCAAAATGAATATGAAATCATCCTTACGAAGAAGTGTTGAACGGAGTTGATGGAAAAATCAACACGAAATGAATAAGCTTGATGTGGGCTTATGGAAAACATCTCAAAATTATGAGGTGACAACCGGCCACTAAAGAAAACAATTGATTGGATTGAGATCAACAAGGAGATGATAAACTTATTTCACCGGAATGATAAATAAAGAACTTGGGTCATTATAAGCACCATAATTAGCAACAATCCTTAGGGAAAGCTTTTAGGTGAAATACAACCCAAGATTACTCCAACGAATAAATTGAATGGTTGGAAAGATCTCCTGAACAAGGAAAATGATGGTTTTAAATATCTCATTCTTGATAACTCTTGAATCATGAAACGTGAAGGAATTGTTACGAATGACATAACACCATCTAAAAAGATAAGGTAGAAAGGATTGCAATTGGAATGCATGATGAAGAATGCTTGAGCTCCAACAAGAGTCTTGATGAAGACTTCGAGGATGAATTAAAACATGATGAACCACCATGAGAACTCCGGTAATGAAAGCATGAGAAGTGAAAGACGAAAAGAATAAGATTCAAGGCCTGTGATGAAATAGATGGAGGTTTGGAATGGTATAATTGACATAACTTGGAGCTCCGGAAAACAAGATGAACAACTAGGACCCAGAATATGATATGATGAGCAAGCTCCGAAGGAAGGGATTAAATCACCTTGAAAGAATAAGAACAAGAATTATGTTATGCATATCCTTCATCAATTTAAATTGATGACAAGCAATGGATTTGGCATACTACTTATTCTCGTTGCAAAGAATTAAGAGAGATCTCGCACAAGCTTGGGTAAATCTTCAATGAACCACCGGTAGGATTGTGAAAAGAACGAGTGAATTAAAACGGTAACAAGGAAGAGAAATCTTGAATGAACCGCCGTAAAAATATGGAGACGAACGAAGAGACATCAATGAAGAATATTTGGAGAACGAAGTTGAAAACTGAGAACGAAGAAATATTCTGAAATGATGGCCTTCGGAGGATCACAAAGACAAGAATTCATGAAATGCTTCGGACGGTATAAAAGAATTCCTCACAATCGGAGCAATAATGAGGATGGCATGAAGGTAGAACCACAACTCTTGAGAGAACGGGCCAAGATTTAAGAGAAACACTTCTTCGGGTCTCCTAATGTTGAGAGTGAAGACGAGAAATGCCATGAAGAATTGTTGAGCACTACGGAATGAAGAAGTAAAAAGGTTGAACCAATGATGAACAAGAATTTGAAAGCGATCTTGGAGAAGGCATGTGACTGATGGAAATCATTCTTACGTCACACTTTAAAAGAATTCTCCGGAAAAAGAAGAGTCGGGTAAGATCCTGGGAAAAGACCTGTGGGTTAGGGCCCACTAAAGAAATCACCGTTGGAATGGTTACTTGATACATTGCACCGGTTGAATTAAATGGCTTGAATAAGATGACAATCCTCAAAATAATTTGAACGGATTAAGAATGGAATTATGAATCTTCAGCACTCCGGATATGAATAAAGAGATGTGAAGAAATAAGAGAGCCTTCGGATAAGAAATTTCAACATGTGAAAACATGTGAAACAAAAAGGAAGTTATATGATCAACACCGAAGATTGAATTACATCCATTGGCAGAATTTGAGAACAAAAGAATGATGAACTTGCAGCTCTTGAGCATCTTCACGATAAATCACCGGATAAGAACATTGAAGGAAATGAATGAAGAAATATCACATGAATAAAATGGATACTTCATTTGAGAATTTCTGGCTCCAAGAAGAAGAAGGGTGGGAGGGTGGGGAAAACAAAGACAATTTGGGATGAATGAAACAGACAAATCATCAGATTTCTCAACGGCGTCCGTATGGAATAACTTGAAGAGAAGGCACACCGGTTAAAAAGAATTTAACATGACCATCTTGATGATCAAGAAGGATTGGCACTACCATAGAAATATGAGAATACCGATTAGGAAAGGTATGGAATCAACATTTGACATCGAAGTAACTCGAATACCAGAATCAAAACAAGGACAAAGGATAGATATGTTTATGAAGAAGATTATGTTGCAACATATTTATCCGAGCAGAGAATTGAACGAATGAATTCCGCAGGTACATCAACTTGATGAGAAGCCACTGGGAGAAGAAAAAGTAAATAAAAGGAACAAGGAACAGATAGAACAAATACAAGATAGAAGTTTCATCCGACATATTCGTGCTGAAAGCTCATGGAACGTGTTACAAAAGGGTTTTGCAATCCCCGGATCAGCATAGCCAAGGACCCTTTAAGATGCAACTCCCGATCAGAACAAGTCCATAAAACCACTTCACTCAATGTAGAACCCCGAACTTCATATCATGCACTCGTTGGAAGAATGCCTAGAACTACTAGATGAACTCACCTATTAATTTCCGAAAGTTTCCAGTTATGCAATCAGGTGTTGGGGATACAGGGGAAGCACCGTGCAATCAACTCTAAACCTACATCCAGCTGTATCCATCCTTCAACACATAACCAGTCTTTCTCGGAAACCGTTTACCTCGGACCTTCGAAACACATCCACTATACAAGCTATGGCAATACTCCCGAACTACCTCCCCAGTACTGGGTGATGTCGGGGTTATCTTGCCACTAACCGCATAGGAGAGTTTTCGATGTCGGTCGTCTTAAGTATTCTAGTACTGCCACGATGGATTTGTGCCGACAACACCTCGGAGCTCAACTCCTCGGGACACTGCCACAATCCCTAATGACAGGAGGCATCGAGAACAATGTTCTCGTCACAAAGACATCGAAACAATCCAAACAATACTCGCGAGATCCTAAAAAAAAAATTTGGTGCAATTTTTGAAAGTAGAAGAGGCAAGAGTAATCGTCAGGAGTCCTCACCAGAGTGAAAAGAGATGAGGAGCAAAAGAAATCCTACTCTCCGATATAAATATAGGACTCAAAACATTTTTAGTGTGTGCCTAGACTCAACCGTCAACGATTCGATCAATCAATGGGGGCTTCTAGGTCGGAGAAGGCTCTGATACCAACTTGTAATGCCCAGGATGGGACTATACCTCCTACGTGTCGAGGCACGACTTAAAGGTATAAGCCCATCCTAGAATGATCTCAAGTTTGGTATCTTTGCACGACTCATGTAAAAGAGGGATTAAATTGCAAAAGGAGATAGTTGGCTTACACTCGCCACTTCAGACAATACATTACATAAGCAAAACATCATTCAAAACAGCACAACCCGACTACGGGCGAAGATCCAAAAGAAAGATACCAAAAACAACATAAAGCCACAGGTCCGGATCGAATCCAAGTAGAAACGACTACTGATCGTCGAAAACGTCACAAGCATACGGCCACTCTCTTCATCGAGCTCCCAGTGTAGAACTTGAACCAGCTCCTGCATCATTCTCGGCTGAACATGCATCTGGTGTTGTAGTATCTGTGAGCCACGAGGACTCAGCAATCCCATAACCATGGGTATCAAGACTAGCAAAGCTTTATGGGTAGGAAGAGGTAAAGTGGTGAGGTTGCAACAGCGGCTAAGCAAAAGTATCGTGGCTAACTTACGAGTACCAGAATAAGATGAGCATCTACGCAAACGGTCGCAAAAGTAGTGATCGCTAAAGATCCTGAACTACATACGAGTCAAACATAACCCCACCGTGTTCTCTTCTCAAAGTGAAAAGAGACAGTCACGGTAACTCACACAGTTGTGTGTTTTACTTCGGATCATCTGTCAAGTTTTCTACAACCGGACATTAACAAATTCCAATCTGCCACATAACCGCGGGCACGGCTTTCCAAAGATCATAACCCTGCAGGGGTGTCCCAACTTAGCCCATCACAAGCTCTCACGATTAGCTGAAGTGATAAATATAATATCATCACTCCTTATCTTAGGGAAATCCGATCAGGCTCGGCATCCCGGTAGCACAAGACATTTCGACAATGGTAAAACAAGTCCAGCAAGACCTCCCGGTGTGTCGACACCCTGATAGTAGCCGCGCGTATCTCATCTCAGGACACGACCGGATGGGTGATGCTACAGGAGCCAATCCTCGAGTTTCCCCGTGGTGGCCCTGCAGGACCCCCGTTTGGGACCAACACCATCAGCACTGGCCCCCCCTGCTATGTAGAAAGAATCCTCGGGTAGCGCTAACTCCCTATGCAATTTAATTAATTAATTAAGTTGTTATTATGAGCAAATTAAAACCAATGTTGGGCCTTGCTGGAGGAGTTTTATTCAAAGTCGAACTGTCAAGGGGTCCCCATCCACCCATCGTGTAAGGAACGCAAAATCAAGGAACATAATGCCGGTTTATCGACGCCTAAGGTGGCATGAGTGGAACAAAACACCGAGCAAAAGGCCAAGCCTTCCACCCATGCCCAGTATATAGGTGTGTTAATAATAATAATAATAATAATAGTAATAATAATAATAATAATAATAATAATAATAATAATAATAATAATAATAATAATAATAATAGATATTGTGATATTCCAACAATAAGTTCCCTCCTGGAACGATCTTCATCTTCACCTGCAACTAACAACGCTATAAGAGGGGCTGAGCAAGTGGTAACATAGCCAAACAGTGGTTTTGCTAGGAAGGTTTCAAAGGTTAGAGGTTTCATGGCAACAAGGAGAGGCTGACATAAAAGATGGGTAGCGCGACATGTAACGATAGCATCGAGACAACTAAGCATGGCAATGGTAGTAAAGGTATCCAAGGGTATGATCATCTTGCCTGGGATTCCGCAAGGAAGAAGAACGGGTCCATGAAGTAGACGGAGCAACATAGTAGAGCGAATCCTCACAACTCCGGAACGAAACGGAAGCTAACAAGAGAAGCAACCAGAAAGAAGCAAACAACACGGTAAACACACAAGCATAAACATGGCATACGATGCACATTCAAGTATGATGCATGTCCGGTTTAATTACGCATGGCATGGCAAAGTGCACAAACAACACTACAAGTTAAGTGGAGCTCAATATGCAACGAGTTGCATATTGACGAAACACCACATTTTATTTAATTGACTCTCGTTTATTTACAAGACAAGATTAAATGTTTTTAACATGGCAAGAGGTGAAGCATAAACAAACTACCTATTTATACATTTTTAATGAGGCCGGAAATAACAACAACAAATTCCGGAAAATCCCCATATGCATGTTTAGCAATTATTAAGCAAACAACAATGCAACATTTTTAATGCTGTTAACATGATACGGATGACATGATCAAGTTTATGCAATTTAGTTAAACATTAACATGAAGAGATAAGAAGCATTTGTCACCGTGGTGGAAGGAAAGGGTGCCACGGCAACGATCCGAAAATGATGCCACGGCAACATATCGGTTCCGGTAACTCGTTGAGAGTCCGGTGCAAAAGGAAAGATGGCGTGAGCGAGTCAAACAAGATGAAAGGTGGGGCGATCCCGTCACCGGGTTCCCACGAGTCGGCGACGAGGCAACCGAGGAACATGACAAAAGGACGAAACGGGCACGGTGCACACACGGGAAACATTTCATACAACCACAAGCATTCCACGGTCATTGTCTCGGGGTTATTCCTTAGGATGTTCGTTTCGGGGCAGTTCGAGTCGTCGAGGGACGAAGGCGTTCACGTTCGGAGAGGAAGTAGCCGTTCACGAGGTCGCCAACGAGTAGTCGTTCCGTAGAGGGAAGTAGTGGTACACGGGGCGACGGTAGATGTTCGGGCGTCGAGTTCGTAGATGTACTAGGCGCATCCATCGTTTTCGGGCGACGGTAGTGGTACACATTCGTATGTAGTGGTACTTGGTGCGTCTCCGAGACGGTAGTTGTAGTAGTGGTACACTTGTGGATGAGGTACTTGACGATTCCGAAGACCGCGGTCGTCGGAGTACTTGGTCGTGGTACTTGTCGGGTCGCCGTGTAGTCGTACTCAGGGCCCTTGGCAATTTCAACAGCACAAGTAACACAAACAACAAACACAGTGCAAGGCAGCACGGGGCGCTGTACTGGACGAAGCAGAGGCCTGGGCGCACGGAGGTCCTGGCCGAAGGGAGGATGCGGCTTGGCGGGCGACGAGGCGAGGACGCGGCATGGCGACGAGGAAGGGCCTGCGTGCGGGACAAGTCCACCGAGGAGGCAGGGGCGCTGGCCTTGGCGCAGCTTCTGGCCGGGCCGCGGAACGGCGGAGCTGGTCGGAGCAGCGGTGTGGCACTGGAGAACGGACGCGAAGGAGACGAGTTCGGGCGCTCGGGCCATGGCGCTGGCGACGGAGGCAGCACGGGGTTCCTCTCTGGCGATGCGGTTCGGAGGGGAACAGAGGGAGCCGACGCGAGGACGAGCGCTCGCTGCGGCCATGGGGCGATGCGGGGCGGCCGAGGCAGGGCCTGGGCGCGCACCGGACGAGGAGGGGCGCGGAGGCTGGTGGGGCCTCGCTGGAGGGGCGCGGTGCGCGGCTCTGGAAGGAGGCGCTCGGGGGCGGCATGGACGGAGGGAGGCCAGAGGGCCGGGGCGCTGGAGGAGGGAGCGGGATGGGGAGGCCCGGGGAGGCGAGTGGCACCGGGAGGAAGGTGCGGGACGAGCGAGGAGAAATGGGCAGATCGATGGGGAATGAAGGGGAAAAGGTGCGGCGCTCGATGGGAGAGGGAGGAGCGAGGGGACGGGACGGTCGGCCGCTAGGGTTAGCGGTCGGGCCAGGAGGCTGATGGCCGGCTGGGCCTGAGAAGTTGGGCCGGGGCGGTGGAGGCCTTGGTCCAGGAGGTGGAGGTTGATAAGGCCTAGAGGCCGGCCTGGCAGATGGGCTGCGGCTGCTCTTTTTTTTAAATCTAAAAGGTAAAACAGAAATAGAAAGGGAAAGAATAAAAAAAGGAGGAGTTAGGAATAGGCTTAGGGCATGGGGTAAAAATCCCTGGACTCTCAAAAATGTCAGGAATTTAAATAAAATTGTTGGAGGGTTTTGGAAGAACCTCGATAAACGGGAAAAGAAAAATATAGGGAAGGTTTAGATGGAGAAACTCGAGGTGAAATAGGCATGAGGAAATTATGCAAGTGTGTTGGGTTAATTCCAACGAATGGAATATTTGATATAGCTCCCTAATAATATTGAGAGGCTTTTATATGTTATAAAGAGAAGTCATCCTTCCCTCGATTTAAATGGACCGAAGGTCCACACAATTTATTTAGGTTGAGATGGAAAGATTAATGACATGATGGCATGATGACATGATGCAATGCAAAAATAAATAACACAAGCACAAAAGAAACACACGGGAAAACCCGGAACATCTGGAATCTTCTGGAATCTTCTGGGACGTCAGTCTTCGGGTGTCACAGGAGAGGGCCTCGATGGCCCTATGGATGGTCTGATACAGCGCCCGCTGCTCATTCAGGAAGCCAGGATCATAGGGCCACATGTCCGCGACGGCATTGTCATTCGCTTGTTCACCGGTGCTCGTTAAGGAGACGGAGGTTGCAGCACAGGTCCTCCTGCGCTGGTAGCTCTTCCGCCATTAGGGCGTCGAACTGCGGCCGCACCTGCTCTATAGTGAGCACGGCATGAACCGGCTTGCACAGTGGCACCGGCTCCTGGTCGGAAGCTACGTCCATCGTCTGATTGTCGTCGCTCAGCTCGGCGAGGTAGCTGGCGAGCCAGCATGTCCGGCTGCTGGACCGACCCGCTGCCAAGCATGAGTCTGACTGCCCTGGCCCACCCAGACTGCCTCCCTTGCTCGCGCACGCTTTATGCCTGAAATGGTCAGCGCCGCCCGCCTTGCTTCCCGATGCATGCGATTGCTCCGCCTTCCAACGTGTCGTCCGTTCGTCCTTCTGCCGCCCACATTAATGATATGTGGTTGCCAAGGCGGCTACTCCGGCGCCACACGTCCGTCCCTCCGCCGCCCACCATTGCTATATAAACTGCTGTGCCGGCCATAGCCGCAGTCATCTGCATCCGTTCCTATTCTCCTGTCCACACCACTACTGCCCACCATGGCTTCCTTGCGCTCTAGCGCTCTTCGGGACGGGCGGACGACGGACCACAAGGAAATGGCAGCCATTGCTGCCGACTGGCTGGCCGGCAGGCAGCCGAAGGACGATGACGTCCCAATGGAGAACATGGTAGTCAACGATCCGGCGCCAACCCCCTCCTCCGCGCCATCCTCGTCGGTGCATTGCACCATGACCATCGGCGAGGCCCGTGCCCAATATATGGACACGACGAGGCAGAAGCGTGAGGAGTAGTTCCGGGAGGCGTAGGCCGACGCCGCCTACAACCACCATCTCCTCCAGGAGCACCTGCAGGCGGAGGAGCAGATCGCCGCGGAGCGGGCGGAGCAGGAGGCGCTGCTCGATTCATACCGCTCCGCCCGCTAGGGCCGCCTCGAGCGCTGGCGGTACCGCATGCGGGTGGCAGAGGCTGCGGCCGCCTACAAAGAGGGCGATGAAGCGGGCGAGGCGCTGTTTGGCGAGACCGAGGACGAGGCAGAGGACAATGCCGGCTCCGATGAGTCCCCGCTCCGCTGGCGTCGACGAGGCCCTACTCCGCTGAGGCCCCGTGGCGCGAACAACGAGGCAGAGGACACCGCCGGCTCTGCCGAGGCCCCACCCTGCCGACAACGAGGGGGAGGATTTCCCCCGCTCCGCCGAGGCGCCGCCCGCTGGCAACTATATAGAGGACATCGTCGGCTCCGCCGAGGCCCCTCCCCGCTGCCAACGAGGCCGCTCCACACAGAAAACGAGGAAGAGTAGAATACGGTAGGTCACCGCCGCTCGGGTCCAAGTAAGGCCACCGCTGCCCTAATCACTATGACAAGCTAGGCGGGTTGTCCACTGACGGCCGGTTAGCTTCTTGGCGGTGACGTGGAGTCAGAGAGCTATGTTGGAGAAGGACGCTGCTTCTACTTAACTGCTCGTGCAGTTGGCTGGCTGACACATGGGCCCAACAGGCATCTGGGCCACATGTCAGTTACGCAACTGCACCTGCAGTTAAGTCACTAAAGCTTCTGTTTGGCTCGGCCAGATACAGGTGGGTAGCTTCGGTTAATTAATTATACCTCCAGCGCACCCCTTTTTACTTGAAGAATGTATGAAATGCAATGAAATCCGACATGTTTATATGAATCCGGCCGTGTATGAATGAATTTATTTCGATTAGTTCGAATTCTTGTATCACTGGCATTGGATGAACATGCAAAACAATATGTACTAGCATTATTCCCAGGGTGATCACTTCGTTTGCAGCAGTTTCACATGTACTCCCTCCGGTCCTTTCTAGTCTGCATACAAGTTTTGTCTGCAGTCAAAGTATCTCTACTTTGACCAATCTTATAGAAAAAAGTATGCACTTTCACAATGTGCGAATTAAAAAGGAACAAAAGGAGTACAAAGAGTTTGAGCAGCTTTTTAGCGTTCATGTACATTGCAATCAAACACACAGGCCTGGCAATTCATAGAGAACATTCAAAACAATCGATGATTATGCATCTCAGCGATTCACATGTCAGAGCCAATATTTACTTCACAACTAAAGAATAAAGAAAAAATGGATCGACGTTGCTGACATTCCAAAATCAATGATGTCGCGTCCCATTCGAAAATATCAAACACATGTCTTCTTGCTAAAATCAATGAGCAAGATTTGACAAGGTTTTCCCATTCCAAAATATCAAATGCCTACGACTGTGGAATGGGTAGGGTTTGCCATCAGTTCGGACATTGACATGGCACCTCGTGCTAAATAAACTAGCTGACCAGCTATTCTTTTTGTGCAGTTCCACCAAAATCAACCAAATTCGCGCGTAGCTTGTATGATTTCGTCCTTATATGTTGCAATGCCTTGAACTTATTGGCACCTCCTTTCTAGTGGTGGAAATGAATGATTCGATGTATTCATGAACATTTTGTGCAGTTCCCATTGAAATCAAGTTAAGCACACCTGTTTGCACAAATACAAAAAAAGTGATTAGTATAAAGCAAATTGTACTATGAATTGACAGTTTATACAGGCACCTACATGGTCCATGTAGAGCACACTTTTAGAAAAATGGAACTCACCGGAAAGAATCCTAGAACAACATTGTACTCGCGCATCACAAAGAAAATGGAGATTTGTCAGTCCTTCTGAGCTGAAGTTAGTTTGGTCTTGTGGGGGGTAATGTAACCATCCTTCAACTGCTCCTTCTGATGAGAAGATAGATAGTGCTTCTTCATCCTGGCATAATAGGAACTAGTCACTTCACGTACTCCATATTCTTCTTCAGGCCTTGTTCGTTTAATCCTCCTCCCAAGGGTATTGGAGTGGATTGGAGAGGATTTTGGCTTGTAGGGGATCTAATCCCCCTCAAACCCCGCCATTCCCTTTCAAAAACCACCTCAACCGAACAAGGCCTCAGAGGAGGATGATCCTGTTATGCAAAGACAAGAGGATAATTAAATGCTAGCATCCCTGTTTGCTCGAAAAAAAGGAAAGAAAATATTTAAAACAACACAGATGAAGCACTTCTCAAGGACAATACCACTTTTTGATGACAGTATCTAAACAGTAGCACAACACCAATAAAGATGACAAAGCTCAATCATATGGATGAAATCAGTGGGCGAGTACCAACCTTTGTCAGGAGGCTTATTGTGTAGAGCATACAGATGAAGCACTTCTCCGGAACCATCTGTTGCTATCTACTATGGTGGCCATGCTTATCATATACTCCTTGATTAGATTAATGTTTCCAACATCTTCTTGTGCAGTTCCACTAAAATATATTGTATCTTCAAAGAAGATCCCTGTTTGCACAAGTAGAGATAATTACATATTACATTAAGAGTGGCATCAAATCAGTGGCAAAACAATTGCTCGTTCCAGCCATAGCAATAAATTAAGATGCAAAACTATATCATTACTTGTGTCATCACAGTTCCAGTGCTTCTTTACAGCACTAGGAGTTGATTTTTGTTTTTCTTCCGCTCGTTCTTCCCCTTCATCACTTGGTTCACTAACAGACAAGCTTTGCCTTCAATGTGAAAGAAGGCTAGTACTGACCTCTCATGACGCGGAATTCAAACAACTCACAAGAAGAAGATCTGAACCAAATTTGTCAACACGGATAGGAAGTAAGATCTCCTCTTGTGCAGTTCCACTAAGATCAAGCAATCAAGCAACGTTGTCGGTGTGACATTTTGGTTGAACTGCATAAAACACTCTTAAAACAAAAGTGTACTGTGTAGTGCAACAAAAGGTCACAATGGCAGCGAGGTGAAGTAGATAACCATGTTTACACAGAGGTGCAAAGGAAACAACTAGTGGTCAATAACAGTGGATGATGCAGAAGCCAACAAAAAGAAGCATCTACCTTATCCAAATGGGAAAGAAAGCAAGAAATTTGCATTTCTCAAACGGTGGCATTGATTAATATTAACAGAGAGATTATATTAACAATAAAATTCATTAAACATGTAATTTGCTTTTAACTGTGGCATTGCATCAATTTTCCAGAGGCATTATTAGAGGGTGCTTGTTTACAGGGACATTTTTGTGGAGGAACTAAAAAAAACTCTGTGTCAGTCCCATCTAAACCAAACAGGAGGGACTTTTAGGGACTAAAAGTGGGCATTTGGGACAAAAGAAAGAAGACCCCGAGGGAGAATCTTTTTGGGACTTTTTCCAACAGTTGCCCCTGTCAAGCATGGCACCTTGTCTCTATTAGTTCATTACTAGGGGTTGTCATATTAGATATCATATTCTATATATATAGAAATATCATAGATAGAATAGACATATAGAATTTTTGGTCGGCAAATTCGAAGGAATCATTGAGTGAAAAAGGAGCAAAGAATGACAAAAGACGAGACTCTACTAGTCTTCACTCTTGTGGTTTCCTCTTCCTCGGTTTCTGTTTTCTTATTCGGGATCTTGCTTTTCATGGTTCTCATCTCTGCAACTCTCGATTTTCACGAGAGAGTCTTTTAGCATGTCATTTAATAACCTCTAGTCCATGTTGAGTCCCTGGAACCAAGCAAGTAGGGACTAGGGAGTTTTTAACCAAACAGGGCCTTAGATTAACAACAGCTAAAGAGTTGCACGGGACAGTGGACGCACTACCACCATGTGCATCTACCGATGTACTGGGGTGATGCACAGTCTGTTGCAACAAAGAACAAACAACCAAGGAGCATATTTGTGTTGGTCCCACTTTTGTTATCCGACACCTTTCCCTATGTGAGCGTAGCAAATCTAGTCATGCTCAAACTCTATAGCCTTGTCCCCCAAAACAAAAGATCAGTTCGTTACAGATGTGTGTACTGCGTTTGTCATTGTTTTCCCTTTTCGACCAACGTAGGTGTTGGATAGCCAGTCTGTACTAGTACTTTCCCCACTTCCTTTCCTCTGTGAACCACGTCCTAGATTTATGCTATACAACTTTCCCCACTACTTTCCCCCATTCATGTCCTCTTTGAACCGCGTCTTAGATTCATGCGATAGAACTTTCCCCACTGCTTTCCCCCTTCCTTTCCTTTTTGAACCGCGTCCTAGATTCATGTTATACAACTTTTCCCACTACTTTCCCCCATTCCTTTCCTCTTTGAACCATGTCCTAGGTTCATGGTATACAACTTTCCCCACTACTTTCCTGTTTGATCCAACACCTAGATTCAAGTGCAGAAGCGGGAAAAGCCCACATGCAGCTAGAGTAATGCATGTGGAACAAGTAAATTATACCTTAAGGTTCTTGGGGTGTGGTTCGGTGGGCGAGCGGAGGCCGTTCGACTCACACTATGTACGACGGAGAAGAAGAAGGGGTCGGAGGCCCTCCCGCGCCGCCACTGGGCGAAAGTGAACAGCTGCGCCGGTAGTGGATTCCCTCCCTCACCGATGGCGACAGCGTTAAGCCTCCTTCCCTTCCCAGTGGATGGATCCTGCCGGCTCTTTGACCAGCGGTGAGGGGAGAGAGAGAGGCCAACGAAGTCTTGTTTAGATCTGGAGAGGGTGAGAGAGTGTGAAGAGAGCAACTACAAGCAGACCGGCAGTGAGGGGAGAGAGAGAGGCCACCGAAGTCTTGTTTAGATCTGGAGAGGGTGAGAGAGTGTGAAGAGAACAACTACAAGCGTTGAGGCTGCAGCGTGTATATATATACTGGAGAGAGTGTGAAGAGTGTAAACCCTAGAAAACAAGCGCCGAGGCTGCAGCTTATACGTGATGAGGTGATTATACGGTCACTACGAGATCGTATAGCTCCGTATCCATCCATTTTGACCAGTCAAAGAATCCTCCTGGCACGAATTATGCTCAAGTGTAGTTATCGAACCCGAGACCTCAAGTTTGATGAGCGAACAGGCTAACCAGCTACACAACCCTCCTGTTATGTTCAACGAGAGGAAAATAGCCATTCATACTTTTTTAGTGTGTGGGAGTCATTGGGATTTAAATCATAATCATGTCATGTGGCTTTGGTGGTAAGACTATCCACAGTGGTGCAAAAATAATGCAGCCTTAGTCACCTACCTCTCTCCACGTAGTACGTTGGGTCCCACCAGTCAGAGGGTGAAACAAACAAATTAATAAGAACAATTAAAAGCGCCAGCGGTGTATCTTACCTCACACATCTTGCTACTGCTCGGGAACACTGTCCAATTGATCCCTCTGTTCGCTCACGTACTATTTTAAGTGAATCCTTATTATAACATGCACACAATTTTGGGCACTTGTATTCGACCTAAGTCGGTGTGCCACCGTATCTCGTACGACTCCCTCCGTCTAGGTGTAATAAGTCACGTTAGAAGGTGCAGCGGGACCAACGTGCAAGCAGCTTGGAGGAGAAAGAGAAACTTGACCTGTCATTCCTCCAATCAAAGCCCTGATTTCTGTCTCTAAACGCAACAATTGAACCAAACAACTAAGGGCCTCTTTGATTCGTAGGATTTCCGAAACGCAGGAATAGGAAAAACGTGGGATTGGGGTGGCATGTCATCTCGAATTCTACATGATTCTATGAGTGTTTGATCGTGCACAGAAAAAAACATAGGATTCTTACAAAGAGGTTAGTGTGGATTGAAAATTTCCTATGAAATCTAGTGCAAATGAATCCTATGGAAAAGTTCCTATGGTTTAGAATCCTATGAATCAAACAACCCACATAAGAAAAAATCCAAAGGAATTGAATCCTTCAAAATTCCTTTGAGAATCCTTGGAATCAAAGAAGCCCTAAGAGATGTCGTTTTAGCTACCATGCAGGTCCACGTATTAACTCACATGCAAACCGACTTTGATTTCTTGACTGATCAACGCGTAGTTGCGCTCCATGCATTGGGTTTCCGGGGGAGATAACAAGGCAGACTAAGGAGCGTTTGGTTACATTGCTTAGGCTGGTCATAGTTTGTACGTACTCCATTTGTATCTCACTTCCAGTGGCTTCGCACTCGCACGATTTTCCTATTCTATGAACTAGTGTGTGCGTGTGCATGTGCGTGTGCGTGTGTGTGTTTAACAGCATGTGTGTGTTAGAGAGAGCGATAGATCGACCTACTACTACAGAGAGATGGTGTGTAGTGTACGATTTTAGCCGCGAGAGTCGGTGCATCCTCTCGTTTTCGGGCATCCAGTAGAGACAGGCGGACAGCTGCCACGCCCGCTCCTGACCAGCCTGGCCCACCCAAAGCCCCTCCATCGCCCGCGCACGCTTCCCGCCCGAAACGGTCAGCGTCGCTCCAAACAATCGGTGCCGCATTCATGCCCGGGCAGAGCGGACGCAACCTCTCACTGGCACCTACGTTGAAGGGAGAAGCGGATCCAAGAGTGATGGTTGCTTCGTCCGTCCAACTTACTGTTAGGTCTATGTGATTTGACGGCTCATTGGTCATTATTACTCAGGTGGTAGGACTGCTGGATGTCCCACGCTTTCGGCGAAAGGAGGTACTACTATATTACAATTTTGTCCATTCTTACGGCGGAGTGCAAGAGCAGTGAAAACACGCAGGCTCAGTGATTACATGGCCCACCTCACACTATCACCATATTTTCTGTACACCCTGCGACACCTAACTCTTTACATAGTACAATCGCAAAACAACTCTTTACATAGTACTCCCTCCGTTCCTAAATATAAGTCTTTGTAGAGATTCCACTAGGTGGATTACATACGGAACAAAATGAATGAATCTACACTTAAAATGCATCTATATACATCTGTATGTGGTTCATGGTGAAATCTCTACAAAGACTTATATTTAGGAATGGAGGAAGTACTTGTATAGTACGTACTGTAATTTATCAGCGAGATAGTACAATGCTATGAAGCTTCCAGCTTATGTTACATGTATCTTGCGTCCAAGGTTGCCCGTTGCAACATTTCATCAAATACAAAGGAGACTAACATGCATGCTATTGCATCTCAATGATTGATAGATCATAGCAAATATGTACTCCCTCCGTTCCAAAATAAGTGTCTCAACTTTATGCTACATACGGAGCAAAATGAGTGAATCTACACTCTAAAATACGTCTATATACATCAGTGTTTGGAGTATGTACTAGTAGTTCATATTGAAATCTACTAAAGGACGTATATATTCCAAACAATATGATAATCCCTCTAACCAAGGTAGTAGGGACGAGGAGTAAACGGAGGGAGTAGTATAAAATTCTCCTCGTCCTGCGAGCCACCGCGCGCGTGGGCGAGGGAGCGGGCGTAAGGCGTAGTAAGCAAGCTTCACCTCGTCCTGCGAGCCACCGCACCCGTGGGCGGGGGAGACGGCGTACTAAGCAAGCTTCTCCTCGTTCTGCGAGTTGACGGGACACATCAAAAGTACTCCAGTGTATAGAGCCTTGCCTCTAAGGTAAGCCCACATGGTTTGCCTCTTTTTTAACATAACGCATCAAGTCGCAATTTGTTTGTTCTCCCGTGGTAGAGCAAGTATAATAGCCTGATGTAAGCGGGCTATAAGGGTTGCCACCTCAGATTTATGATAATGTGGAGGAGAGAGGAGAGGAGAGAGAAGAGGAGTGGGCTGTAAAATTGTAGCCAGCTGTAGCACAAGCTCCAATGCATTTTGTGAGAGAAGAAAGTGGGGTCAAGCATTAACTACATGATGTATAGAGCAAGCAACTATTATATGAATGGGCTTTTAGGTTGGCTATAAGTAAGGTGGCACAAAGATAGGACTATTAGCCGGCTATGTTATTAATCTTGCTCGTATACGATCCTCCCTCCATCTAGTGGACAACCACTACACGTGTCAAGTTACCACGTGGGCTGCCGTTTCGTACAGAAATGAGCTCCACCGTGTACCCGCGCGGGTGTGGTTGGGAAAGAGACGGGAGTACGTGCTCCGTGCGTCCACCTCTTCTCTTCGTGCACGTCCCCCACCTACGTGGGTGTGTGTGAGAGATACAAACCTAGAAAAATGGCTTATGTGCATTCGTGGGTGCTTTTTGTTTGGGGAGGTTGATTTCGTGAATGTATTTGTGGGAATATGTGTTGATGCCATCTCAAACAAAATTTTGCATGCAACGTGTGTGAAATGGAGGCCTATCCATATCATATATAGAGGGTCGGGTGATCCACGAGAAGAGAGGGAGGGGTCATAGATATCGATAGAGTCAAAGAGAGGATCACGTGGCTAGGTGCGAGATCGATGAAGAGAGCCATCGAAATTGTGTGTGTGTGTGTGTGTGTGTGTGTGTGTGT
>LR738711.1:577839469-577995719 GCA_902687465.1 Secale cereale | reverse complement strand
GTGTGTGCAAGTCAAAGATATAAGGCGACTGACCTAGCTACCGGAACGTCAGAGGGCACAGGTCAAGTTTGTGTGTGGCAGGGAGACATGACTAGAGTGCTCGATGTATCAGTGTGTGTGTGTGGGAGGGGGTTTGGGGAGGGGTAGGCAGAGGCCTAACTATAGAGGTAGAACGACTCATATATGTGTTGAGAAGGAGAGACATAGCTATGTCTTGAGGGAGATCGGTCGACATCCATACATAACTGAAGGACGGGAAATAGGATGGGATAGAGAGAGAGAGAGGAGAGAGAGAGGGAGGGAGAGGGGTAGAGTGTTGGATGGGTGATGGAGTTGCTTCTCGAAGATGGTGGGAGAGGCCTACTAGACAAACTAAGGGTGGTACTGCAATATTATCAATAAGAGTGGGGATGTGTTTCTGTGTGTGCCTGTGCGTGATAGATCTGTCAGGACACATCCATGGATGATGAAGGGGAACCATGTGTTTGGTAAGCAAACCTAACTAGATCGGTAGATCAATTGTTGTTTGTCGGAGGAAGGGAGAGACATAACTAATGAGGTAGATCGATCGACGCGTGGGGAAAAACAAGTTATAATGACCTAGCTAGCTATATGTATAGCGGGAGATCGGTCGATGTATGTCCATTTGTTAGAGGCAAATAAGGCCCGACGAGACAGATAGACAGAGAGAATGGAGCTAGGAGGTGGTGCGAGAGGCCTAGCTACTAGCTAGATATGGGGAGGAGTGTGCGGTTGTGAGATCGATGAAAAGAGGGGCGAGAGTTTACACGTGTGTGGGACCGTATGAGAGACACGAGGCAAGGTCACATAAAGGAGGAGATTGAAGGTGCGTGTGTATGTTGTAGGCAGACAACGCTGGAGAGGTTTATCGATCAGTGTGTGTCGGAAGGGAGTTGTGGAGACTGTGGGAGAACGACCTAAAGAAAACAAAATGAATGTGTGCGATGGATAGAATGCTGAGTGAGGGGGAGGGCGAGGAGGGCGTGTGCATGCACGAGAGAAAGTTAGTGGTAGCTACAAAGGTTAGAGGATTGTGTGGGTGTAAGAGACTAACAAAGATCATAATTTGATATGAAAGTGGATTCATATATTTGAATAGGAGATCATAGTGTTTTAAACATATTCAAATCAACATAAAGTGGATTCAAAAAATTGAGTTTGAGTTCATATAGTACACATAGTTCATATGTAACTCGAGAGTAATCATGTGGTGTGCTATGAAGATAACACACAAACAATGGTTTAACTTGACAATAATGACGATTGTAGATCTTATTAAAATAGAGAAACGAATCAAATGCTTTGACTTCACAACAATCATTATTGTAGATCTTATTCAAATGGAGAAACGAATTCAAATTTAGTTCATATTGAAGCGGTAGTATATACGTTTGGAATGCACTAAAATGTTCATTTGAGTACTAGGTTGCATGCATTATACACGTAGCGAAATATTTTAATTAAACATAACATGAATTCAAAGTTTTGAATGACATTTATAGTGCGAATTGATTTGGTACAGTACACGTTAGGCTTGTCCGGAAATTTCAACCCGCGCCTTGTTAGCCCGAAATATTTAAGATATATCTTTGTCTCGTTGTGCTCCGACAACTCCCTCCATCTCAACCCGCGCCTTTCTATTCCAAAATTTCAACGCACGCAAAAACTCCCACCTCCTGTGAAATCCCGACACGCGAAATGCCCGTGATACCCTTGAACCGAAAGAACCGCCTCAAATCTGTGGGGGTACTTTTGTAACTTACCCCACATTTCGGACAAGCGCGTCCCTAAGCCATGGTTCCCCACTCCCATCCCATTCGCCCACCCATTCATACACCGAGGCCGGCAAAACCCGCGAAGCCTCACACCCTCCTCTGTCCACCACCCAGCCGGAGCCTCTTCCCCGACGACGTCGTCCACAGCAACACCTCGACGTCCCTCATCCATCGTACCGGATGAGGATCTGTTGTCGATCTGGTCGTCCCGCCGGTTCAGCCACCCCGTCCTCCACCTCCAAGGAGCTGCCCTGACGTTCCCCTCGTCTTTCACGCCACCTCCATTCCCACACCACTGTCTTCACCTGCACAACCGGAAGAGCATCATCATCACCGTTTCCTCGGATGAAGCTGCGGCCTAATCGGTGCCACCAAAGAGGTTGTTTATTAATTGCTGCATTTTCTTCTTGATTCGATCTCACGGTGCTTCCGGCGCTTGGTCCCGAGCCAACACGGCGCCACTCCATCCACGGCGACGTCGCCGGCCACTTCCTACACGGCGTCGCTCCCTCGGCGGCGACGTCCACATCAGTAGGAGCTGCTAGTTCTTTAGCTCTCGCTCGCGCTGCTACTCCGGTCTTGCTCTCGGTCCCCTGCCTGGTCTGCTCTTGCTCTTGCTCTTGCTCCCGCTGCTGCTCTCGCTCTTGCTCTTGCTTGTGATGCTGCTCCGATTTAGCTACACTTCAGTCGACCGAATCGACTTTTGGGTCAGTAAATTTTCAGGGGGTGGGGGGCTCACCGGAGTTAAGGAAGAACCAGCCATAGCGGGGAGGGGGGCTCGCCGGAGAGGTACCCCACTATCTATCTTAGGGTGGTTGCGGTGGTGGTGGGGCGGTGGCATGGGGATCGCTGGAGAAAAATCTCGGCACGGGGGGGGGGGGCTACAGCGATGGTCGGGGCAGCGGCGGACTGGCGGTGGGGAGTGCTTTTGGAGCGGGCCTGGCGGCGCACCGCCGGCCGCGGGCGGCGGGTGGCGGCTATTTGGCCGGCGGTGGCTGGCGGCTCAGGGGGGTGGAGGTTGAAGATGAACTGCAGGCCCTTGATTTCGTAACCAACGGCTGCAAAATCGACTGACTAGAGATGAAAAAGTCAGTCGACTGACGTGTAGCCTCACCTCTAGTGTGTTCAGTTTCGACAGCAAAATTTAGTCTCGACAGTTAAGTTCAGTTTTGATAGTTAAATTCAGTTTTGATAGCAAAATTCAGTTTCGATTGTTAAGTTCAGTTTCGGCAGTTAAGTTCAGAGATGAGCGGCAGATGTATACATCTAGCACTTTGTGGTTATGTATTTTACGTCATCTATTGGAGATGCTATTAGAATTCCACTCAGGTTAACGTTGTCTCTCTTGTCCTGCTTCAGCCTCGGCGTCGTACAACTCACCAGAGCTGCTCCAACGACGAAACCTCCATCACAGCGGAGCAGTACCTCGGGCTCCATCTCTAGACGCCTAAGATCTTCTTCCCCTCCTGCGACAGCCAAGTCAGCCGGAGCATCCTCACCGGCCAACCCAATCATGCTGAGATCAACATGGCTTCGCCAAAGAGGTTGTACACTTCTTGTGGTTTGACTTAATCTCACCATGCTTCTTTGCATCATGTGATCTTCCAATTCTTGTGAACCAAACACACAGATTGGCAGAAATCCTGTGTTTTTAAATTCTCTGTTTGCACATGCATTCCTATCCTATTCCTGTCTATTTCCTATCCCTGCATTGTTAGAATCCTCAAATTCAAACAAGCCCTTACACAATTACTTCTGTTACAGATATGTGTCAAAGAAAACCCTGTGTGGTTTGTCCTACTCATGTGGTGTTGTGTTCCACCCCAGCTCAGCTGCTCCAACGACGGAAGGGTTCACCACAGTGGGGATCCGCTCTCCAGACTGTCTTTCGCCGACTCAGATCTTCTTCCTCGCCGCCGGTAGCCACGACAACTGCATTACCATCATCAACTGAGCAGATGACCTTGAGGACTACACAAGTCCGCAAGAGAGGTCGCACTCTTCCGTGTCTGCTTACGTTATGCATATATGATGACATGCTACTTTATCGTCGTGTTCACCTATTAGACTCCGACTCAGGTCCAAACTTATGCTGAAACTTGAGTTTTTAAATGGTTGTGGGGTCCATATTGGGCCAGCAATCAGTACTATCTGTCTACTATCTGGTTAATCTTGGGTGTCTACTATGAGTTTCATGTTGGGTGCAAACAAACATTAAAGAAGCTATTATCTGTATTTTTTAACTAAAGCTATTATCTGCCTGCTATCATTGGTTTTGGGTCTATCCACAGTTTGCTACCTTCACTCTGGATTTGTGCATGCACTCCTTACATAATCTCACTATGTTTTATTCCTATGCATGTCAGTTATTGTACACAATGGAACTGAACATGTAGAGCAAAAGAGACGAGCCTTGCATGGCAATAAAATGTCATGCAGACGTCGCTCCATGGTGGGCGCAAAGGCTGCCCCCTCCACCCATTTTGGAACGTAATCAAGAGGAAGATAATGTTGGGGATCGTTGCAGAAAAACATAATTTTTTCCTACGCCTCACCAAGATCCATCTATGGAGTTTACTAGCAACGAGAGGGAGGGAGTGCATCTTCATACCCTTGAAGATCATGATGCGGAAGCGTTACAAGAACGCGGTTGGTGGAGTCGTACACGCAGCGATTCAGATCGCGGTCGATTCTGATCTAAGCGCTGAACAACGGTGCCTCCGTGTTCAACACACGTACAGCCCCGGGACGTCTCCTCCTTCTTGATCCAGCAAGGGGGAGAAGTTTGGGAAGAGCTCCGGCAGCACGACGGCGTGGTGGTGGAGCTTGTAGTTCTCCGGCAGGGCTTCGCCAAGCTCTACGAAGGAAGAGGAGGAGTTGGGAGGGGAAGAGGCCTGCGCCAGGGCTTGGGTGCGGCTGCCCTCTCTCTCCCTCACTATATATAGGGGGAAGGGGAGAGTAGGAGGCGCCCTATGGTTTACCTAGGGGAGGGGCGGCGGCCACAGAGGAAACCCTAGATGGGTTTGGGCGCCCCCACCCCAAGGAAACTTGCCCCCAAGCCGGGAGACGCGGCTGCCCTAGGGGAGGCACCCCCACCTCTCTAGGTTACGTGAGATGGGGTGGGAGGGGCGCTCAGCCCCTTAGTGGGCTAATGTGCCCCCTCCCCTTGGCCCATAAGGCCTCCCAACGCTTGCCAGTGCCTCCAAAACCACTTTCGGACACGCTGGTCGTCACCCGGTACCCCCGGAACAATTCCGGACTCCAATACCCTTTGTCCAATATATCGATCATCTCCTCCGGACCATTTGGTAGTTCCTCGTCACGTCCGAGATCTCATCCGGGACACCGAACAACCTTCGGTAACCACATACTATTCCCATAACAACACTAGCGTCACCGAACCTTAAGTGTGTAGAACCTACGGGATCGGGAACCATGCAGACATGACTAAGATACCTCTCCGGCCAATAACCAATAGCGGGATCTGGATACCTATATTGGCTCCCACATGTTCCATGATGATCTCATCGGATGAACCACGATGTCGGGGATTCAATCAATCCCATATACAATTCCCTTTGTCTACCGGTATAGTACCTGCCCGAGATTCGATCGTCGGTATACCGATACCTTGTTCAATCTCGTTACGGCAAGTCTCTTTACTCGTTCCGTAACACATCATCCCATGACCAACCCCGTAGTCACATTGAGCTCATTACGATGATGTCTTACCTAGTGGGCCTAGAGATACCTCACCGTCATACGGAGTGACAAATCCCAGTCTCGATTCGTGCCAACCCAACAGATACTTTCGGGGATACCCGTAGTGTACCTTTATAGCCACCTAGTTACGTTGTGACGTTTGGCACACCAAAAGTACTTCTATGATATCTGGGAGTTGCACAATCTCATGGTCTAAGGAAAGGATACTTGACATTGGAAAAGCTTTAGCATACGAACTACACGATCTTGTGCTAGGCTTAGGATTGGGTCTTGTCCATCACATCGTTCTCCTAATGATGTGATCCCGTGATCAATGACATCCAATGTCCATGGTCAGGAAACCGTAACCATCTATTGATCAACGAGCTAGTCAACTAGAGGCTCACTAGGGACATGTTGTGCTCTATGTAATCCCACATGCATTACGATTTCCGGATAATACATTTAAAGCATGAACAATAGACAATTATCGCGAACAAGGAAATATAAGAATAACCATTTTATTATTGCCTCTAGGGCATATTTCCAACATTCTCCCACTTGCACTAGAGTCAATAATCTAGTTACATTGTGATGAATCGAACACCCATAGAGTTCTGGTGTTGATCGTGTTTTGCTCGTGGAAGAGATTTAGTCAACGGATCTGCGACATTCAGATCTGTATGCACTTTACAAATATCTATGTCTCCATCTTGAATATAATTTCAAATGGAGTTGAAACGGCGCTTGATGTGCTTGGTCTTCTTGTGAAACCTGGGCTCCTTGGAAATGGCAATAGCTCCAGTGTTGTCACAGAAGAGAGTCATCGGGCCCGACGCGCTTGGAATAACTCCTAGGTCGGTGATGAACTCCTTCATCCAGACTCCTTCCTGCGCTGCTTCGGAAGCAGCTATGTACTCTGCTTCACATGTAGATGCCGCCATGACGCTTTGCTTGCAACTGCACCAGCTAACTGCCCGGCCATTCAAAATATACACGTATCCGGTTTGTGACTTGGAGTCATCCAGATCTGTGTCGAAGCTAGGATCAACATAACCCTTTACAACGAGCTCTTCGTCACCTCCATAAACGATAAACATATCCTTAGTCATTTTCAGGTACTTCAGGATGTTCTTGACCGTTGTCCAGTGTTTCATTCCGGGATCACTTTGGTACCTCCCCACCAAACTTATGGCAAGGTTCACATCAGGTCTGGTACACAGCATGGCATACCTAATAGAACCTATGGCCGAGGCATTGGGGATGGCACTCATCTTTTCTCTATCTTCTGCCGAGGTCGGGCATTAAGTCGTGCTCAATCTCATACCTTGCAATACAAGCAAGAACCCTTTCTTAGACGGATCCATATTGAACTTCTTCAATATCTTGTCAAGGTATGTGCTTTGTGAAAGACCAATGAGGCGTCTTGATCTATCTCTATAGATCTTGATGCATAATATGTAAGCAGCTTCTCCAAGGTCCTTCATTGAAAAACATTTATTCAAGTAGGCCTTTATGCTTTCCAAGAATTCTACATCATTTCCCATCAACAATATGTCATCCACATATAATATGAGAAATGCTACAGAGCTCCCACTCACTTTCTTGTAAATACAGGCTTCTCCCCAAGTATGTATAAACCCAAACGCTTTGTTCACCTCATCAAAGCGAATGTTCCAACTCCGACATGCTTGCACCAGCCCATAGATGGAGCGCTGGAGCTTGCATACCTTGTTAGCATTCTTAGGATCGACAAAACCTTCTGTCTGCATCATATATAGTTCTTCTTTAAGGAATCCATTAAGGAATGTCGTTTTGATGTCCATTTGCCATATCTCATAATCATAGAATGCGGCAATTGCCAACATGATTCAGACGGACTTCAACATCGCTACGGGAGAGAAAGTCTCGTCGTAGTGAATTCCTTGAACTTGTCGATAACCTTTAGTGACAAGCCGAGCCTTATAGATGGTCACATTACCATCCGCGTCAGTCTTCTTCTTAATGATCCATTTATTTTCTATGGCTTGCCAATCATCGGGCAAGTCAACCAAAGTCCATACTTTGTTATCATACATGGATCCTATCTCGGATTTCATGGCTTCAAGCCATTTGTTGGAATCTGGACCCGCCATCGCTTCTTCATAGTTCGAAGGTTCACCGTTGTCCAACAACATGATTTCTAGGATAGGGTTGACGTCCCACTCTGGTGCGGAACGTGTCCTCGTGGACCTACGAAGTTCAGCAGTAACTTGAGCCGAAGCTTCATGATCATTATCATTAACTTCCTCTCTAGTCGGTGCAGGCACAACAGAAACATCTTCCTGCGCTGTGCTACTTTCCGGTTTGAGAGGGGTGACAATCACCTCATCAAGTTCCACTTTCCTCCCACTTACTTCTTTCGAGAGAAACTCTTTCTCCAGAAAGGATCCATTCTTGGCAACAAAGACATTGCCTTCGGATCTGAGGTAGAAGGTATACCCAATAGTTTCCTTAGGGTATCCTATAAAACGCATTTTTTCGATTTGGGTTCAAGCTTTTCAGGTTGAAGTTTCTTGACATAAGCATCACATCCCCAAACTTGTAGAAACGACAGCTTAGGTTTCTTCCCAAACCATAGTTCATACGGTGTCGTCTCAACGGATTTAGACAGTGCCCTATTTAAAGTGAATGCGGCAGTCTCTAAAGCATAACCCCAAAATGATAGTGGTCAGTCGGTAAGAGACATCATAGATCACACCATATCCAACAGAGTACGATTACGATGTTCGGATACACCATTACGTTGAGGTGTTCCAGGAAGCATCAATTGTGAAACAATTCCACATTTCCTTAGGTACGTGCCAAATTCGTGACTTAAATATTCTCCTCCACGGTCTGGTCGTAAGAACTTTATTTTTCTGTCACATTGATTCTCAACCTCATTCTGAAATTCCTTGAACGTTTCAAAGGTCTCAGACTTGTGTTTCATTAAGTAGACATACCCATATCTACTTAAGTCATCAGTGAGGGTGAGAACATAACGATAGCCACCGCGGCCTTCAACACTCATTGGTCCGCACACATCGGTATGTATGATTTCCAACAAGTTGGTTGCTCGCTCCATTATTCCGGAGAACAGATTCTTGGTCATCTTGTCCAAGAGGCATGGTTCGCGCGTGTCAAATGATTCATAATCAAGAGACTCCAAAAGTCCATCTGCATGGAGTTTCTTCATACGTTTGACACCAATATGACCAAGGCGGCAGTGCCACAAGTATGTGGGACTATCATTATCAACCTTACATCTTTTGGCATTCACACTATGAATATGTGTAACATCACGTTCGAGATTCAATAAGAATAAACCATTGACCAGCGGGGCATGACCATAAAACATATCTCTCATATAAATAGAACAACCATTATTCTCAGATTTAAATGAGTAGCCAGCTCGCATTAAACGAGATCCAGATACAATGTTCATGCTCAAAGCTGGTACTAAATAACAATTATTAGGGTTTAAAACTAATCATGAAGGTTGATGCAGAGGTACCGTGCCGACGGCGATCACATCGACCCTGGAACCATTCTCGACGTGCACCGTCACCTCGTCCTTCGCCAGCCTTCGCTTATTCCGCAGCTCCTACTTTGAGTTACAAATGTGAGCAACTACACTGGTATCAAATACCCAGGAGCTACTACGAGCGCTGGTAAGGTACACATCAATAACATGTATATCACATATACCTTTGACGTTGTCGGCCTTCTTATTTGCTAAGTATTTGGGGTAGTTCCGCTTCCAGTGACCCGTTCCCTTGCAATAAAAGCACTCAGTCTGAGGCTTGGGTCCATTCTTTGGCTTCTTCCCGCAAATGGCTTACCTGGCGCGGTAGCTCCTTTTCCGTCCTTCTTGAAGTTATTCTTACCCTTGCCTTTCTTGTACTTAGTGGTTTTATTCACCATCAACACTTGATGCTCCTTTTTGATCTCCACCTCCGCTGATTTCAGCATTGAATATACCTCGAGAATGGACTTCTCCATCCCTTGCATATTAAAGTTCATCACGAAGCTCTTGTAGCTAGGTGGGAGCGACTGAAGGATTCTGTCAATGACCGCGTCATCTGGGAGATTAATTCCCAGCTAAGACAAGCGGTTGTGCAACCCAGATATTTTGAGTATATGTTCGCTGACAGAACTATCCTCCTCCATCTTACAACTGTAGAACTTGTCGGAGACCTCATATCTCTCGACTCGGGCATGAGCCTGAAAAACCATTTTCAGCTCTTGGAACATCTCATATGCTTCGTGCTGCTCAAAACGCTTTTGGAGCCCCGATTCTAAGCTGTAAAGCATGCCGCACTGAACCAGGGAGTAATCATCAATACGCGACTGTCAGGTGTTCATAATGTCTTGAGTTGCTGGGAAAACGGGTGCATCACCTAGCGTTGCTTCAAGGACATATGCTTTCTTGGCAGCTATGAGGATGATCCTCATGTTACGGACCCAATCGGTATAGTTGCTACCATTGTATTTCAGCTTGGTTTTCTCTAGGAACGTGTTGAAGTTGAGGGCAACATTAGCGTGGGCCATTGGATCTACAATACATATTGTAAAGATTTTAGACTATGTTCAAGATAATTAAGTTCATCTAAAGAACTCCCACTCGGATAGACATCTCTCTAGTCATCTAAGTGATACATGATCCGAATCAACTAGGCCGTGTCCGATCATCACGTGAGACGGACTAGTCATCAACGGTGAACATCTTCCTGTTGATCGTATCTTCTATATGACTCAAGTTCGACCTTTCGGTCTTTCGTGTTCCGAGGCCATGTCTGTACATGCTCGGCTCATCAAGTCAACCCTAAGTGTATTGCGTGTGTAAATCTGGCTTACATCCATTGTATGCGAACATTAGAGCCTATCACACCCGATCATCACGTGGTGCTTCGGAACAACAAACCTTAGCAATGGTGCACAGTTAGGGGGGACATAATTCTTGAAATTTTAGTGAGAGATCATCTTATTTACTACCGTCGTTCTAAGAAAATAAGATGTAAAACATGATAAGCATCACATGCAATCAAATAGTGACATGATATGGCCAATATCATTTTGCTCCTTTTGATCTTCATCTTCGAGGCGCCATGATCATCATTGTCACCGGCATGGCACCATGATCTCCATCATCATGATCTCCATCATCGTGTCTTCATGAAGTTGTCTCACCAAACGTTACTTCTTCTACTATGGCTAACGGTTAGCAATAAAGTAAACTAATTACATGGCGTTTTCAATGACACACAAGTCATACAATAAAATAAAGACAACTCCTATGGCTCCTGCCGGTTGTCATACTCATCGACATGCAAGTCGTGATTCCTATTACAAGAACATGATCAATCTCATACATCACATCCTTTTGGCCATATCACATCACACGGCACATGCTACAAGAACAAGTTAGACGTCCTCTAATTGTTGTTGCAAGTTTTTACGTGGTTGCTATATGTTTCTAGCAAGAACGTTTCTTACCTACGCCAAAACCACAATGTGATATGCCAATTTCTATTTACCCTTCATAAGGACCCTTTTCATCGAATCTGATCCGACTAAAGTGGGAGAGACAGACACCCACTAGCCACCTTATGCAACTAGTGCATGTCAGTCGGTGGAACTTGTCTCACGTAAGCGTACGTGTAAGGTCGGTCCGGGCCGCTTCATCCCACGATGCCGCCGAATCAGCATAATACTAGTAGCGGCAAGTAAACTGACATGATCTACACCCACAACAATCTTGTGTTCTACTCGTGCATAGTAACTACGCATAGACCTAGCTCATGATGCCACTGTTGGGGATCATTGCAGAAAAACATAAATTTTTCCTACGCATCACCAAGATCCATCTATGGAGTTTACTAGCAATGAGAGGGAGGGAGTGCATCTTCATACCCTTGAAGATCGCGATGCGGAAACGTTACAAGAACATGGTTGGTGGAGTCGTACACGCAGCGATTAAGATCACAGTCGATTCCGATCTAAGCGCCGAACAATGGCGCCTCCGCGTTCAACACACGTACAGCCCGGGGACATCTCCTCTTTCTTGATCCAGCAAGGGGGGAGGAGAAGTTGGGGAAGAGATCCGGCAGCATGATGGCGTGGTGGTGGAGCTTGCAGTTCTCCGGCAGGGCTTTGCCAAGCTCTACGGAGGAAGAGGAGGAGTTGGGAGGGGAAGAGGGCTGCGCCAGGGCTTGGGGGCGGCTGCCCTCTCTCTCCCTCACTATATATAGGGGGAAGGAGGGAGGAGGAGGCGCCCTAGGGTTTCCCTAGGGGAGGGGCGACGGCCACAGGGGAAACCTTAGATGGGTTTGGGCGCCCCCGCCCTAGGAAACTTGCCCCCTAAGCCGGGAGGGGCGGCTGCCCTAGGGGAGGCGCCCCCACCTCTCCAGGTTACGTGAGATAGGGTGGGAGGGGTGCTCAGCCCCTTAGTGGGCTGATGTGCCCCCTCCCCTTGGCCTATAAGGCCCCCCAACGCTAGTCGGGGCCTCCGAAACCACTTCCGGACACGCTGGTCGTCACCCGGTACCCCCTCCCCCAATTCGGGACTCCAATACCCTTCGAACAATATATCGATCTTCTCCTCCGAACCATTTTGGAGTTCCTAGTCATGTCCGGGATCTCATCCGGGACTCCAAGCAACCTTCGGTAACCACATACTATTCCCATAACAACTCTAGCGTCACTGAACCTTAAGTGTGTAGACCCTACTGGTTCGGGACCATGCAGACATGACCGAGATACCTCTCCGGCCAATAACCAATAGCGAGATCTGGATACCCATATTGGCTCCCACATGTTCCACGATGATCTCATCAGATGAACCACGATGTCGGGGATTCAATCAATCCCATATACAATTCCCTTTGTCTACCGGTATAGCACTTGCCCGAGATTCAATCATCGGTATATCGATACCTTGTTCAATCTTGTTACGGCAAGTCTCTTTACTCGTTTCGTAACACATCATCCCATGACCAACCCCTTAGTCACATTGAGCTCATTACGATGATGTCTTACCGAGTGGGCCCAGAGGTACCTCTCTGTCATACGGAGTGACAAATCCCAGTCTCGATTCGTGCCAACCAAACAGATACTTTCGGGGATACCCGTAGTGTACCTTTATACCCACCCAGTTACGTTGTAACGTTTGGCACACCCAAAGTACTCCTACGGTATTCGGGAGTTGCACAATCTCATGGTCTAAGGAAAGGATACTTGGCATTGGGAAAGCTTTAGCATACGAACTACACGATCTTGTGCTAGGCTTAGGATTGGGTCTTGTCCATCACATCATTGTCCTAATTATGTGATCCCGTTATCAATGACATCCAATGTCCATGGTCAGGAAACCGTAATCATCTATTGAGCAACGAGCTAGTCAACTAGGGGCTCACTTGGAACATGTTGTGGTCTATGTATTCACACATGCATTACGATTTCTGTATAATACATTTAAAGCATGAACAATAGACAATTATCATGAACAAGGAAATATAATAATAACCATTCTATTGCTGCCTCTAGGGCATATTTCCAACAGATAACTCCTCAGAGGAGGATTCAGAGACAGATGACCAGTCCTATCCCCCCCCCCCGAGGTGCATGCTCTAACTTGGCAGGGTTATGTTGCTCATATCATGCGTATGGTATCTTGCATTGCTATGTCATTTGCTTAGTTTAGACATGATTTGTGTGAATGCCACCTGTTTAGTGTCTAATTACTATATATGTGAATTATGCAATGCCATCTTTTTGCAAGACATTATATATGTGAATTATGCAATGCTATCTTGTTGCAAGGCATTATATATGTGAATTATGCAATGCCATGTTGTTTAGCCAAGTGTCATATATGTGAATTATAGCGTGCTATCCTTTTTTTTGTATTTCTTATTGCTTTTGTCGACAATGTTTGTATATTCAACTGCTCTTCATGTGCATCAGCCATTTGAATTGGCGATGGAGAAATCTGGAGTGAAAACAAGGTCTTCAGAGGAGACAATGCTACCTGGTGAAGCAGATATCTTGTTGGTTACAGATAGCTCTTCACAGGATGATTCAAAGGCAAATGACCAGTCCTATTATCCCCCTGAGGTGTATGCTCAAACTTGGCAGGGTTATATTACTCATATCATGCATATGTTGTATTGCAATGCTTAGTTTTTACATCATATACACGATATTGAATGCCATCTCCTTAGTTGACACATCATATATGCGATTGCCCTCTGCTCACTTTCTTAGTATATAAATCATATATTTGAATTATATCATGCCATGATGTTTACATAGACAGCATGTATCTGAATTATGGCATGCCAACCCCATTTTCTAAAGACATAATATAGTTATGCCATCTCATCCTGTTCACATAGTCATCATATTTTGAATTATGTCATTCTATCCATGAATTATATCATGCCATCATGTTTCTATCGACGGCATGTTTGTGATTTATGGCATGCCCACCACTTTAATAGACATATCGTATAGTTATATCATGTCATCCTGTTTACATAGTCATCATATTTTGAAGTATGTCATTCTATCATGTTTAGTTAGCCATCATACATGTGAAATTGTGTCATGCTATCATGTTTAATTAGCCATCATATATGTGAAATTATGTCCTGCTATTCTGTTTGGTTAGACAACATAAATGTGAATTATTTCATGCCCTATTTTTTTCCCTACTATCCACTGCACCTATCCATCTTACAATGTATGTACATTCAATTAATTTTCTTGTTTATCAGCCATTTCAATTGGAGGGGGTGATGGCAGTATCTGTGGGAGTAAAAACACGGTCTTCAGAAAAGATCGTGCTACCTGTCGATGGAGATAGAACCACGGTTGTACTTGCCCAAGAACCAGCCCCACCACACATAACCGAGACTCACGCAGATTGTACCCCTACCCAGTTGGACAGAGAACCAGCTACACCCCTTCTAACCCCAACCCGAGCAGATAGTAACCCAGTTCCCGTTGACACAGCACCGTCTCCACCACAGAGCACCCAAACACGAGCAGTTAGTAAGGCAACTGCAGTGCCCAAAGCACGAGGACCACCAATCTGAACCCCAAGTCAACGCTTAAAGCAGAAGAAGAATTGTTCTCAGGTCAGGTTCCGTAGCTATGCTTCATACTACTTTGCTCTTGCATCACTGTATTTACTCATACCAACTAATTTCAAATTTGAAGGATGCAATTGAAACTCCAATGGCGCAATAGGTATGTTTTAAACCTGTTTCTTTAACGTGTTTGCTGTTGTAACTTGCTCTATGTTGATTTCAGTTTCAATTGAATAAACAGTTATATTCTCATGCCATGTACCTTACAAGTGTTGTTATTGCTGTGTAGTTTCCCACACTTATATTCTGTCTAAGCTGCTTTGTCTTAAATAGATATGATTCGAACTGTATCTATCTTGATTTGGCAACATAAACTAGAATGATATAGACCATACAGTGACCATACTACATAGATATATGTTTGTTTCATGTTGTTTTCATGCCCACCTTACTACTGAACTGGTTTACCAAAATGAGTTTCATATACTACATTGTAAACCTGTGATGTGTTTGTTTGTTTCTCTTTTAGAATGCGGATAAAATATTGGAGAAGAGTACCCCGTTATGCAATGGTAAAAGAAGTAATGCAGATAAGGTTCAAGATAGTGAGACATCCCTATTGGTCTCCAAGAAAGCTAATAAAACTATATTGAAGACACTAAGACAACCCCAAAGTCCTGTCTTGATGTAATGTTCGAGTTACTGGCTACTACTGTTGGCACAAGCTCTTCGAACTCGCTGCCTGAATCAGTTCGACTTCTTGAGTCTCAACTTCAAGTTGAAAGACATCGATCAGATGTTATGCGACAGGAAGCCGAAGGACTGAGGAAGTCCCTCCAAAATTCAGATGCATACTTTCTGGTGCAACAACAAGTGCTGGAGGATTTAAGCGCCAAACAAGAGAAAGTTAATAAGGTTGCTAAGCATCTTGCTAGCATTATGGGTACCCAGGATATTGTTTCTTGAGCTCTTCTGAAGTGGTTTCAGTTCTGGACTTGTTTTGCTGCGGCATTTATATGTTGCTTTGTTCCCTATATTTGCACTGCTCGCGAACTTTGATGCCCACTGGATATAATATGTGTAATAGCCGTGATAGCCTAGCGTAAGTTGCTTGCCTATTTATTTCCTTATTGTCTTGTTTTTTTTTCTTGTAGTCAGTGCAGTTCTTTTTCCATGGTTCGCTAGTGGCCGCAATAGCCTATTTTTTAAAACTAGGCCACATTAACCATGGGCTATATATTTACTGTAGTTAACATGGGCCTCTTACAGGCCGTAGAAACAATGGGCCTTCTAAGGGCCGTAAAAACAATGGGCCTTCTACGGGGCATAGAAACAATGGGCCTTATACGGGCAGTAGACACAATGGGCCTTCTATGGGCCGTATGATCGGTTGGCCAAACATGGGCCAATAACAGACCACATTATGGCCGTAAATGGGCTAGAGTTGAAATCGTCCGTTCATGGGCCGACCATAACGGGCCGTCGTTAATCGGTCATATTTGATGACACTATGAAAACGGCCCAACGTATTAACGGGCCACAAACGGGCCGACTGTAACCACTGGCTGAATTTGGCCCAGAAGCAGAAAATGATAGTAACGGGCCGAAAGTAAACGAATGCTGGAAATGAGCCCAAGAATAAATGGGCCCTGAGAAGGCCGAAAGATAATATGGGCTGGAAACGGCCAGACGGAATAATGGGCCGTTAATGGGTATAAAGTAAAACATTGTTCAATACTGGCCAGTTTTACCATGGGCCGTTAATGGGCCGAGGGTTACTAAGGACCTGATATGGGCCGAAAGACGTCATGGGCCATACATGGGCCGGAAGTTAAAACGGGCTAGAATTATATTGGACGTCCCAGATGACGTTACTGGGCCTAATTCGGATAGGTCATAAACGGGCCCTGGGTTAGCGGGCTGTAAATGGGCTATATGCGAACAGGTCATTAACACGCTTGCCGTGGGCCGGCCTGTCACCTTTTGACCAAGTCAAACGGGCCGGCCTTTTCACAGGAATGTGCCTCTGTTGGGCACTGTTCATTACGGGCCAGTTTTATCACGGGTCGTTAATGGGACGAGGGTTACTAAGGGCCTCATATGGGCCGAAAGACGTCATGGGCCATACATGGGATGGAAGTTAAAACGGGCTGGAATTACATTGGACAGCCCAGATGACGCTACTGGGCCTAATTTGGATAGGCCGTAAACGGGCCCTGGGTTAGCGGGCTATAAATGGGCTATATGTGAACATGCCGTTAACAGGCTTGCCGTGGGCCGGCCCGCCACCTTTTGACCAAGTCAAACGGGCCGGCCTTTTCACAAGACTGGGCCTCTGTTGGGCCGTGCCACGTGTCGACGTATCATAGGCGCTATGGGTCCAATGAGTGGATGACATTTGTTCCAACGGCGAGCCGACACGTGTTCCCTCCAGCCAATGATGATTTTGCACGTGGAAAATCCCCATTGGTCGGGGCTGTTAATGGGTTATCGGATCCAAAACCGGACCCGAGAGCTTAACGGCGTTCCATTACGATGGATGCCACGTGTCAGTCACCCTTGACAAAAGCACTTCTGTGACGCGTGATTTATCATCATGGAAGTGGACACTTCAGTGATGATAATTTTGGTAATGTCATGGAACACTTCTACGACAGCATAGGTATGATTATCTTGATTCTGTCACAAAATCGTCATGGATGTACATGCATGACAGAAAACGTGACCTACTGTGACAAACATGTATCATCATGGAAGTGTATTTTTGTTGTAGTGTCAGGGGGGCCACGAGACAGGGGGCATGCCCAGGGGGCAGGCGCGCCCGCCGCCCTCATGGACATGGTCTTGATTCTTCCACCGGTACTTTTAATAAATTCCAAAAATATTCTCCGTGGGTTTTCAGGTCATTCCGAGAACTTTTATTTCCACACAAAAATAACACCATGGCAATTCTGCTAAATACAGTGTCAGTCTGGGTTAGTTCCATTCAAATCATGCAAGTTAGAGTCCAAAACAAGGGCAAAAGTGTTTGGAAAAGTAAATACGTTGGAGACGTATCAAGAGACGTCACATACATCTACATACTCAGCATTGTCCTTCTTCATTCTGGTCCAGCAGAAATTCTGCTTCAAATCCAAATACAACTTAGTGTTGCCTGGGTGTATCGAGTAAGGCGAATCATGAGCCTCCTAAAGAATCAACTTCCTGATCTCCGGTTCATTGGGCACGTATATACGTTCTCCAAACCACAGTGTTCCATTTTCATCCTTGCGGAATCATTCTGCCTTTCCTTTGCTCGTTCTGCCCTTTATTTCTGCAATACCTTCGTCCGTCTTCTGGGCTTCTCGAATTTTTTCCAACAAAGTGGACTGAATATCCAACGTGGCAACATAGCCTCTAGGGACTATCTCCAACTGTAAGTCTCTGAGATCATCCGCTAACTCCTGGGGTAAATCTCCAGTTATGATAGTGTTAACATAACTCTTGTGACTCAGAGCATCTGCCACGACATTGGGTTTTCCTGGATGATAATGCAATCTCATGTCATAATCCTTTATGAGCTCCAACCATCTCCTTTGCCTGAGATTTAACTCTTCTTGTGTGAAGATGTACTTCAAACTCTTATGATCTATGAAAACATCACAACGGTTTCCAATAAGAAAGTGCCTCCAGGTCTTGAGTGCGTGCACTACGGCTGCTAGCTCCAAATCATGTGTGGCATAATTCAACTCATGGGGTCGAAGCTAACGTGAGGCATATGAAACAACCCTTGCTTCTTGCATGAGAACGCCTCCAAGTCCTAGGCGTGAAGCGTCACAATACACTTGGAAATCCTTGCGTATATTCAGGAGAATCAGCACTAGAGTTGTAACCAAACGTTTATTTAGCTCCTGAAAACTGGCCTCACATTCTTCGGTCCAATTGTACTTACTTTCCTTCTTCAACAACTCTGTCATGGGCTTCGCAATCTTGGAGAAATTCTCAATGAACCTCCTATAATATCCTGCGAGTCCAAGAAAACTGTGAATCTCTCCAACTAAGGTGGGTGCTTTCTGTCGGTGTCAACAGGAGACTGGGGACACGATGTTTACCCAGGTTCAGGCCCTCTCGATCGAGGTAATACCCTACTTCCTGCTAGATTGATCTTGATGAATATGATTACAATAGTTGATGTACCTCGAGATCATAATGGCTAAACCCTAAAATTCTAGCCTATGATTCTGTTGTTGTTCAACCTCTACGGACTAAACCTTCTAGTTTATATATGCACCGTAGGGCCCTAGGGTTTGTACATAACCAACTTGAAGAGGAAGGAAAGATTACACCCGTACCTAAAACCTGCCATTATACGCATACAGGAGTCCTATCTGGATACGAGAGTCGATCGTCAGCAATGATCTTCACAGCCCACCAGTTTGGCCCACCACGAGTTATGCGGCCACAAGAGGACCCCTCAATCCAGGACTCCCTGAGTAGCCCATGAACCTATCTTCGATGACGATGAGTTTGGCTTCCGTATTGTCTTCGGCATTGCAAGGCGGGTTCCTTCTTCCGAACATATTGAGGCATTATCTTCTGTAAAAAGTGTACTATGTCCGGCTCTGTATGGTTAGTACAACCCTTAACCTCGAAGGCAAGGCATTGAAAGAAAAATAATAATGTGTCTTAACTGACAACTCTTTCGTGGAGCGTTGCGTCCATCCCACTAACATATCAGACCGTTTTATTTGGTCCTAGTTTCGTGTTTCGAGGTATAACCCCACTTGGCACATCTTATTAATACAGAGACCGTGCCCGCTTATTAGGGGATCCTTATCAATGTGATGTGAGCATCCAAACCGCGCATTACGCACGTCCGCTTTGGGAACCGGCGAGGTTTGCGGCTAAAGTGGGGGGACATTCTGTATTCACGGCGTTATAAAAGGACATCAATCCCTTCCATCAGCCCCACGCCATCCTCAAGCCCGAGCTCTCCAATCTCCCTAGCCCCAGCATCCTCATCTCTTGCGCCCGCAGTTCTCTGTTTCCTCAACCACCACTTCCTTCCCCAGCAATGGTTGGATCCGGCGCCAAGGGCAAGTGGGAGGCCTCCACGGTTACTGAGAAGGCCGTGGAGGATCTCCGGAGCGCGGGCTATCTCGCTGCTAACATCGTGCACCGAGTCCCCGCCCAGGACCAGGTGATTCCCGTCCCGGAGGCGGGTGAGAGAGTCGTGTTCCTCTCGCACTTCATTAGGGGGCTAGCATTCCCTCTTCACCCCTTTGTACGGGGCTTGCTATTTTTCTATGGGCTAGATTTCCATGATCTAGCCCTGAATTCAATCCTTCACATCTCCGCTTTGATAGTGGTGTGAGAAGCTTTCCTCCCCGTTCCCCCACACTTCGGCCTATGGCTCAAGACCTTCAATGTGAAGCCAAAGGTGCTGGACGGGCAACACGCGGAGTGCGGGGGCGCTATGATAAGAAAGCTCCTGAATGCAACCTAGCCAAAGGGGTCGTTCGTGAAGACAAACAAGGTTTGGCAGCAGGAGTGGTTCTATATCATTGAGCCCAGCGACGCCAAATGGGCGGCGGTGGCTGCCTTCATATCTGGACCCCCGGAGAGGCTAACCACCTGGACCGATAAGAGTCCAAACTGGGGGTCTCAGGCTGAGGTGACAGCACTCCAAGGCTATGTGTCCGGCATGATCACCAAGGGCTACCAACTCACAACCGTGGTTCAGGTAATGTTGGCCCGGCTTGTCCTTCCTTGCCAACGCCGGGATTCCTCTCTATGGGAGTTTGATCCGGCCGAAGCCCGGCCATTGGAGCATCTGTACGGCTCCACGCACAAAGAGATCTGAACATCTCTTCAAGAGCCAGAACGAGTGGCCAAAGGAAACTGAGGAAGCGGGCTACAACACTCCGTTTACCGCACAAGAGGTAATCAAAAACTCTGCCGAACATATATCCCCTTCTTATTTTAACAATAATATGAGCTGGAGTCCTTGCATGATATACAGAGCTGGACGAAAAAGGGAATCCGGATTAAGTGTCCGACGCCTTTGCTAGAAGACCCAGACATGCCTCAACTGACGGCGATGCTGGTTTTGGCGCCGTACAAGAAGCCCAAGAAGAAGAGCAAGGAGGCCAAGGGCAGCCCCCGCCCTGTGGACACAAAGTCCGAGGAGATTAACATCGTCTCCTCCGAAGAGGAGGATAATTAAGAAGAAGAGTCCCCTACCCAGGGCAGGGGGGAGAAGAGGGCGGCCCCTGCTGATGTAGGCATGGCCGCACCCGGGAGGAAGCTAAACCTCCCCGCCAGTTCAGACTCATCGTCCGAACACAGTTTTGTAGCGAAGCCTAATGAGAAGCTCCTAGCCATAACGTAAGTTGTTCGGATATACTAATTGCTGCACTTTGTTTATTTAGAATACTAATGCCCATTAAGTATTTTTCGCCTGCTGACCTACAGCCCTCCCCGAGCACACCCCGACGCCTCCTTATCGGAGGGGAACTCTATGCCGTCTGGAGAGACGGAGAGTGACTCGCGGTCCAACCTCCATCGCCCGTGGCCCGCGGGGACGCCGAAGTGTCCTCCCAGCGTGCGTCTCCTACTCAAGGAGATGGGGGCGGGCAAGTGATAGGGCGACCGAGGGTAACACCTCGGCTGCCGCTGACCATGGGGAAACAATCCCCATGGAGACCGAAGACGGGGGGGCCAAACAATTCGGGGCCCCGCTGAATACTGATCCGGAGCCTAGCGCAGCTCCAGAGTCTGAAGACCAGACCCCCAAAGCAGGGGAGGATACAACTGTTCCTACGGCGCCCGTAGTCAATCCGGAGGCGCCGGACCCTCCGGAGGGAGCACTACGAAGTGCTTCCGTCATGGAGGAGCACCACACCGTAATGGGTGCAGTGATGAAGAAGGTTCAGTCTGTCAAAGGCAGACTGAATGAAGCCTTCAACAGCCTACTAACAGGCTTTGAGGTATGTAATGTAATCTTCTTTAAGGAACTTTATTTATTTTATATGCACATATATAGTCAGTAGCCCCTGATGCTTTGTGTGGTTCTGAACAGAATTGGACGAAGTATCCATGATATAGCATATTTATAGAGCTAAACTGTGTGCTTTTGTATTTGAACAGGCTTCACTAGTTGCGGCAACTACACAAGATGCAGAAGTTGCCGAACTAAATCGAAAGCTTTTGCAGGCCAACGCGGACCTCGACCGCGTCAACCAGCGTTTAGATGAGACGCAAGGTACGCAGATTTGAAAAATTGAGATATCAAGAAGACTAAGAATATTAATTCAGTATGAGTATAAACTCTTTGTGATATTCTGTATTAAACAGTTGGCGCCACTGAGCTCGAGGCCCTCAAGGGCGACCTCGCGAAGGCCAAGAAGGAGGCCGAAGCCAGCACGGCAATTGCTGACAAGGCGGTTGCCGATCTAGAGGCCGAAAAGGCCACGTGCCAAAAGCACAAGTCTCGGGAGTATGAAGTCGAAATTGAGCTCAAAGATGCTATTCTCAAATGCGGGGCATTGGAAGAGAAGACTCCAGGACAAGAATTCAAGCTCACCGCGCTAGTCAAGGCTGCCCAGGATGCGCGAAGCGAGTCGTGCAGCGTCTGCGAGGAAATCCAGCAGGCACGGAAGATAGCATCTAGTAAGACTTTTCTCTTACAGAGCATCTTTGGAGGGCAGAAGTACATTGGGCTGACACGGTTATGGAGTTCTCCAGGCATGTTTGCGGATCTCCCGAGGAGCAGTGCTGACGCCGCCCAATACTTCCGAGCCCAGGAGGGGAACGATACGGAGAAGTTGTTCTGGTCGCAGTTCAATGTGCCAAAACGTCTGGTGCCCCTCAACGACCAGATGAAGCAGTTGGTCGAGCTGCACAATATGGCAGGTTCGGCCATGAAGGACCTTATAGTCCGGCTGTGGCCCACTGAGCCAATCCCAAGTAGCTACTTCGGATTGGTGAAGCGGCTCGTCGAACCGAGTCTGTGGGTCGACACGTTGAAGCGTTCGGCCTGCATAGAAGGTGCTCGGATGGCCTTTGCTCGTGTAAATGTGCATTGGGCGAAGATGAAGGTGCATGACATAGCCACTGCTGACCGGCCCGAAGGCAAGGAGCACCGCAAGCCCGAGAGATACTTCGAGGACGTCATAGAAGGCGCCCACCTTGTAGAATGCCAGTGCTCAAAAGATATTATCTTTGAGTAATTGTATCCGGTTGTAAAGACTTAAGCTTATGGACCGATGTATATAACTTTTGCGCTATTATAATGTGAGCGACTTTCTCCTCCTGTGCGGCCATTTATTTAAATCTGAAAGTTTCCAGTCGTCGGCTTCAGCCCCCATGTAGATATTACTGGGGTGTTTGGTCATATGCATAAACACTCTTTGTCCAACGTCTTGGTCCATGTAGGAGGTGTATGCGGAGCGAACCAGGCAATCAGACTATGCGGCATTATTGCTTTCACTTAGCCATAGGAGTTTGACAAGTGGGGCTAGGTACTAGCCCCTGGTGCGTACATGGTGTTTCCGAATTTGAGGTATCCATTTGTACGCAGTTGGGCAAAAAACCAACCCTTCATATAACACAGGGTAGATCTCCATCGATCGTAGTATAACACTAAGTCACCGGATCGCAGACCAGATTCTCGCTTATCATGACAGTCAGTTTTTGGCTTTCTCTACTGAGGTACTTGACCGGACGAACCAGAAGTACAATCATAGTAGTTCTCCCTTTACACCCTAGCCGAACAATCGGGAACATAGGGGTAAGCACAGGAGCCGGGCAACCCAAATATTGACCCAAGACATGATTCGGAACTAATGCATATAAAGCCATATCCAGGACGCCGAACACTCCCTATAGGTGTTTGGACTTTTCGATATATACCGTGCTAAATACAGCCCCTGGTAATGGACCCTATTATCAAGGCACATGTGGCAATCTGACATGGGGAGAGAACACAGGTGGTGAGAGAATAAGACTCCAAACAAAATATAAACCAAGCTGTTTCTATAATATCCCATTATAGTACGGCGAGCCGTATGTTTATAGATAATGCCGATGACTTCCTTGGACATTTTACATGCCAGAAAAGTATAAAACAAAAAGAGAAAAAAGGTTTACACAGGGTATTAATCTAAAAAAAAGAAACCTTAACACGGGGCCTTGCTGCACGTCTGCGCTGTTTTCTCCTTTGTGATGTGTCCTTGAAGGGGGAAGTGTGATGGCCATTTGTAAAATAAGAAAAAGAAAGAGAAAAAACCTGGAAAAAGGAAATCCAGTGTGGTCGTAAACAAAATTGGTTCGTTTAATGAACCTTGAAGGATAATTTTAGAGTCCGAATAGGGTCGAGCCGAACTATGGACTATTTGTATGCAGTGTGCCCCCAGCGCCGCCCAAGGAATTTTAAGGGCATAATTGTGTACGCGAGGCACGCATGCTACCACCTTATGGGGCCCTCGATGGGGGCGTAGCTGCTAATCGACCTCAGGTTCATGTTGGCTACCGCACTCAGGCGTATGCCGGACACGTTTAGCTGTGTTCGCGGTCTTATTGACCGATGAGATGTTCGGCTTGAATAGGCCGTTTTGGACTTCGGCTGCTAGAGCCGCAGTGTCCTCCTTCGTACGGAGAGAGCGCTCCATATTTCCGTTGACCGTGATGACGCCCCGTGGTCCAGGAATTTTTAGCTTTAAATAAGCATAATGCGGGAGAGCATTAAAGCGCGTGAAGGCCGTTCTTCCAAGCAGTGCGTGATAGCCACTTCGGAACGGAGCTATGTCGAAGATTAGCTCTTCGCTTCAAAAGTTATCGGGAGCCGAATACGACCTCCAATGTTAAAGAGCCCGTGCAGCGGGCTTTTACGCACGGTATCACTCCTTTAAAGGTCGTGCTTCTTGGCTTGATTCTTGACGGGTCTATCCCCTTCTTGCGAACAGTGTCCTGATATATCAGATTGAGACTATTGCTGCCGTCCATAAGGACTCGAGTGAGATGGTATCCATCGATTATTGGGTCGAGCAGTAGGGCAGCCGAACCCCCGTGACGGATACTAGTCGGATGATCCCTGCGATCAAAGGTGATCGGACAGGCCGACCATGGGTTGAATTTGGGGGCAACAGGCTCAACGGCATAGACATCTCGCAGTGCGCACTTGCGCTCCCTCTTTGGGATAAGAGTGACGTAGATCATGTTCACTGTTTTGATCTCCGGTGGAAATTTCTTCTGTCCTCCTGTGTTCGGCTAGCGAGGTTCATCCTCGTCTTCGCTCTGAGTCCCCTTTCCCTTGTGTTCGCCGTTGAGCTTGCCGGCCTACTTGAAGGCCCAACAACTACGGTTGGTATGGTTTGCAGGTTTATCTGGGGTGCCATGGATCTGGCAGGGCCTATCTAATATTTTGTCCAGGCTAGATGGACCATCTTTGTTGCCTTTAAATGGCTTCTTCAGTTAACCGGGTCTGGAGCCACTGAATCCGGCGTTTACCGCTGTATCATCTGGGCTTCCAGCATTATTTCGACGTTGGTTTTTGTTACGTCGTGGCTTTCCATTGCCATCCCTGATTTCGGATGTACCAGGGTCGCTGGTGCTGCTACGAGCTAATGAGCTGTCCTCGCTCGCGCAAAAACGGGTCATGAGTGTAGTTAGGGCAGCCATTGTCCTCGGCTTTTCCTGGCCGAGGTGTCTAGCTAGCCATTCGTACCGGACACTATGCTTGAAGGCCGCTAAGGCTTCGGCATTCGGACAGTCGACGATTTGTTTCTTCTTAGTGAGAAACCGATTCCAAAGCTTGCGGGCTGACTCCCCGGGTTGTTGGACTATGTGACTTAGATCATCAGCATCCGAGGGCCGGACATAGGCCCATTGAAAATTGGCCCGAAAAGCATCCTCAAGCTCTTCCCAACTTCCAATGGAGTTTGCTGGGAGGCTATTCAGCCAGTGTCGAGCTGGTCCTTTTAGCTTGAGGGGTAGGTATTTGATGGCGTGGAGATCATCTCCACGAGCCATGTGGATGTGAAGAATAAAGTCTTCTATCCAGACAGCCGAATCCGTCGTTCCATTGTACGCCTCGATATTTATGAGTTTAAACCCTTCTAGAAATTCATGATCCAGCACCTCATCGGTGAAGCACAGAGGGTGTGCGGCACCCCTGTATTTTGCTATGTCATGGCGTATGTCCGACGGATGTGATGTTCGGTATTGATCCCGAACTGGTATATGACCGGCATATTTGGCTTGATAGCCGCGGTCCTGTGCGGGAGCACGGTCCTAGGATCCATAGATGGATCTGGTCTTGCCAGCCATTTTGTTCAGGTCCTCACGTAGATCGTGTTTCCGGCCCTGAGCCGCGTCCTCCTTTCCTTAACGGGGTGGGGGTGCGGGCATGTAATGCCCAGTATGCGACTATGTCTCTTACGTGTCGAGGCACGACTTAAAGACATAAGCGCATACTAGAACGATCTCAAGTATGGTATCTTTGCAAATCTCATGTAAAAGTTCAGGGATGAAATTGTAGAAGATAGTTGGCTTACACTCGCCACGTCACACAATGAATACAATAGCATACATCATCCAAAAAACACAGGGTCCGACTACGGATGAAATCCAAACGAGAAAGATACCATAAACACAAGCCCGGATCCTCCTAGTAAGAACCACTACTGATCGTCGAGATACGAAACATAGTAACGTCGACGCTCTTCATCGAAGTCCCACTGAAGTTCTGAACCATCTCCTGCATTGTTCTCAGCGGTACCTGCATCTGGTGTGTGTTGAATCCGTGAGCCACAAAGTACTTAGCAATCCCGTTCCCTGGTATCAAAACTACCAAAACCTTAGGTGTGTAAAGGTTATCAAAGTGGTTGCAGCAAGCACTAAGCACTAGCTTACGAGTTTAGAGCGAGATGAGAACAGGTGCCAACGATCGCCAAGTTGATCAAGAAGTGATCCTAACTACTCACAATCAAACATAACCCCACCGTGTTCACTTCCCGAAGCCCTTCGGAAAGAGACCATCACGGTTACTCACACGAGTAGTGTATTCTTATGAATATGGTGTCAAGTCATCTACAACCGGATATTAACAAATTCCCATCTGCCACATAACCGCGGGCACGGCTTTTGAAAGATCAAACCCTGCAGGGATGTCCCAACTTAGCCCATCAAAAGCTCATGGTCTGCGGAGTCGCAACTCCAAAGTGGGAAGACCCGGGTATTCTCGGAATCCCGTGCTCAAGATATTTCGACAAAGGTAAAGCTAATCCAGCAAGACCTCTCGGCGTGCCGACACCCTCATAGTAGCCACGCGTATCTCGTCTCAGGCCACGACCGGATGGGACAGCCTACAGGAAAATACCAGATACCTCGGGTTTCCCCAAGGCGGCCCTGTAGTCTGCCCAGTTTGGACCAACACTCATGAGGAGCACTGCCCCGGGTTGTTAATTAAGAACTCGGGTTTGCAATGCCCTATGCAAGTTTTAGTTATTAGGCAAATGTAAAACAAATGTTGGTCCTTGCTGGAAAAGGTTTAAACAGAGTGAATTATCAAGGGGGTCCCATAAACCACAACCGTGTTAGGAACGCAAAATCAAGGAACAAAACACCGGTTTATCGGTTCCTAAGGTGGCATGAGTGGAACAAAACACCAAGCAGAAGGCTTAGCCTTCCACCCATTACCAATATATAGGTGCATTAGCTTAACAGGTATATATATTGTGTTATCCCAATAACAAGTCCGGTTGTGGAGCAAATCTTCAAAACTTCACCTGCAACTAACAACACTATAAGAGGGGCTGAGCAAAGCGTACTTAGCCAATCAACGGTTTGCTAGGAAGGCGGTTAGAGTGTTTCATGGCAACAATAGGAGGCTGACAAATAGGAATAGGCATCGAGGCATATCTAAAGAATGAGACAACTAGCATAGGCAAAGATAGAGGTGATATCGGGGAATGGTCATCTTGCATGTTCAGTCCACGGAGGGATCGTAACCTTTCTCCTCAAACTCAGTCTCGAAAGGAACCTCGAACTCCGAATCGTCACCGGGCTCTAACCAACACAACAATGCAAACACCGGAACAACGATCAATCATCATGCAATGCTCAAACACATGATGCATGAATATGATGCATATGGATATGGGTAGGATATGATGCAACTCCTAGGGACAAGATGAGTGTACAAGCAACATGGCAATAAACAAGATCACAACACATGTAGGAACACAATTGTCGTGGTTCTAAGTCTGACAGTACGAGTAGGGGGTACGGATGGAGAGGCAAGGCCTTAGCTATGGTGGAGTTGTACACAAGGTGTTTCACGAGTTCAGGCCCTTCTCGGAGGAAGTAACAGCCCTACGTATCGGTGCCCAGAGGCTGGTCAACTGATATGTGTATATGTGAGTTACAGAGGTGCGAACCCTTGAACTGGAGGAGGGGTGGCTTATATAGTGCGCCAGGATCCCAGCCCAGCTCCACGTTACCAACGGTTCAATGTACATTAAGGCAGGCGTTACTGGCAACGCCCGTAGTAAAGAGTAATTAAGGTATTTACTACGGTGAGTAAATACCGGACCGTTGCCGCCCTAAGTGACACTTGACCTTTGGGGGTCGAGTGCCTTGGGTTGGTCGAGTCGTCTTGTAGATGATCTCCAGTCGAGTGGAGTGTCCTCTTGGGCCGTCTCAGTTGACTGTCTTTGTCATCGTAAGTTTTGTTTCTTGATCTTCTAAGGTAATGACCTTAAGTGGGGTACCTTGGTTGGACCTGTGATCCTACCCTAGGTCTGTTACCTCGTCAGTAGCCCCCGAATGGATCGAGGCTTGAGCAAGAGAGTGCTGAGGGAAGCTCTGGCTCTGGCTCGACGTCCCTGGGGTAGACCCCTTCTGAGCTTGCAGACTAGGCAGTCTTCCTCAGTCTTGTCTTGGTCGCCTTGATCGATTCTGGAGTCGTCGAGTGTGTTAGCCGCTTCTTTCATCGACTGAACTTTGCGCTAGGCGTCGGGCGCCGTTAGCGCGTGCAGTTTTCGGCGGGGTTCGTTGCCCTTTGGTCGCCAGATTCCGCGGGGTTTCGAAATTTGGGGAAGCACGCGGGGAGGAACGTGCCGCAGCAATCGGAGGGATACACTTCAGACGCCTCGATCCTCGCGCCGCCTTTTTCGCCACGTACCGCACCCGCGCCTGTTACGGGATTTGATAAGATTGCTCGGGCCACCGGTCAGCCACTCGACCGGGTCTCTATAAGAGCGCACCGAGCCCGAAGCGGGAGCACTGTGCGCCCAATCTCTCTTCCTCCGCCTCTGCTTCTTCTTGCCTCTCTCCACAGCGACCGCCGGCACGCGTGCCATGGGCAAGGACAAGACTGCGGCGATGGAGCGTTCGAAGAAGGCGGCGACGGGGAAGGGGAGGCGGTCCGGCCGGAGCGGATCGTCGTCGATGTCTGGACTCCCCGCTGGTTGGATCCAGGGGGACTGGATCCGGTCCACCATCGTGGCGGAGGATCTGGAGAAGCCGGAGGAGGAAGGGTTGATCGCCCGCGGTTCCTGGCGGGTGCCAGAGGGAGAACTCGTGCCCCGGCTGCGGGAGGGCGAGTGCGTCCTCCTTGTGACCCACGTCGACCGAGGTTTTTCCATGCCTCCGCATCCCTTCTTTCGCGCTTTCTTTATTTTCTTTGGCGCCCAGTTGCATTACTTCACGCCCAATTCCATCGCTTTTCTTTCCGCATTCGTTTCCATGTGCGAGAACTTCCTCGGTTGCCGGCCGCACTAGGGCTTGTTCAAACACATTTTTACCTGTCGCTCGCAAACTGTCAAGAGGGCGAATCCGAGTGACGATAAGACGCACGTCCTCCAGGCGTGCGGCGGGCTTGGAATCCAACTTAGGAATAGGAGTGCCTTTCCCCCATGATCTTTCCGGAGTCGATTCGGGGCTGGCTGTCGACTTGGTTTTATTATAAGGACAGTCCGACCCCGGGTCAGTCGACTGGTCTTCCTCCTTTCTCTCTGGGTCGAGCCAGCCAGCCTCCTTCAATGATAGTGGGTAAGGCCGAGAGGGCCGAAGTGAACATGTTGGTGGAGCAGGTCGTCCAGTTGGTCCACGAGGGTGTAACGGGGATGGATCTGTTTGAGGTGTACCTCATGCGGAGGATCCAGCCGCTCCAGGCTCGGGACCACCCGATGTGGTTGTACTCCGGCACCGACGACTCATCACGAGTCCACCCGGAGGCGGCCGACATGAAGTACGTGGCGCAGTGCCTGAAGTGTATCACGGGGAACAAATACAACCCCAGGGGGTCTGGGAGGATCATCCCATTCGACGCTGACCATCTACCTGACAAGGTTAGTCTTTTGCTCACGAGTGATGTTTCCGTCGTTGGCTTGCAACTTGTATTGACGGATCCGACTGATATTTGGTCAAACTTCCCCCTTTGCAGATCTACACTGAGATGTACTCGCTGCCCAACGGGGACTTGGTCCAGGAGGGCGAGGAGACCGTGGGTGACGCCACCGAGTGGAAGTCGGAGGAGGAGACCGAGGAGGAGAGCGGGGACTACAGCAGCGGGGAGGAGGTCGAGTCACCTCCCCGTGATGAGCGGTGGTCCTAGGAGAAGCACGACCCAGGGGCCGCAGGCCCTCGGACGGGTCCTTCAGGCTCTCGAACGCCCAAACGCACTCGCACGGCCACTCCTGACCCCTCAGAGAAGGTGCCCAAGCAGCCCAAGGTTACCACCACCAAGCCCTAGAAGGCCCTGCCCAGGATCAAGGTGGATGTTCCCATCGCCTCCACGTAAGTATCGCTTGGCTTTGTTTCTTTCTGTGTTTTCTTTTGGAGGTCGACCCTATCTTCTGTCGACTCATCTTCGAGGGATCCCTTCAGCGCCGCTGCTTCCACGACCTCAATGGATATTGACAAGGGTCGGGATGACGAGGAGACCGCAGATGCCGCGACATCACGCGCAGGTGCGGGTCACAGATTGTGTCTTGTTTTTCTTTCGTCGGTTATGGGTGACGGTCGACTGAACTTTGCTTATTGTTTGTCTTGAAGTGACGCGCCACGTCATAGAGCTCCCAGATGACGATGATGAGGTTGATGAGGAGCGCTTGGGAGGAGACCGACGACGCACAGGGAAGAAGGGCCGGAAGGCGCTCTCTGGCTCGGAGGCCCAGCCACAGGAAGATGCGGCCCGAGCCACGGTCACCTTTGCCAACCCTGTGTCGACTGTCCGCCTCGCTTCGTCAACTCGAGGGGCCGTCGGCCCAGTGCTTGCCCCGGCCGTCGTCCCAGAGCCTGTTCCAGTCGTCGACCCAGCGCCCGCTCCAGCCGTCAACCCATCGCCCGCTCCTGTCGTCGACCCAACGCTTGCCCCTTCGTCCGTTCTCTTCTCCTCCTACCGCCTCCCAGAGGATCCTGTGGGAGCGGCTCAAGAAGCCGTTCGCCAGGCGGGGCTGATGATGGAGAAGATGAAGGCGATGTACGAGGCCAGCATGGCTGCTTATGATGCTAGTTCTGCTCTTCGGGCCAACGTCTAGGTTCGTTTTCTCCACTAGAGTAGTCTTTGGCTTCGAGAGAGTCTGCTGCTTTGTTCGTAAGATGATGTCGCACCCACTAGGTGAGTTCTTGATGTGTTTGCTTTCGACTTCTCTTGAACTTGAGCGAGACTAATCCCGGTCGAGTGAGAGCCGGTGGGGGCACGCTCAGTGCACCCACTAGGTGTAGTCCCCGAGACCGTGGTTGACTGCTGGCGGTCGGCCATGGTTTGACTATAGAACTTTTTCTTCCTTGCTGTTTTTCTTTGAGGTCGAGCCGGAATGATCTTGGCCGAGTGAAACCAGTGGGGGCACGCTTAGTGCACCCACTGGGTGTAGTCCCCGAGACTGCGGTTGAGTGTTTTGACTCGACTATAGTCTTAGAATCTTGTTTTGTTGTATTGATGCAGAAATCTTGCGAGTTTGGGGCCAAATTTGCAGACCTTGAGAAGAAGCAAATCCAGCTCAATCTCGACCTGTAGTTGGCTCAGCACCATCTGAAGAAGACGCAGGATGATGCGGCTGGTAATTGACGCCGACCTTTTGTCGACTGACTTTTGATAAATATGCCTTGTGTTCCCTCATGTTCATCTGTCCAGTGGTGTCTTTGGTAGGTCAACTGAAAGCGGCCTTGGAGCAGAAAGATCTCGACCTGGCGGTGGCGCAGCAGGCGGCTCAAGAGAAGGCGGAGCTGGCGGCGCAAAAGCTGGCTTCCTTAGGCGCGCTCAAGGCAGAGATCATCAGGCTGAGAGGCTCACTCGACGTAGCTAATCAAGAGGTGACTCGGCTGAAGAACTCTAAGACTGTCTTGAACGATAAGTATGAGGCTCTTTTTCGGAAGAGGGTTGATCTTGAGGCTTATCTGGGTGACCTTACCAAGAAATGGTACCTCGTGCTCGAAGGTATGTCCCTTTCGGCTCGGGTTTGGCTGGGTAGGTCGACCCGTATCTTGCTTGCTGACTCGACTTGCTATTTTCGGTGCAGAGTTCTGTCATAACTTTGAAGAACAGGCTGGGCGAGTCGAGCCCGGCTTGGACCCAGCCAATTCCATCGTGAAGGATGAGGTTGCCATGAACATCTTGAGGCTGGAGTCCCGCCTTACTGCAGCCACGGATTATCTGGGACGGTTTAAAGCGGTGATGGCCCGAATCGACACCGCGCTCTGGAGGTGGGTCGTGCAGGAGAACGACCTCGAGTCCCTGATGACTCGACTCAATGAGATCCCCAACCGAGTGCAGGAGTGGAAGAAGTCGTCCGCCCAGAGTGGAGCCGACGTGGCGCTGTCCTTCGTCCGCGTGCACTGCAAGGAGGTGAAGGAGAGAAGGATTGCGGCGCTCAAGGTTGCCAATACGAAGGAGCTCCAATTCCAGTCGTTTATGGAGACTTTCCTGGAAGCCGCCACCCGCATCGCCGACGGGATCGACCTGGACGAGTTTGTCGCACCCGCAAGCCCGCCTCCTCCTAAGGAATGACTTTGATACTTTAATCCCATTTGCCTCGGAATGCCGAGTGATCTTGTAATCGTTAAACTCTGGTGGGCATGTGGCCCAAGTACTCTTGCCCGAATCTTGCAGGACTTTTATCTGATTTTGATCTTTCGGTTTGTGGCTCTTCTTTGATTGCTTGAATCTTTGAGTCGACGTCCGCAGCTAAGCCTCCGAGTGAGAAGGTTGCTCTTCACACGGAGTAAGCGTTAGAAACTTAGGCAAGTCACGGGGTCGCAGCTAAGCCCCCGAGTGAGAGGGTTGCTCTTCACTCGGAGTGGATGTTTGTAACTTAGGCGATTCCAAGCTACGTTGTATTTGTGGCGGAGCTCGGAAGACAGAGCCACATTATACTAGCGACGTAGCTCGGAGGACCGCAGCTAAGCCCCCGAGTGAGAGGGTTGCTCTTCACTCGGAGTAAGCGTTTGAAACTTAGGCGAGTCACGGGGTCTCAGCTAAGCCCCCGAGTGAGAGGGTTGCTCTTCACTCGGAGTGGGTGTTTGTAACTTAGGCGATTCCAAGCTACGTTGTATTTGTGGCGGAGCTCGGAAGACAGAGCCACATTATACTTGCGACGTAGCTCGGAGGACCGCAGCTAAGCCTCCGAGTGAGAGGGTTGCTCTTCACTCGTAGTGGATGTTTGAAACTTAGGCGAGTCACGGGGTCGCAGCTAAGCCCCCGAGTGAGAGGGTTGCTCTCCACTCGGAGTGGATGTCTGTAACTTAGGCGATTCCCAGCTACGTTGTATTTGTGGCGAAGCTCGGAAGACAGAGCCACATTATACTTGCGACGTAGCTCAGAGGACCGCAGCTAAGCACCCACTGGGGGATTTTGAAGACCAACGTTTTTAGAAAACATCAATCATTAAAGGACCATTGCTAACTTGTCTTTGAAACAAATTGGGAAATCTTTATTACAACTCGACTGTCGAGTGTCTCAATTGTAGAAGCGGCGGAGCAAGTCCGCGTTCCACGAACGAGGTTTGTCTTTCTTCTTGGCTACATTGTAGAGGTGGTATGCTCTGCTGTGTAGTACCTTGGTGATGATGAATGGGCCTTCCCAGGCCGGGGCGAGTTTGTGTGGATGTTTCTGATGCACTCGAAGGACCAGGTCTCCTTCCTGGAATGCTCGGCTTCGGACGTTGCGAGCGTGGAATCGACGCAGGTCCTGTTGATAGATGGTCGACCAGATCAAGGCCATCTCTCTTTCCTCTTCCAAAAGGTCGACTGCATCTTGACGAGCCTGCTCTGCCTTGGCTTCGGAGAAGAGTTCCACTCTGGGGGCGTTGTGCAACAAGTCGCTCGGCAACACCGCTTCAGCTCCATAGACCATGAAGAAAGGGGTGCGGTTGGTCGACCGGTTCGGAGTTGTTCTCAGACCCCATAAGACGGATGGTAGTTCTGTTACCCAAGCCCCAGCGGCATGCTTAAGATCACGCATGAGCCATGGTTTTAGGCCTTGGAGAATCAAACCATTTGCTCTTTCTGCCTGCCCATTCGACTGCGGATGTGCCATGGAGGCGTAGTCGACTCGTGTCCCTTGGGAAGCACAGAAAGCTCTGAATTCATTCGAGTCAAAGTTGGAGCCGTTGTCTGTGATGATGCTATGGGGAACCCCATATCTGAATATCAATTCCCTGATGAAGCTGATGGCGGTGCTTGACTCGAGGTTCTTGATGGGCTTGGCCTCAATCCATTTGGTGAACTTGTCGACTGCCACGAGCAGGTGGGTGAATCCGCTTCTCCCTATCCTGAAAGGGCCGACCATGTCTAAGCCCCAAACAGCAAAGGGCCAAACTAGCGGAATGGTCTTCAAGGCGGACACCGGCTTGTGGGTCATGTTGGAGTAGAACTGGCAACCTGCGCATTTGTCCACAATATCCTTGGCCATCTCGTTGGCACGGGGCCAGTAGAACCCGGCTCGGTATGCTTTGGCCACTATAGTCCGAGAAGAGGCGTGGTGACCGCAAGTTCCTGAGTGGATTTCATCCAAGATCAGTCGACCTTCCTCTGGAGTGATGCAGCACTGAGCGACTCCAGTGACGCTTTCTCTGTAGAGTTGACCCTGGATGACAGTGAACGCCTTGGATCGGCGGACAATCTAGCGTGCTTCTTCCTCATCTTCTGGGAGTTCTTGCCTGAGCAGATAAGATATATATGGCACAGTCCAGTCCGGCGTAATCACTAAGACCTCCATGATCAAGTCGACCACGGCCGGTACCTCGACTTCAGTCGGATCTGACGCGCTGACTGGCTGCGGGGACTCTTCCGTGAGGGGGTCTTCTTTGACAGAAGGGGTGTGCAGATGCTCTAGGAACACATTCTTGGGTATGGGCTTCCGAGTCGACCCAATTTTAGCGAGGTCATCGGCTAGTTGATTCTTGGCTCTGGGCACATGATGGAGCTCTAAGCCTTCAAACTTATTTTCAAGCTTCTGCACCGAACTGCAATAACTGGTCATTGTCAGGCTCCTGACGTCCCATTCTTTCATCACTTGGTTCACCACCAGGTCGGAGTCGCCGTAGACCATCAAGCGACGGACACCGAGTGAGATGGCCATATGCAACCCGTACAAAAGCGCTTCGTATTCGGCTTCGTTGTTCGATGAGTCAAAGTGGATCTGAAGGACGTAGCTGAGCTTGTCGCCCCTGGGAGAGACCAGAACCACACCTGCGCCGGATCCGTTCAGCATCTTGGATCCATCGAAGAACATAGTCCAATGGTCCGACTGAACTTGAGTCGGCAGCTCTTGTTCTATCCACTCGGCCACAAAATCTGCTATAGCCTGAGACTTGATGGCTTTCTTTGCTTCAAACTTGATATCTAACGGAAGAAGTTCAATCGCCCATTTTGCCACTCGACCAGTTGCGTCTCGGTTGTTCAGGATCTCTGACAGCAGAGCGTCGCTGACGACTGAGATCGTATGGTCCGAAAAGTAATGGGCAACCTTTTTTGCAGTCAAGTAAATCCCGTACACAAGCTTTTGGTAATGTGGATACCTTTGCTTGGAGGGAGTCAAAACTTCGGATATATAATAGACCGGGCATTGGACCTTGTATGCCTTGCCCTCTTCTTCCCGCTCGACCGTGAGTACAGTACTGACGACTTGTCCGGTGGCAGCAATATACAGCAGAAGAGGCTCTCCGCTGACTGGGGCAGCGAGCACCGGCTGGGTGGACAGCAGGGCTTTGAGCTCTTCGAATGCTGCTTCGGCTTCGGGATTCCACTCGAACTTGTCGGATTTCTTCATGAGTCGGTAGAGAGGTAGTGCCTTCTCACCAAGACGAGAAATGAATCAACTCAATGCGGCCAAGCAACCAGTAAGCTTCTGGACGTCGTGTATACGCTCGGGGCGTTTCATTCGGAGGATGGTGCTGACCTTCTCTGGGTTGGCCTCGATTCCCCGTTCAGAAACGAGACAACCGAGCAACTTGCCGCCAGGAACTCCAAATGTACACTTTGATGGGTTGAGCTTGATATTGTAGCTTCTTACGTTTGCTAATGTCTCAGGGAGGTCAGTCAGCAGGTCGGAACCTTTCCGTGACTTGACCAAAATGTCATCCATGTATGCCTCGACGTTCCGACTGATTTGCTTTATCAAGCACTTCTGGATCATGCGCATGAAGGTAGCGTCGGCATTTTTGAGGCCGAAAGGCATGGTGACATAACAGAAACACCCGAAGGGGGTGATGAAAGCTGTCTTGATTTCGTCGGGCCCGAACAGACGGATCTGATGGTACCCAGAATACGCGTCCAGAAAGGACAAACGTTCACATCCCGTAGTCAAGTCGACTATCTGATGAATGCGGGGAAGAGGAAAATGATCCTTCGGACAGGCCCGATTGATGTGCTTGAAATCGATGCACATGCGGAGAGACTTGTCCTTCTTGGGGACCATGACGACATTGGCGAGCCACTCGGAGTGGTAGATCTCGCGGATAAACTCAGCTGCTAGGAGCCGAGCCACTTCCTCGCCAATTGCCTTTCGCTTCTCTGCAGCGGATCGACGGAGATGTTCCTTCACGGGTTTTACCTTCGGGTCGACCCGCAAATGGTGCTCGGCCAGTCCTCTGGGTACACCCGGCATGTCCGATGGTTTCCATGCGAAGATGTCCCAGTTCTCACGGAGGAACTGGACGAGCGCTTCTTCCTATTTGCTGTCGAGTGTAGTGGAGATGTGGGTCGGTGCTGCGTTGGGGTCGGTTGGGTGGATGTGCACGGGTTTGGTGTCCCCGGCCGACTGGAAGGCTAACTTGGAAGCTGGCTTCTTCGCCCTCAGCAGATCACTCGGATCCACGCTCTTTTGGTACTCCTCCATCTCTACTGCTGCCATCTGCTCGTCGGCAATCTTCGAGCCTTTTTGGAAGCACTCTTCCGCTTTCTGATGGTTCCCAGTGACGGTTATAACGCCGTTGGGTCCCGGCATCTTCAACTTGAGGTAAACGTAACATGGTCATGCCATGAACCTGGCGTAGGCGGGCCTACCCAGGATGGCGTGATAAGCGCTGTTGAAGTCCACCACTTCGAACGTCAACTTCTCTTTGTGATAATTCTTCGATTCACTAAAGACCACGTCGAGTGTGATCTGGCCAAGTGAGTCGGCTTTCTTCCCGGGGATTACCCCGTGGAACCTCATGTTACTTTCTCTCAGCTTGGACATCGGAATGCCCATATCCCGGAGGGTCGCTGCATACAAGATGTTCAAGCCACTGCCCCCATCCATGAGGACTCTGGTGAGGCGTGTGCCCTCGATCGCTGGGTCGACCACCAGTGCCTGCCGCCCAGGGGTGGCAATGTGTGCTGGGTGATCGGACTGGTCGAATGTGACGGGCGTCTTGGACCATTTCAAAAATGTGGGGGTCGCCGGGACAACCATATTTACTTCTCTGTTGATGATTTTCAGTCGACTTTTGCTCTCGACGTCTGCGAAAATCACCAAAGTGGAGTTGATCCGGGGGTATCCTCCGTCCCCTTCCTTACCTTCGGACTCTTCTGATTCTTTCTCCTTCTCAGTCGACTGATCCTTCTGGAAGTTCTGGATCAGGAGCCGACACTGTCGAGTGGTGTGCTTGGGATATACCAAGTTTCCCTCTTCATCTTTCTTCATGTGTATGGGGCACGGCTGGTCGAGCACATCGTCTCCAGCTTGACCCTTTCCCTTCTTGGGGGCCCAGGAACCTTTCGGCTTTCCTTTGCCCTTTCCCTGATTGACCACAGCAGCCTCTCCCTGAGCAGCTGGCTCGGCCTTGCGCTTGTTCTTTCGATTGGGATTCTGATCGTCTTGCCCGACTGGTTTCTTGCCGCTGCGGAGCCGATCGGCCTCCTCACCGTTGGCATACCGACTGGCAATCTCCATCATCCATGACAGAGACATGTCGCCTGTTCGACCAACTTCAGATTCAATTCTCTGTTACGCACGCCTTCCTTGAAAGCGCAAACCGCCTGGCGTTCAGACACGTTCTCCACCATGTGATGCAAGGTGGTCCATCTCTGGATGTAATCTCTCAAAGTTTCATTCGACTTCTGCGCGCAGTGCTGAAGTTCCGCAAGTCCAGCAGGCCGCTTGTAGGTGCCTTCAAAGGTCCGAATAGAAACTCGAGCGAGCTCTTCCCAACTATAAATACTCCTGGGGGTCAACTGATTGAGCCACGCCCGAGCAGAACTGCCCAGCATTAGGGGGAGGTGCTCCATGGCCACGACATCGTTGCCGCCTCCGATCTGCACAGCCACTCGGTAGTCTTCTAGCTAGATGTCTGGCTTCGACTCACCGGTGAACTTGCTTACTCCCACCGCTAACCTGAAGTTCGGAGGGATCTCTGCAGCTCTGATAGCACTACAGAAGCATTCAGGCCAAGAGGCATGTGCTCGGCTGCCACTCGGTTGATCTCTGCCTTGCTCTTCTCTAGATGCCCGGTTTCTGTCGACCCGTCCCTGCACAAGGATAGACCTTGCGTCGAAACCTGGCCTCCGGGGATCTGGGGGAATCCTCCGCTCATCGTCACGTAGGCGTCTGCCCTCGTGCCGCCGGGGCGAGTGTGACCCGCTTCCCGGAGGGGGCGTAGGCACTCGACGGCGGTCATGACGCCTGTGTCGATGGTCGTGTGGCTCGTCATTCCGACCCGGATGCCGGTCTTGCCGCGGGCCACGTTCCTCACGCCTCAGGGGCGATCTTGGACTGTGGGCCGACCATACGGTGTCTGCAGCCACCGATCTGCTGTGAATCCTGTTGCGCGACTGAGAAACAGCCGTGTTTTGTTCTTCAGCCGTTCGGAGCAAAGCTCGGATCTTCTGAAGGCCTCTCCCAGCCTCCGACTGAGAGGGTTGAATCGACTCCACGATGCGAGCCGCGGCTTCGAGGTTCTGGACTGGAGAGCAGAACACCTAAGTCTCGCGTTGGCGCGATTGCCGCGGTCGTCGACTGGACTCGGGGACCAGTCGGTGAGCCTGTTCGTCGAGTGCGCATTGGATGTTTTCCAAGCGGGCGTGCTCGGACACGGTGGCCAAGCGTGTGGCTTCGAGGGCCAGAGCCTCTGGAGTATCTCCCACGATGGGAGTGAAGAGTGCATCTTCGTTGCGGCGACAAAGCTCAGCCCTTTACTCGGAGGTGAGGGGCTGAGGAATGTAGCCGTCGTTGTCATGTGATCGGCCGCCGCCGCTGTCGCTGTCTCCACCGCGAGGAAAACTCGGCGGACTGCGGCGCGAATCGACCATGAGAATTTCCGCCGCGCGATCGCTGCTCCCGCACTCGGAAACGGAATCCACGAGCCCGATTGACGGATCGGCCGGCCCGTAGAGGTAACCGTCGGGCTCAATGGCCGCGACTTGAGGGGTGGCCGTTTGGCGGGCCACCGCGTGTTTCACCCACCGCTGGAACTGTGAGCAACCGGATCGCTTGCGGCGACGTCCAGCGGGGACGGGGGACGACGAATATTGAATCGAAGGCTGCCGAAGGAGGACGCCGCAAGCGCTGGCGCGGAAGTGCGCAGCCCCCCGGGTGGGCAGAGCTTCGACGTCGAGAGGGGCCTCCTGGAGCCACGCGGAGTCGTCAGCGATGAAAACGAGCGCGCCGAGCCGGATCTCGCGGCCCAACGCCAAACCACCGCCTGACACCATGATGAAGGAGGTCGGAGGAGGAATTGCAACCTCACCAGATGTCGCTAAGACGCCTTGCCCCATGGTGGGCGCCAACTGTCGTGGTTCTAAGTCTGACAGTACGAGTAGGGGGTACGGATGGAGAGGCAAGGCCTTAGCTATGGTGGAGTTGTACACAAGGTGTTTCACGAGTTCAGGCCCTTCTCCGAGGAAGTAACAGCCCTACGTCTCGGTGCCCGGAGGCTGGTCGACTGATATGTGTATATGTGAGTTACAGAGGTGCGAACCCTTGAACTGGAGGAGGGGTGGCTTATATAGTGCACCAGGACCCCAGCCCAGCTCCACGTTACCAAGGGTTCAATGTACATTAAGGCAAGTGTTACTAGCAACGCCCGCAGTAAAGAGTAATTAAGGTATTTACTACGGCGAGTAAATACCGGACCGTTGCCGCCCTAAGTGACACTTGACCTTCGGGGGTCGAGTGCCTTGGGTTGGTCGAGTCGTCTTGTAGATGATATCCGGTCGAGTGGAGTGTCCTCTTGGGCCGTCTCAGTCGACTGTCTCTGTCATCGTAAGTTTTTTTTCTTGATCTTCTAAGGTAATGACCTTGGGTGGGGTACCTTGGTCGGACATGTGATCCTACCCTAGGTCTGTAACCTCGTCAACAATAAAAAGGAAACAAAACTAACATGGCCACAAGTGGTTATGTAGTTGAATTAAACAAGCACCCAACAAGTTTTAATAAGTTACTTAACATGGCAAGGGATGCAACTAGGATGAACAACAACATGCTACCATTTTAAATGGACGAAAGAACAAACAACAATTTCCAGAAACTCCCATGTTCATAATAACACAAATAGTACAGATCTGAGAAAGTCATATTTTAAAGTTGTTAAACATGCAAAGTAACAGCACCATCTTAATCTACACATTTTTCCACCCCAAATACATATAAAGTTTGTCAAAATTGGAGCTATGGTTAATTAGTTATGAATTTAACAAGTTTGAGCATATTTTAAACACAAAATAATTCAAACATCAATTTAAATGTTTTTAACATGGCAACAAACTGCATATAAATATTCTACACTAAAAACTAGGTAGTTTTCATATATAAAGTATTTCCAACAGATGCATATATTAAAAGATATAATTATGCAAAAGAAAATGCTGAAAAAGAAATTAAAAACAAAAAGAAAAAAGAAAAAGGGCTAACAGACCCAGCCGGCAGGGATTCGAACCTGGGTCTCCTTAGTGAAGGCACCGCATGAGTACCAGCTGGTTTAGGCGCGGTTGTTGGCTAGGAAAAGGGCTCGGGCCTTTTGATCTACCTAGTCGAGCTTCTCTGAGAGAAGACGACAGCTGATATACGACGGCGCTGGCGAGGGCAGCCGTGGCGATGGCGGGGCTAGAGGGGTCACGGCGGGCGAGCGGATTCGGGATGCGGTGCGGCTCGGGAGGCATGGCTCTAGGAGAGGCCGGGGCTGCTCGATCTCAAGCAACTGCTCGGGTCGGCCATGGTGGTGCGGGAGTTTGAGAAGCAGCACGGCGCAGCAGCATAGCAGACAGGGCGAGTGGGGAGCGGGCGTGCGCGCGCGAGGCAAGCGCGGTGAGGAGAGATGGCCGCGTGTGTGCACGTGCAAGATCCGGAGCGCCTAAACAAACAAACTGCAACTAAGCCCAGGGCACGGTGGACATGACCTTGGCACGAACGCTAGGGCGCCTACGGAGCTCTATGGACAACAAGAAGTAGCAGGGGGAGGTGGGTATACCTCGTATACCTGTGACAAGAAGAAGAGGCCGATGACGAGCCTACGGCGACGCGGTCGACCTCTGAACCTCGGCGCGAACTCTGACTGAGGGGAAGATGGGAGCAGAGGATGAAGCCAGGCGCGGACTTGGCGATCTCCTCGACGCCGTAGTGGAAGCAGAGGGCGACGGGGATGACAGGGAAGCCGATGGACTTGAAGAAGGCGGCTGGAGGTGACCGGAGGGCAGCAACGACGGCGAGCGTGCTCTCAGCCACGCTCGGGTCCTCGCGGGGGAAGGAGAAGGAGGGAAGGGGAAGAACCCCTTGGTAGCGGTGACGAAGGAGAAACCCTAGAGGAGTAGGTGCGGATGCTGAGGGGGTCTTATAGGGAGGTGGGCATGGCTGGCCCGGCCACCGTGGCCATGGCAGACGTCGAAAGCAGAGGAGGGAGGTGGAAGAAAAGGAGGGTGAGAGCTACACCCCCCTGCTGACGGATGGGCCCTACGCTTCACGAGGGACGAGTGCGGGAGGGGGGGCTGGTTCGCTCTGCGTGAGAAAAGGCACCGGGGGGGAACTGACAGGCTGCTGCTGGGCTGTTGCTGCCGCGTGGGCCAAGATGCAGGAGAGGGGGAGGCCCAAGTTGTTGCTGCCTTAGTCTCCCTTCTCTTTTCCATTTTTTTTCAAACAGAAAACAAAAGGAAAATTCGCAGGTCAAAAGGAAAAGAGTTATGTCGGTGTATTGGAATGACACCTATGGGATCACTAGAATCCCTACTACGGTTAGCGGGGCGCGGGGTTGAGAGAAGAGCGGATCAAACAGATAGCACACGGTTCGTTTATCCAGGTTCGGGCCGCGAGAATGCGTAAAACCCTACTCCTGCTTTGGTGGTTTGTATATCTGTGTTCTTCAGCTAGCTATGGGGCGTGAGGAGCTCCACAAAGCCGAATCCCCCTCCTGGTCGCCTCGGGCCTCCTTTTACAGAGAAAGGGGTTGCCACAGTGGCACACGGGAGGTGGAAAGGGTACAGTGATGCAAGGTTATCCCTCGCATTACATGACAAGGCGCATTTAATGCGTTTTGCTTTGGTGTCCTTGCTTTATCGGGGACGGGGGAGAGATCCGTCTTGTCCATCGCCGCTCCTTCTTGTGTCGACACGCGCCCTGGCCAGCGATGCCTGAGATGCCATGTAGGTAGGCAGGCAGCTGAGGTGGCGCAATGGTGGGTCTTCACGAAGATCTGCATGCCGCCATGCAGGTGCCTGCCTAGCTGGTTGGGTCGGCAGCTGCATAAGGCGGTGGAAGTTTAGTTGGCGTGGGCCTGATGGTGGCCCTGCGAATGTCCTTGGCAAGGGCCTTGCCGGGGCCCCGACAAGGGTCTTGCCGTGGCGCCTGCTGCCATCCCCGGCAAGGTGCTTGCCGAAGGTCTTGTGGTCTTCCTTGGCTGGGATCCCACCAAGGGTCGTCATCTTCTTAGTGCGTATCTGATCTTGAATGTCTTCACAAAGATCTGCATGCCACTACGGGGATGTCTCCCGAATCCTTGCCCCATGGGGGCAGTGGACTCAAGGGTGATTTGCTCCGTAGGCGTGGGGCGAGTTGTCGCGGCAAGGGTCTTGCCGGGGCTGCTAAAGCCGGCCCCGGCAAGGATCTTGCCGGGGGAGCCCGTCTCGTCCCTTGGCTCTTCGTGGTCTTGGCTTTGGTGTTGCTCCAGTTCCATCGAGCTTCGGTCTCACCCTGGCTCACCTCCCTTGCCTTGCTTGGTGCGGCGGTGCCCGTGGCTCAGACTGCCCGTGCACAGTCATAGGGGTACAAAAAGTGTACCCCCCTTTTTGTACACCGATAGGAGCCCCCGGGCCTGGGCCACACATAAGAGCGACGCGTTGTTGGGCTAGGCCCAGAACGGTGCGCGTGCAGGCGGGACGTTTTTACCGTGGTAAGACTTTTCGCGCACTGCACTTCCCACGATCCGCGCGCGTGGCGCGGTGTGGAGGGGTGTACGTGACGTGGGCGGCATGCGTGGGGTTGGTTCCCGCAGGCATGCGTCACATCATAGTAAGGGGGCGGTTCGCGCCTTCCCCATAAATGGAGGGAGGCGTGGAGGCGCGGCCCATTTACTGAATGGGGCCGAGGCGCGGTCCTCAAGGCGTCCACTCCCCACGATCACGGGGTGGGGAGAGGTCGCCTCACCCGTCCCCTCGGTTCTGCACGTCTGCCACGTGTCTCCCATGCGCTTGGGGTGGCAAACGGTGGAGGCAGGAAACCGGGTCATCGCTGGTTGGGGCGGCGGGTCGGTCCTGGCTCCCTGCGCCTTCCGTGTCTTGATTGGCCGAGCGGGGCGGTCGAGCCCCAACCCCGTTCCTTTATAAAGAGCGGGAGGGGAGGGATGGCGTCCTACATTCTTCCATCTTCTTCCTCCTTCAGCTTCTGCTCCTCTCTTCCATTCGTCATGGAGAGAGGAAATCCCGGCCCTTCAACGGTGGCGGCGAGGGTCGCCGCTCGACAACGCGTCCCTCCTTCTCTTGCGCCTGCGCTGGCAGAGCCGGCCGCGAGGGGAAGGGGGAGGGGGCGAGGCCGTGGGCGAGGCCGGGGCGCTCGGGGAAGAGGAGGACGGGGTGGCCCGCCGGCCTCGCCCCCGCCAGTAGCTCCTCCTCCAATGGAGGGCCATGTTGGGGATGACCCTTGTGAGTTCTTCGTCAGGTTGCACCGGCCGCCGCGCCATCGCCTTCGTCTTCCGACTCCATTTGCGCGGGAGATGGAGCTGGATCCGCCGGAGTCATTGCGGCTGCACATGAGGGGCTGCTGGATCAGTGGTACGCGGCTCCACGTCGACTTCCCTGCTCCTCATGTGATGTATCTTCGTCGGGGATGGAAGACGTTTGCTCATATCCACAGCTTGACGGAGGGGATCACTCTCCATTTTAAGCTAATGGAGGGTGGCCTTCTCTCCATCAAGGTCTTCCGGCACTTTGGGACTCGTACAAGGTGCTGCGTGGAGAGCTCTTCTGATAGTGAAGGTTCCTCCTCGAGCGAGAGTGACGAGGAGGACAGCGATAGCGACGATGAGGGCGGTAGGCGGCAGGATGACGGGTCCGACTAGGTGTCGGGCGCCGCTCCTTGTGGCACCGGCGACCCCATCATCCGTGTCGCCGGCTCCTTGAACTTCTCGGGGCCGTCCCCTTGGGCGGCTAGCGTTGGGGGGCTGCGGAAGAGGAAGAGGGCGGGCGGCAAGGCCGTCAAGTCGGAGTACGCGGGCACCGACGCCATTGACGCGTACTGACATCATGCCGCCTCGTCTTCGAGCTCTGCTTCCGGCGCCGCCATCACCATCCAGCCTTTGGGCGGCCACCAAGATGTTCTCTCGATGTCTTCTGCCACCCGTAGCTCGCCTAGGCGCTCCTTTTGCCCTTCTCGCCTCCTTGACCTGCCTCCTGAGGAGAGGGACAAGAAAGGAATTACGGGCATCTTATCTCTTTTTAGTTTGTAACCCTTCGGGCGTCTGTTAAATTTAAAACATGTAATCCCCTTGTTCATGTTTTTCATTCCCTATGGACTGTACCTGGACGGGATGTTTTTAATGAAAAAGGGATGTTTGCCGGGTCATTTGTTCGCAGGTAGAACCCACAACAAGGAATAAATCCCTAATATCTCTAGGATAAACATTTTCTTGCCCGGCAACAGGCCTCGCCATCCCCCCACCTGGCTCGCCAAAGATGTCGGTGTATTGGAACGACACCTATGGGATCACAAGAATCCCTACTACGGTTAGCGGGGCGCGGGGTTGAGAGAAGAGCGGATCAAACAGATAGCACACGGTTCGTTTATCCAGGTTCGGGCCGTGAGGATGCGTAAAACCCTACTCCTGCTTTGGTGGTTTGTATATCTGTGTTCTTCAGCTAGCTATGGGGCGTGAGGAGCTCCAAAAAGCCGAATCCCCCTCTTGGTCGCCTCGGGCCTCCTTCTATAGTAAAAGGGGTTGCCACAGTGGCACACAGGAGGTGGAAAGGGTACAGTGATGCGAGGTTATCCCTCACATTACATGACAAGGCGCATTTAATGCATCTTGCTTAGGTGTCCTTGCTTTATCGGGGACGGGGGAGAGATCCGTCTTGTCCGTCGCCGCTCCTTCTTGTGTCGACACGCGCCCTGGCCAGCGATGCCTGAGATTCCATCTAGGTAGGCAGGCAGCTGAGGTGGCGCAATGGTGGGCTTCACGAAGATCTGCATGCCGCCACGCAGGTGCCTGCCTAGCTGGTTGGGTCGGCAGCTGCATAAGGCGGTGGAAGTTTAGTTGGCGTGGGCCTGATGGTGGTCTTGTGGATGTCCTTGGCAAGGGCCTTGCCGGGGCCCCGGCAAGGGTCTTGCCGCGGCGCCTGCTGCCATCCCCGGCAAGGTGCTTGCCGGAGGTCTTGTGGTCTTCCTTGGTTGGGATCCCGCCAAGGGTCGTCGTCTTCTTAGTGCGTATCTGATCTTGAATGTCTTCACAAAGATCTACATGCCACTACGGGGATGTCTCCCGAATCCTTGCCCCATGGGGGCAGTGGACTCAAGGGTGATTTGCTCTGTAGGCGTGGGGCGAGTTGCCGCGGCAAGGGTCTTGCCGGGGCTGCTAAAGCCGGCCCCGGCAAGGATCTTGCCGGGGGAGCCCGTCTCGTCCCTTGGCTCTTCATGGTCTTGGCTTTGGTGTTGCTCCAGTTCCATCGAGCTTCGGTCTCACCCTGGCTCACCTCCCTTGCCTTGCTTGGTGCGGCGGTGCCCGTGGCTCAGACTGCTCGTGCACAGTCATAGGGGTACAAAAAGAGTACCCCCCCTTTTTGTACACCAACAAGTTAGGAGGAAAATAAAATAATCCCTAGCTCCTGGGATTATGCCCTATTTTATAAAAATGGCTTGGACATTTTTAGAGGTAGAAAAATAAGTTGAATAGGGTTCAAACTTCTGCCATTTTTGAACCTGACCAAATCATTTCAAAATGAGGCAAGGCTTTGCAAGGTGGCTTAGGTCAAAGTAACAAAGATGTGGGGTGGAGTTGAACATTTAAAAGAAGAGGTTAAGCCACTTGCAAAAATAAATAATGGGAAAGAAAAGAAGGGAAGGGAAGTGAGTGGTGCTAGAAGAAAGAGGTAGGGTTTAGCATGGGCATGATCTTGCCACCACCATCACAACAAGATCAAGAAGACCTCACCTAACAACCTAGGAAAAGAATAAAACACAATGACAAGTGAAAGTGCCATGATGATCATGATGCAATGATGATGATGAAGTAATGCATGAATGCGAAAGAAAAGATAATGTGACAATGCAATGACAATGAGAATGGATAATTGAAAAAGAACCCCCAAGTAAAAAGGACAAGGATCAATTGGTACATGCTTTATTGCCATAAGGAAGGTATCACATATGGGGTGTTACAAACTCTCCTCCACCACAAAAAGATCTCGTCACGAGATCTAGGACAGAAAGAAAGCGGGATACTCGGAACGGAGATGATCTTCTTGTTCCCATGTAGTTTCTCGGTCAGTATGGTGTGACCACTTCACTTTCAAGAAGTCGATGGACTTGTTGCGGGTCTTGAGCTCAGTTTCTTCAAGGATAGCAACGGGGTGCTCACGATAAGACAAGTCTTGCTGAAGATCAATCTCTTCGAAAGGAATGGTACATTCAGGCGTCTTGAAGCACTTACTGAGTTGAGACACGTGAAACACATCGTGCACATTTGCAAAGTTGGAGGGAAGCTCGAGTTGGTAGGCTAGATCGCCTCTCTTGCCAAGAATCTTGAAAGGGCCCACGTATCTTGGAGCAAGCTTGCCCTTGATACCGAACCTCTGAGTGCCCTTCATGGGAGAAACACGGAGATAGACATGGTCTCCAATGTCGAAAGCCAAGTCACGATGCTTGTCGTCATAGTAGCTCTTTTGACGCGATTGTGCGGCCTTGAGATTCTCACGTATGACTTTGCACATTTCTTCGGCTTCTGAGATCAAATCATTTCCAAGGAGTTGACGTTCACCAGTCTCGGACCAGTTGAGAGGGGTACGGCACTTTCTGCCATAGAGGATTTCAAATGGAGCTTTGCCTGCACTTTCTTGGAAGTTGTTGTTGTAGGAGAATTCGGCAAATGGAAGGCAATCTTTCCATTTCATACCGAAGGAGATGACACAAGCTCTGAGCATATCTTCGAGGATTTGGTTCACTTTTTCGGCCTGACCACTAGTCTGAGGGTGAAACCCAGTGCTGAAGCAAATCTTGGTGCCCATGGTTGACTGGAAGGAATCCCAGAAGTTGGAAGTGAACAAGCTTCCACGGTCTAAGGAGATCACTTGAGGAATGCAATGCAAAGAGACAATTCTGGAGGTGTACAGCTCTGCCAGCTGAGCTGCGTTGATGGATTCTTTGACTGGAAGAAAATGAGCCACTTTAGTGAGCTTGTCAATCACCACAAAGATAGCATCATTTCCTCTCTTGGACTTGGGAAAACCGGTGACGAAATCCATCTCAATGTGATCGAATTTCCACTTGGGAATAGGTAGAGGTTGAAGGAGTCCGGCTGGACGTTGATGCTCTGCCTTCACTCTTCTCCGGACATCACACTCGTTCACGAATTGGGCAATCTCCCTTTTCATGCGAGTCCACCAATATGATTGCTTGAGGTCATGGTACATCTTGGAGCTTCCTGGATGTATCGAGAGGAGTGAGTCATGTGCTTCGTTCATTATGAGCTTCCTGAGATCACCTTTGGGAACCACAAGTCTGTCCTCAAAGAACAAAGTGTCTCTGTCATCAATGCGATAGCACTTGTACTTAGGAGTACCCTTAGCAATACCATGTTTCACTTTCCGCACCATAGCATCACTGAGTTAGGCCTCACGGATTTGATCTTCCAAGATAGGACCAACTTGAAGGTTGGCAAGAAATCCTTGCGGAACAACTTGGAGGTTGAGCTTCCTGAATGATTCACAAAGTTCAGGTTGGAACAGATTGAGAAGGAGACTGTTGCAATAAGCCTTTCTGCTCAAGGCATCTGCAATGACATTGGCCTTGCCAGGAGTATACTCAATGCTTGGATCGTACTCTTGAATTATTTCAACCCAACGAGTCTGGCGAAGGTTAAGGTTTGGCTGAGTGAAGATGTACTTCAAGCTCTTGTGATCGGTGAAGATGTCCACTTTTCTACCCAACAGAAGGTGTCTCCGCGTGATCAAGGCATGAACAACTGCTGGTAGCTCAAGATCATGTGTGGGGTAATTCTTCTCATTTGGTTTCAGCTGACGTGAAGTGTATGCCACAAACTTCTTGTCTTGCATGAGAACACCACCAAGACCTTGCAATGAAGCATCACAAAAGACTTCATAAGGCTTGGACTCATCCGGAGGAGAAAGAACCGGAGCAGAAATGAGCTTCTCTTTGAGTGTCTTGAATGCCACATCACAATCAGGAGTCCATGAGTACTTGACATTCTTCTGCAGCAAGTTGGAAAGAGGCTTGGCAATCTTGGAGAAGTTCTCAACGAACCTTCTGCAATAGCTAGCAAGACCGGGGAAACTTCGGAGTTGTTTGACATTCTGCGGAGGTTCCCAGTTGACAATAGCTTCAACCTTCTCGAGGTTTACAGAAATGCCCTCGGCAGAGATAATATGGCCAAGATAGAGGACTTTATCTAGCCAGAATTCACATTTGGAGAACTTCGCATAGAACCGGTGCTCATGGAGCCTGTCAAGGACCAAACGGAGGTGCTTGGCGTGGTCTTCTTTATTCTTGGAGAATACCAAGATATCATCGAGGTAGACGAGCACGAATTCATTGGTGTAGGGGTTGAATATGAAGTGCATCATTCGAGAGAAGGTGGGTGGAGCATTAGCAAGCCCGAAAGACATGACCATGTATTCATATGAGCCATAACTCGTTCTGAATGCGGTCTTGGGAATATCCTCTTCACGGATACGAATCTGATGGTAACCCATCCGGATATCGAGCTTCGAGAAAATCTTGGCTCCTTTGAGTTGCTTGAACAATTCATTGATGTTGGGGAGCTTGTACTTATTCATTATTGTCTTCTTGTTCAATGGCCGGTAATCAACGCAAAGGTGTTCCGTGCCATCCTTCTTCTTGACAAATAGAACACCACAACCCCAAGGAGAAGTCCTTGGTCTGATTAGACCCATACGTTCTTGCTCATCGAGTTGTTTCTTCAGCTCCATCAACTATTTAGGAGAAAGCTTGTACGGACACTGACATGCTGGCTCGGTACCTGGTTCAAGTTCAATGACGAATTCAAGTGGACGGTTGGGAGGCATGCCTGGAAGCTCTTCAGGGAATACATCCTCATATTCACAAACCACCGGAATCTGAGAAATGGCATTAAACTCGCCCTTGTCATTGAGAGAGAATAGCGTGATTGTGTTATCTCGAGATGCGAAGATAATCACGTCTTCGGAAGGATGAGTTAGATTGACCTCCTTGTTTGCACAATCAATAAGAGCATCATGCTTCGAGAGCCAATCCATCCCAAGAATAAGATCAATGTCCGAGTTACCGAGAATAACCGAGGAAACCAGAAAACTATAATCACCCATATGAATAGTGATATCCGGAGCCACCATACTAGAAGACATGTGTTTGCCCGGAGAAATAATTGATAACTTCTCTGGTAAGGCCACTGTGCTCACGTTGTGCTTAGATGCAAATGGACATGACATGAAGGAAAGTGATGCTCCAGAATCAAACAAGACTTTTGCTGGAATTGAGTTAACTGGAAGATTACCAATAAACACATCAGAAGAATTCTGTGCTTGAGTTGCATTCATCAGGTTCACTCTTGCATGCTTGGGATTGTGCTTGACAATAGCATTGCTGACACGTGGAGGAGGCGGAAGGCGCTTCTGAGTACACTTGTTTGCATAGTGACCCTTCTGGCCACACTTGCTGGAAGTAACTTCTGAGAGAGGCCGATGATAAGGACCACTTGGTCTTTGAGCTTGGAACTAAGGCTTGGACTGGTTGCTTGGGTTGGGTGGGTGGGAGAATCCACTACCACCTGAGTGCTTGTTGTTGCTTGGAGGACGGAGCATTGGAGGAGGCGGTAGCCAGAACTTCTGCTGCTTGGCAACCACTTGAGAGGAAGAGGAGGAGTGAACAAGAACTCTTATCCTCTTTTTGGAAGCTTCACACTTGAGCTGAGCTGCCTCTTGCTTGAGAGCCATATTGTAGAATTGGTCAAATTCATCCGGCTCGAACAAGGTGAGAGCAAGTTGGAGTTCATCTTTCAGACCACCTCGGAACTGGTATATCTTGCTCTTAGCATTGGGGATGTCTTGCTTCGCATAATGACAAGATTCTGGAACTTGACATTGTATTGATAGACAGACATGGTGCCTTGCTTCAGGTTGCGAAATTGCTCACGCATGCCTTCAATGACACTGGTAGGAATGTGATGAGAACAGAACTCTCTGCAGAAATCAGTCCACGAGATCTCACGACCACCTCTGGAGTCTTTGTATTGTTACCACCAATCTGCAGCTTGATCTTTGAGTTGGAAAGTGGCAAACTTGACATAATCCTCTGGTCTTACGTTACTGCATTCAAAGTGCTTTTTGATGTCTGTGATCCAATCTTCAGCATCTAGCGGGTCCACACAGTAACTGAAAGACTTTGGTTGGTTTGCCAAGAATTGGTTCAGTGTCGCAAAGTGAGGTTGATTGAACAGATTTCCATGGCCTTGGTTCCCTTGATTGCCTTGATTTGCTTCATTGGCTTGGAAATTCTGCATCATTTGCATGAGCATCAGAGTGTTCTGGTTGGTTGCTTGCATAATCGCTCTACATGCCTCGGACGGAGGAGGAGGGGAAGGAGGACGTTCAGGAGGACGCTCTTCTTCACCCTCTTGGTTTGGGTTGGGAACCTTCTTAGGATCCATCCTGAAGATAATGACAACTATTAGCCATTAATGCAAAATAGATAAGCTGAATCAACGGCTAGATATTTACAACATATAGTCTTCACAATGAACATTCGAACAAAAATGAGCGAATGAATTCCATAGCTTAATGATACAACAACTTGTCGAGAAGCCACTTGGGAGAACAAAATGATAAAATAAAACAACAAGGTATAGATGGAACAAATACATGATAGAAGTTTCATCCCACATGTTCGTGCTGAATGCCCCATGGCACGTGTTACAAAGGGTCTTGCAATCCCCGGATCAGCATAGCCAAGGATCCTTTAAGATGCAACTCCAAATTGGAACAGCGCCCATGAAACCTCTTCACTAGATGTTGAACCCCAAACCTTATACCATGCACTCATTGGAAGATTACCTACGAGCTACTTGAAACCCACCTATTAATTCTTGAAGCTTTCCGGTTATGCAATCTGGTGTTGGGGATACAGGGGAAGCACCGCGCACTCGACTCTAAACCTACATCCAGCTGTATCCATCCGTCAACACATAACCAGTCATCCTCGGAAACTGTTTACCAGTCATCCCCGGATCAGCATAGCCAAGGATCCTTTAAGATGCAACTCCAAATTGGAACAGCGCCCATGAAACCTCTTCACTAGATGTTGAACCCCAAACCTTATACCATGCACTCATTGGAAGATTACCTACGAGCTACTTGAAACCCACCTATTAATTCTTGAAGCTTTCCGGTTATGCAATCTGGTGTTGGGGATACAGGGGAAGCACCGCGCACTCGACTCTAAACCTACATCCAGCTGTATCCATCCGTCAACACATAACCAGTCATCCTCGGAAACTGTTTACCTCGGACCTTCGAAATGCCTCTGTTATACTAGTTGTGGCAATTCTCCTGAACTATCTCCCCAGTACTGGGTGACGTTGGGGTTATCTCACCACCAGACATGTATAGAAGAGTTTTCGATGTCGGCCGCCTCTGGTATTCTAGAACCGCTACGATACATTTGTGACGACAACACCTCGGAGCTCAACTCCCCGGGACACTGCCACAACCACTAAATGACAGGAGGCATCGAGAACAATGTTCTCGTCACAAAGATATCGGAACAATCCAAACAATACCCACGTGGTCCTAAAAAATATTGGTGAAATTTAGAGAGTAGAGGAGATAGAACAACGTCAGGAGTCCTCACCAGAGCGATGAAAGGGGTGAGGAGTAAAAAGAAATCCTACTCTCCGATATATATGTAGGACTAAAAACATTTTGTGTGTGTGCCTAGACTCAACCGTCAGCGGTTCGATCAATCAGGAGGCTCCTAGGTCGGAGAAAGCTCTGAATACCAAATTGTAATGCCCAGTATGCGACTATGTCTCCTACGTGTCGAGGCATGACTTAAAGACATAAGCGCATACTAGAATGATCTCAAGTATGGTATCTTTGCACATCTCATGTAAAAGTTCAGGGATGAAATTGTAAAAGATAGTTGGCTTACACTCGCCACGTCACACAATGAATACAATAGCATACATCATCCAAAAACACAAGGTCCGACTACGGACGAAATCCAAACGAGAAAGATAACATAAACACAAGCCCGGATCCTCCTAGTAAGAACCACTACTGATTGTCGGGATATGAAACATAGTAACGTCCATGCTCTTCATCGAACTCCCACTGAAGTTCTGAACCATCTCCTGCATTGTTCTCAGCGGTACCTGCATCTGGTGTGTGTTGAATCTGTAAGCCACAAAGGACCCAGCAATCCCGTTCCCGGGTATCAAAACTACCAAAACCTTAGGTGTGGAAAGGTTATCAAAGTGGTTTCAGCAAGCACTAAGCACTAGCTTACGAGTTTAGAGCGAGATGATACCAGGTGCCAACGATCGCCAAGTAGATCAAGAAGTGATCCTAACTACTCACGATCAAACATAACCCCACCGTGTTCACTTCCCGAAGCCCTTCGGAAAGAGACCATCATGGTTACTCACACAGGTAGTGTATTCTTATGAATATGGTGTCAAGTCATCTACAACCGGATATTAACAAATTCCCATCTTCCACATAACCGCGGGCATGGCTTTCGAAAGATCAAACCCTGCAGGGTGTCCCAACTTAGCCCATCACAAGCTCACGATCCGCGGAGTCGCAACTCCAAAGTGGGAAGGCCCGAGTATTCTCGGAATCCCGTGCTCAAGATATTTTGACAAAGGTAAACTAATCTAGCAAGACCTCCCGGCGTGCCGACACCCTGATAGTAGCCGCGTGTATCTCGTCTCAGGTCACGACCGGATGGGACAGCCTACAAGAAAATACCAGATACCTCGGGTTTCCCCAAGGCGGCCCTACAGTTTGCCCAGTTTGGACCAACACTCATGAGGAGCACTGGCCCGAGTTGTTAATTAAGAACTCGGGTTTGCAATGCCCTATGCAAGTTTTAGTTATTAGGCATATTTAAAACCAATGTTGGGCCTTGCTGGAAAAGCTTTAAACAGACCGAAATACCAAGGGGGGCCATAAACCCCAACTGTGTTAGGAACACAAAATCAAGGAACATAACACCGGTTTATCGGTTCCTAAGGTGGCATGAGTGGAACAAAACACCAAGCAGAAGGCTTAGCCTTCCACCCATTACCAATATATAGGTGCATTAGTTTAACAGGTATATATATTGTGTTATCCCAATAACAAGTCCGGTTGTGGAGCAAAACTTCAAAACTTCACCTTCAACTAACAACGCTATAAGAGGGGCTGGGGAAAGCGTACTTAGCCAATCAACGGTTTGCTAGGAAGGCAGTTAGAGTGTTTCATGGCAACAATAGGAGGCTGACAAACAGGAATAGGCATCGAGGCATATCTAAAGAACGAGACAACTAGCATAGGCAAAGATAGAGGTGATATCGGGGAATGGTCATCTTGCCTGTTGAGTCCACGGAGGGATCGTAACCTTGCTCCTCAAACTCAGTCTCGAAAAGAACCTCGAACTCCGAATCGTCACCGGGCTCTAACCAACACAACAATGCAAACACCGGAACAACGATCAATCATCATGCAATGCTCAAACACATGATGCATGAATACAATGCATATGGATATGGGTAGGATATGATGCAACTCCTAGGGACAAGATGAGTGTACAAGCAACATGGCAATAAACAAGATCACAATACATATAGGAACACAAGCAAAAGGAAACAAAAACTAACATGGCCACAAGTGGTTATGTAGCTGAATTAAACAAGCACCCAACAAGTTTTTATAAGTTACTTAACATGGCAAGGGATGCAACTAGGATGAACAACAACATGCTAGCATTTTAAATGGGCCGGAAAGAACAAACAACAATTTCCGGAAACTCCCATGTTCATAATAACACAAATAGGACAGGTCTGAGAAAGTCATATTTTAAAGTTGTTAAACATGCAAAGTAACAGCACCATCTCAATCTACACATTTTTTCACCCCAAATACATATAAAGTTTGTCAAAATTGGAGCTATGGTTAATTAGTTATGAATTTAACAAGTTTGAGCATATTTTAAACACAAAATAATTCAAACATCAATTTAAATGTTTTTAACACGGCAACAAACTACATATAAATATTCTACACTAAAAACTAGGCAGTTTTCATATATAAAGTATTTCCAACAGATGCATATATTAAAAGATATAATTATGCAAAAGAAAATGCAGAAAAAGAAATTAAAAACAAAAACAGAAAAGAAAAAGGGCTAACAGACCCAGCCTGGACTCGCCACAGTCACTGACTAGTGGGTCCAGGGGGTGTTGAGGTGGCGTTGCGGGTGTGGGCGATGGTGTGAGCGAGCTGGGAGGCTGACAAGTGGGACCGGCCTGTTAGTGGGTCAAATAAAACAAAAACGGGGGCTAAACCCACTGCCCCGGCGGGGATTCGAACCTGGGTCGCCCCAGTGAAGGCACGGCATGAGTACAAGCTCGGCTAGGCGCGGTTGTTGGCTAGGAAAAGGGCTCGGGCCTTTTAATCTACCTAGTCAAGCTTCTCTGAGAGAAGACGATGGCTGATATACGACGGCACCGACGAGGGCAGCCGTGGCGATGGCGGGGCTAGAAGGGTCACGGCGGGAGCGCGAATTCAGGAAGAGGTGCGGCTCGGGAGGCATGGCGCTAGGAGAGGCCGGGCTGCTCGAGCTCGAGAAACTACTCGGGTCAGCCATGGTGGCGCTGGAGTTTGAGAAGAAGCACGGCGCAGCGGCATAGCAGACAGGGCGCGCGGGGAGAGGGTGTGCGCGCGCGAGGCAAGCGCATCGAGGAGAGATGGTCGCGTGTGTGCACGTGCAAGATCCCGAGCGCCTAAACAAACAAACTGCAACTAAGCCCAGGGCACGGCGGACATGAACTTGGCACGAATGCTACGGCGCCTACGGAGATCTATGGACGACAAGAAGCAGCAGGGGGAGTTGGACATACCTCGTATACCAGTGACAAGAAGAAGAGGCCGATGATGAGCCTACGGCGACGCGGTCGACCTCTGAACCTCGGCACGAACTCTGACCGAGGGGAAGATGGGAGCAGAGGAGGAAGCCAAGCACAGACTTGGCGATCTCCTCGATGCCATAGTGGAAGCAGAGGGCAATCGGGACGACAGGGAAGCCGATGGACTTGAAGAAGGCGGCTGGAGGTGACCGGAGGGCAGCGACGACGGCGAGCGTGCTCTCAGCCACGCTTAGGTGCTCACGGGGAAAGTAGAAGGAGGGAAGGGGAAGAACCCCTTGGTGGCGGAAGCGAAGGAGAAACCCTAGAGGAGTAGGTGCGGACGTCGAGGGGGTCTTATAGGGAGGTGGGCACAGCTGGCCCGGCCATCGTGGCCATGGCGGACGAGGAAAGCAGAGGAGGGAGGTGGAAGAAAAGGAGGTGAGAGCTACAGCCCCCTGCTGACGGATGGGCCCTGCGCTCCACGTGGGACGAGTGCAGGAGGGGGGCTGGTTCGGTCTGCATGAGAAAAGGCACTAGGGGGAACTGGCGGGCTGCTGCTGGGTTGTTGTTGCCGCGTGGGCCGAGATGCAGGAGAGGGGGAGGCCCAAGCTGCTGCTGCCTTAGTCTCCCTTCTTTTTTCCATTTTCTTCAAACAGAAAACAAAAGGAAAATTCCCAGGTCAAAAGGAAAAGAGTTAGGAGGAAAATAAGATACTCCCTAGCTCCTGGGATTATGCCCTATTTTATAAAAATGGCTTGGACATTTTTAGAGGTAGAAAAATAAAAAAAGTTTTAGTAGAGTTTAAACTTCTGTCATTTTTGAACCTGACCAAATCATTTCAAAATGAGGCAAGGCTTTGCAAGGTGACTTAGGTCAAAGTAACAAAGATGTGGGGAGGAGTTGAACATTTAAAAGAAGTGGTTAAGCCACTTGCAAAAATAAAGAATGGGAAAGAAAAGAAGGGAAGGGAAGTGAGTGGTGCTAGAAGAAAGAGGTAGGGTTTAGCATGGGCATGATCTTGCCACCACCATCACAACAAGATCAAGAATACCTCACCTAACAACCTAGGAAAAGAATAAAACGCAATGACAAGTGAAAGTGCCATGATGATCATGATGCAATGATGATGATGAAGTAATGCATGAATGCAAAAGAAAAGATAATGTGACAATGCAATAACAATGAGAATGCATAATTGAAAAAGAACCCCCAAGGAAAAGGACAAGGATCAATTGGTACATGCTTTATTGCCATAAGGAAGGTATCACATATGGGGTGTTACAAGGCTTGTGTACGCCATTGCTAGCCACTCTGTCCCGTCCACGAGGTGGTCCGTCCGGCTTGTCGGCGGTGTTGTTCTTCGGCGGTATAGGCGCAGTAGCCTCATCGTCCAATTTGGGCAACAGTTTATGCTTAGGATAGCCCTTTGTTTGGCGATTGCAGCCATATTTTTGCTCAGCATCTAGCACTTTGTTGCATCTATCATTGAGCGTATCCTGTGCGGCCCGAAGCCGCCGCTGCTGCTTTTTCGAGCTCCTTGCGGTGGCAATAAGTCTCCGATGGAAGCATTGTTGTTCTAAGGGTTCTTCTGGGATGATGTATTCGTCGTCGCTCAGGCTAACATCCTCTTCGGAGACAGGTTGATAATTGTTGTCTTCGGCATCGCTGTCATCAGGCAGCGGTCTCGTACTATGTTCGCCGTCCTCTCGCTCGACCTGCTCCATCGCTGGATCTGCGGGGTCTTCGGCTTGCTCCGGACTATCACCGTCGTTAGTGACAATGTAGCTATCTTTCCCTTTACGGGGTTTAGTTCGGTGCTTCGGACGCCGACGCTTGGGAGGTTCATCGACAGGCTTATCCTTCATGGGATCATTATCGCCATCGCCCTCCTTCTCCTTAGGTGTATCCACCATATACACGTCGTATGAGGACGTAGCCGTCCATTGCCCGGTTGAGGGCGGGTATTGGTCTAAATTTGCTTTGGCTTCGAGGTCCATCCCTTCGAAGTCTTTGGAAGCTTAGTCAAGTAGATCGGTTAGATCTTCGACCGTGGCTACCAAGTGGGTGGTGGGTGGGAAGTGAAATTCTCCATCATCAGCCTCCAGTTCTAACAGGATATAATTCGGCTGTGTGTCCCGAGCTAAGGAGAGGGATTTTAATGAGTTTAGCACATCGCCTAAAGGTGAGTGTCGAAAGATGTCTGCGGAGCTGAATTTGACGACAGACGCCTGATCAAGCTCGAAGGACGCAAACACACATGGTTCGGAACGTGCAGCTGGAGACGAGTCGGAAGTTCCGGTAACATAGATCCTGCTCAAGGTTGGGTCTGTTTGCGGCTCCTGCGCCGCTGAGTTTGCAGCTTCTGTGGTAGGGTTGAGCTTCCCGTCCTCGGTTGGTGCGATCTGCTCTGGATCTAGGGCCAGAGCGCTTACACAAGCTATCTCCTGGAGGTGGTCCGATGATAGATTTAGGTCATGTTCATCGTGGTGGCAGGGAGTGATCGTTGTGGGCACGAATCCGTCGAAGATCAAGTCTCCGTCGATATCAGCAACGTAGTTCAAGCTTCCAAACCTAACCTGATGGCCAGGGGCGTAACTCTCAACCTGCTCGAGGCGGCCTTCCGTGTTGGCACGGAGCGTGAAACCACCAATCGCAAAAAGCTGGCCGGGAGGAAAAGTCCCCTCGGCGGTAGCGCCGTCGTTGTTGACGAAGCGATACATTAGTCCTTCAGTCGATGACATAGTGGAACTCTCAATGAAAGCACCAATGTCGGTGTCAAAACTGGCGGATCTCGGGTAGGGGGTCCCGAACTATGCGTCTAAGGATCGATGGTAACAGGAGACTGGGGACACGATGTTTACCCAGGTTCAAGCCCTCTCGATCGAGGTAATAACCTACTTCCTGCTAGATTGATCTTGATGAATATGATTACAAGAGTTGATCTACCTCGAGATTGTAATGGCTAAACCCTACAAGTCTAGCCCATGATTCTATTGTTGTTCAGCCTCTACAGACTAAACCCTCCAGTTTATATACGAACCCGAGGGCCCTAGGGTTTGTACATAACCAACTTGTAGAGGAAGGAAAGATTACACCCAAACCTAAAACATGCCATTATACACATACAGGAGTCCTATCCGGATACGTGAGACGATCTTCAGCAAGATATTCATGTCCCACAGTCCGGCCTACCACGAGTTACCAGGCCACATGAATACCCCTCAATCCCGGACTCCCTCACTTTCCACTCGGTGACGGCCTCTACCTTGGAGGGGTCTACTGCTATACCATCTCCGGATATAACATGTCCGAGGAATCCGACTTCCTTCAACCAAAACTCACATTTGTTGAACTTGGCATATAACTGATGTTCCCTGAGCTTCTCGAGAACTAAACGCAAATGTTCCTTGTGCTCCTCTTCATTCTTGGAGTAAACCAATATGTCATCAATGAATACCTCCACAAACTTATCCAAGAACTCCATGAACAGCTTGTTCATCATACTCATAAAATATGCAAGGGCATTAGTCAAACCAAATGACATAACCATATACTCATAAAGCCCGTCCCTTGTGGTAAAAGTTGTCTTAGGTATGTCCTACTCTCGGATCTTCAAGTGATGATATCCAGATCATAGATCGATCTTCGAGAAGACTTTGGCTCCTTGCAACTGGTCAAATAGATCATTGATCGTCGGCAGAGGATACTTGCTCTTGATCATCACTTCATTCAGCGCACGATAATCCACAACCATCCTTAATGAACCATCCTTCTTCTCAACTAAGAGCACTGAGGCTCCCCAAGGTGAAGAACTTGGTCTGATATAACCTTTCTCCATTAACTCCTTGATCTGCTTCTTGATCTCTTCCAAATCATTTGCGGGCATCCGATACGATCTCTTGGATATTGGTCCGGTGCCTGGTAATAACTCAATCAAGAACTCAATGTCTCGATCCGATGGCATGCCTGGTAAATCCTCCAGGAATACATCGGGGTAATCTTTCACAACTGGTACTTCCTCCTGAACAACTCCCGAGAGTGCATTCACTTGTATCCTCTGGGTTGTGTGCCTCGACACATACTTGATCCTCTTTCCTTCACGGGTGGTGAGGAGAATAGATTTACTAGCGCAGTCAATGTTTCCCTCAAACTTGGATATCCAATCCATTCCTATGATTACATCCAAACCCTAGGATTCCGAAACGACGAGGTCGGTGGGAAAAACATGTCACCCAATAGTCAAGGGCAATTGATAGCATCCTTGACTAGCCATGTACTTTGCTCCAGGGGGACTCACTAACATAGGCGACTTAAGGGCTACGGTTGGCAAATTATACTTTTCCACAAAATCCCTTGATATGTATGAATGAGATGCACCAGTGTCAAAAAAACAAGGGTGGTAAATGCATTAACCAAAAACTTACCAACCACTGCATCGGGCTGCTCGTGAATCTCCTCCACATTGACGTGATTCACCTGTCCTCTCGTGAATGGGTTGTGCTTCTTTCCTGCGCTTCCATTGCCATTTGCATTCTTGGCTCCAGGACACTCTGTGGCATAATGTACAGTCTTCACGCACTTGAAACAAGTAATGTGACTCATATCCTTCTTGGTAGGTGTTGAAGGGGTGGAACGGTTCTGACTGTTGTTTCCTCCATTCCCATTGCCATTCCTGGGGCCACTATGATTGTGTGAATTTCTACCATTGTGAGAATGCCCTCCATGGGTGGGATGGTCATGTCCTCCTGAGTATGGGGAATAGCGGGGCTTCTGCTGAGCTCCAGAGTTACACTTCCCATGTCCATACTTCCTTTTGCGACTCTCTATCAGTTGCTGCTTTCCTTCAATCATGATGGCCCTGTCTACCAGCTCCTGGTAGTTGTTGAAGGTGGCTACCATCAACTATACACTCAACTCATCATTGAGTCACTCAAGAAACTTCTCCTGCTTCGCGGTATCTGTGGCCACGTCATCTTGCGCATAGCGAGCTAACTGCCTGAAATCATCCACGTACTGCCTGATATGTCTCCAACGTATCTACTTTTCCAAACACTTTTGCCCTTGTTTGGACTCTAACTTGCATGATTTGAATGGAACTAACCCGGACTGACGCTATTTTCAGCAGAACAACCATGATGTTATTTTTGTGCAGAAATAAAATTTCTTCGAATGACCTGAAAATCCACGAAGACAAGTTTTGGAAATAATAAAAAATATTGGCAGAAGAATCAGCATCAGGGAGCCCACACCCTGTCCACGAGGGTGGAGTGCGCGTCTGCCCCCCTCGACGCGCCCCCTGCCTCGTGGGCCCCCTCGAGATCCACCGACCTCAACTTCAACTCCATATATTCACGTTCGGGGAGAAAAAAATCAGAGAGAAGGATTCATCGCATTTTACGATACGGAGCCGCCGCCTAACCCTAATCTTCTTCGGGAGGGCTGATCTGGAGTCCGTTCGGGGCTCCGGAGAGGGGAACCCATCGCCATCGTCATCATCAACCTTCCTCCATCACCAATTTCATGATGCTCACCACCGTGCGTGAGTAATTCCATCGTAGGCTTGCTGGATGTTGATGGGTTGGGTGAGATTTACCATGTAATTGAGTTAGTTTTGTTAGGGTTTGATCCCTAGTATCCATTATGTTCTAAGATTGATGTTGCTATGACTTTGCTATGCTTAATGCTTGTCACTAGGGCCCGAGTGCCATGATTTCAGATCTGAACCTATTATGTTTTCATGAATATATGTGTGTTCTTGATCCTATCTTGCAAGTCAATAGTCACCTACTATGTGTTATGATCTGGCAACCCCGAAGTGACAATAATCGGGACCACTCCCGGTGATGACCATAGTTTGAGGAGTTCATGTATTCACTAAGTGTTAATGCTTTGGTCTGGTACACTATTAAAAGGAGGCCTTAATATCCCTTAGTTTCTAATAGGACCCCGCTGCCACGGGAGGGTAGGACAAAAGATGTCATGCAAGTTCTTTTCCATAAGCACGTATGACTATATTCGGAATACATGCCTACATTACATTGATGAACTGGAGCTAGTTCCGTGTCACCCTATGTTATAGCTGTTGCATGAGGAATCGCATCCGACATAATTATCCATCACTGATCCATTGCCTACGAGCTTTTCACATATGATCTTTGCTTAGTTACTTTTCCGTTGCCACTGTTGCAATTGCTACAAAAACTGCTACTGTTACTTTTGCCACCGTTACCATTACTTCCATACTACTTTGCTACTAAATAATTTGCTGCAGATATTAAGTCTTTCAGGTGTGGTTGAATTGACAACTCAACTACTAATACTTGAGAATATTCTTTGGCTCCCCTTGTGTCGAATCAATAAATTTGGGTTGAATACTCTACCCTCGAAAACTGTTGCGATCCCCTATACTTGTGGGTTATCAAGACTATTTTCTGGCGCCATTGCCGGGGAGCATAGCTATATTCTTTGAGTCACTTGGGATTTATATCTGTTGATCACTATGAAGAACTTGAAAGATGAAAAAACCAATTTTTCCCTCAACTACGAGGAGAGGTAAGGAACTGTCATATAGCTCTGTACTTGATTCACCTTCTGTTATGAGTAAATTTGCGACACCTACACCTGCTATTGATTCTAACATATCGCATGTTATTGATGATGCCACTTCTGCTATGCATGATGCTTATGATGATACTACTTCTATGCTTGATAATATTGTGCCATTAAGTGAATTTCTTGATGAACAACTTGCTAGGGCTAGAGAGAATGAAATTATTGAAATAGATAATATTGATGAATGTGATGATGAAGATTCTCCCCCTAGATATGAATTGCCTGATGTTCCTGAGGGTTATGTTATGGATGAAGAAACTGCTAGAGACCCTTTTGCTTGCAAAGATAGATATGATCTTTAGAAACTGTTAGCTAAGCTGAAATAAAAGTCTTTGAATGCTAGAATGAAATATGACCCTGCTTTCGCTACTTCACCTATCTGTATTTCTGATAGGGATTATGATTTCTCTATCGATCCTGAGATAATTACTTTGGTTGAATTTGATCCTTTTTATGGCTATGAATCTGAAACTGTTGTGGCGCATCTTACTAAATTAAATGATATAGCCACTGTATTCACCAATGAGGAAAAAAATTGTTACTATTATATCCTTAAGCCATTTCCGTTCTCGCTAAAGGATGATGCTAAAACATGGTTTTATTCTCTTGATCCTGGTTGTGTGCGTAGTCCTCATGATATAATTTATTACTTCTCTGCTAAATATTTCCCCGCTCATAAGAAACAAGGTGCCTTAAGGGAAATATATAATTTTGTGCAAATTGAAGAAGAGAGTCTCCCACAAGCTTGGGGGGGGGCTTCTCCGATTACGTAATGCTTTGCCTGATCATCCTCTCAAGAAAAATGAAATACTTGATATCTTTTATAATGGACTAACCGATGCTTCCAGAGACCACCTAGATAGTTGTGTTGGTTGTGTTTTCAGGGAAAGAACTTTTGATCAAGCTGAATTGCTATTGAATAAAATACTGAGTAATGATAATGATTGGACACTTCCTGAACCAACTCCTAAACCAACCCCAAAGAAAAGGGTAATTCTATTTCTCAGTCCTGAAGATATGCAAGAGGCAAAGAAATCTATGAAGGAAAAGGGTATTAAAGTTGGACATGTTAGGAATTTACCACCTATTGAAGAAATACATGGTCTTAATAACCTGACACGGGTAGTAAAGGTAAATTCTCTTTATATATTTGATGAAGGTGATATTCCTCGTAATAAGTCTGCTAGCCAATGCTTGGATGAGTTTAATAATTTTATTGTTAAACAAGAAAACTTCAATGCTTATGTTGGTAGACAATTGAAACGTAATGCTATTATGATTGAACACTTGAGTAATTATATGTCTAGAGTTAAAGGTGACATTAAACTTATTAGTAAACATACTTCTATGGTTACCACTCAGGTAGAACAAGTGCTTAAAGCACAAAATAATTTGCTCAATGAATTAAATAATAAGAAAAATGATAATGTTATTAGAGTTATGACTAGAGGGGGTCGAATGACTCATGAACCTTTGTATCCTGAGGTCCACCCTAAGAGAGTTGAGCAAGATTCTCAGAGAACTAATGTAGATGCACCTAGTCCTTCTAAGAAGAAGAAAAAGAAAAATGATAGGACTTTGCATGCTTCTAGTGAACCTGTTGTTGATACACCTAAGAATCCCAATGATATTTCTATTTCTGATGCTGAAACACAATCTGGTAATGAACATGAACCTAGTGAGAATATTAATGTTGATGCTCATGATGATGCTCAACCTAGCAATAAAGATGATGTGGAGATTGAACCTGCTGTTGATCTTGATAACCCACAATCAAAGAATCAACGTTATGATAAGAGAGACTTTGTTGCTAGGAAGCACGGTAAAGAAAGAGAACCATGGGTTCATAAACCCATGCATTTTCCTCCTGAACCATCCAAGAAAAAGGATTATGAGGATTTTGAGCGCTTTGCTGATATGATTAGACCTATCTTTTTGCGTATGCGTTTGACTGATATGCTTAAAACGAATCCTTGTGCTAAGTATATGAAAGATATTGTTACAAATAAAAGAAAGATACCGGAAGTTGAAATTTCCACTATGCTTGCCATATACCTTTAAAGGTGGAATACCAAAGAAACTAGGGGATCCAGGAGTACCAACTATACCATGCTCCATTAAAAGGAATTATGTTAAAACTGCTTTATGTGATCCTGGAGCTAGTGTTAGTGTTATGCCTCTCTCTTTATATCGTAGACTTGATTTGAATAAGTTGACACCTACCGAAATATCTTTGCAAATGGCTGATAAATCAACTGCCATACATGTCGGTATTTGTGAGGATGTGCCTGTTGTGGTTGCAAACGTTACTATTTTAACGGACTTTGTTATTCTTGATATTCCCGAGGACGATAGTATATCGATTATCCTTCGTAGACCCTTTTTGAATACTGCAGGGGCTGTTATTGATTGCAACAAAGGCAATGTCACTTTTCATGTTAATGGTAATGAGCATACGGCACATTTTCCGAGGAAACAACCTCAAGTCCACAGTATCAATTCTATTGGAAAAAATTCAACGATCACTATTGGAGGTTTTGAATTCCCTCTCCCTACTGTCAAGAAGAAATATGATATTCATATTGTTGGGGACATGCATATCCCCGTTGAGGTAACCTAGTGTTATTCAAAAATTCTTCGGTTTCATGTTATTCAGAAAGAGTTTGTTAACAAGACTTGATCAACCTTGTTAGTGGATTCCTTTTGATGAGCATGAGATGGATAAAGTTAGAAAGCACAACTCTCTGTACCCTCTTTTTACTTTCTGTTATTTAGATTAAATAAATCAAAAATAATATTTTCTGTCTATTTTCTGAATTATCCTTGCAATAAAAATACCTCGAAAATAAAACTTCTCCAAATGTTCTGAAAATGAAATATGGTTTTTTTATAGAATATTTAAGAATTTCTGGCACTGAGAACACACCAGGGAGACCCACCATTTGGCCACGAGCGTGTAGGGCGTGCCCCCTGCCTCGTGGGCCCCACGTGGACCCCCTCCACTTATTCTAGCACCCACTCACTTCGTCTTCCTCCAGAAAAAATCCTCCCACAGCTCAAACCCATGTTCTAGCTCATCTTGCTGCCATTTTTGATCTTCTTGCTCAAATCTCCATTCACAAAACTGTTTGGGGGGATTGTTCTTCGGTATGTAACTCCTCCAATGGTCCAATTAGTTTTTCTTCCAGTGCTTTATTTATTGCAAATTTTTGCTGCTAAGGTGACCCTGTTCTTGAGCTTGCGTGTCAAATTTATATGGTCCAAAGTAGCTTTAATGCATGATATGGCCCCTAGGCACTTGTGGGAGTAGTTGCTATCAATCTTGTTGAGTTTGGTTCACTTCTATTTTGAGTCACTAAAATTTCAGAATTTTTTTAGAGAAAGAAAAATGCATAGGAAAATGTACCAAGGTGGTTCCTCAATGAAGCAAGGACCAAGGCTCGCGATACGTGAACCGGACGATGAACCACCGAGGGAAGCTCAAGTGTGGCCTTGTGAATGGTTGTCACAACAGTTTATGGTCCAGGCAGGAATCAAGGATGAATTTGACACGTATGTGCATAATGCTGATCTTGAGGACTTCGTGTCAGATAAGTGCCCACAGTACCACTACCTAACTGATTCCTTTGTGAGAAGGTTTAAATTTACATCCTCATGCAATTCTCACACTGTTTTATTTGATATTTATGATAAATTATATACCATGGACCTAGAAGATTTTAATATTGCTTGTAAACTCCTGCAGTGGGGCAATGTTAGTGAACCTCGCAAATATGAATATAAAGACTTTCTTGCTAGTATCACTATGGGGGAATCTAGAGAAATCACACAAGCTACCATAGGGAGCATTCATTTCCCTTCCATACATTATTTTGCTCTCTTCATTGGTAGATGCATTAACGGTGAAGACGAGGCTTGTCACATGTGCGTTCCAGATCTTAGTGTCCTCGAGAGTGCGGTATTAGGTGATAAACAATATAACTTGGGGGCTATTGTTGCACAAAGGTTGCATCTTAACGGTATAAGTGGAGATTTGTTTAGTGGAATTAATGCAACTCGTGTAGCTAATTATCTTCGTGTACCCATACATGAAAATGATATAGAGTTACCTCCTGCTTATCTAGATTATAATCGTATGGTTCGCCATCAGTTTGTTGAGAGGAATGAACAATTCCTCCAGTACCAACTAATCTTTGACAGACGTCGCACTGTCCATGTTGCTCTCCCTGCTCCTACCTTCTTTGACTTTCAGGCAAAAAGGAGATATGTTGTAACCAGGGAGGAGGCGAATGAGTATGAGAATACAACGGGGGAGGCTCGCCTCCAAGCTGCAGCTCGTCAGGCAATAGTTGTTGCATCTCAGTACAACCCCAACTATGACTCTGGATATCCGACAGGCCAGTAGTGGCCATAGACCAACTTAGGCCAAAAGCCTAAGCTTGGGGGAGTACGTATTTCTCACCGACATTACATTCATGTTCACACACTCATTCTAGTTGTCGGTGCTCATACTTTTTCATTATACTATCCATGCTAGTTTATTTTCTTTTCTAAGCCTTCTTCTCGTGTATCTGAAAAACCTCAAGAAAACAAAAAAAAATAGTTGTAGCTTTTAGCTAGTTTACTTTCCATGCATGTAGTAGTAGTAATTAAAAGAAAACCCAAAAAGATTTCTCGTTCTTCTTTTGCTTGTTGGGAGCTTTCCCATGTAAATAGTTTTATTTCTTTTCTTTTCTTTGGGGGTCTAGGAGAAGACCATGATGAAAATGTTGAGTGGCTCTCATATGCATTATTGTTGATTTAACCAAGAGCCCATATTACCTTGTCTTCTCCCTTGTACTAAATGCTTGCAGATTCCAGCTTAGTCCAATGCACATGCACTATTATTATTACCCACACCGTTCGGTCGTGCGAGTGAAAGGCAATAATGACGATATATGATGGGCTGATTGAGATGAGAGAAGATGATATGAACTCGACCTATCTTGTTTTTGTAAATATGATTAGTTCATCGTTCCTGATCCAGTCTATTATCAATGAAACATGTTTGCAATGAAAATTAGAGATTATAGTTGCTCATGCCATGCTTAATTAGCTAGGAGTTTATAATGGTTTACCTTGCGTGCCAACATGCTATTAAAATGGTTGTGATGTGGTATGATAGGGTGGTATCCTCCTTTGAATGATTCAAGTGGTTTGACTTGGCACATGTTCACGCATGTAGTTGAAACAAAATCAACATAGTCACCACGATATTTATGTTCATGGTGATTTATATCCTACTCATGCTTGCACTCATTGTTGATTAATCTTAATGCATGTTCATGACTGTTGTCGCTCTCTAGTTGGTCGATTCCCAGTCTCTTTCTAGCCTTCACTTGTACTAAGCGGGAATACTGCTTGTGCATCCACTTCCATAAAACCCAAAGTTATTCCTTATGAGTCCACCATACCTTCCTATATGCGGTATTTACCTGACGTTCCGAGTAAATTTGTATGTGCCAAACTCTAAACCTTCAAATGAAATTATGTCTTGTATGCTCGAATAGATCATGTATCAACTAGGGCTATCTATATCTTCCATGCTAGGTGGGTTATTCTCATGATGAGTGGACTCCGCTCATCATTCACGAGAAAATGGCCGGTAACCGGGATGCCCAGTCCCATGCTCAAATTAAATCAAAATAATTGCAAACAAAACTCCCCCAGGGCTGTTGTTGGTATGGACGGTACCCGTTGTTTCAGACCAGCCGTGGAGTGTGCTTGTTGTTGGTGGGGGAGTATAAACTTTACCATTTTGTTTGGGAACCGCCTATAATGTGTGTAGCATGGAAGATATCGAGATCTCTTGGTTGTTATGTTGACAATGAAAATATGCCACCCAAAATATTATTTATCTCTGTTTCAAAACTCGAGCTCTGGCACCTCTGCAAATCCCTGGTTCCCTCTGCGAAGGGCCTATCTATTTACTTTTATGTTGAGTCATCATCCTCTTATTAAAAATCACTAGTTGGAGAGCACCGGTTTCATTTGCATGCATTGCTATTGATTTACATTGAGTATGACTGTGACTTGATCTCTTTTACCATGAATTACAATGTCTAGCCAGTCATTGATCCTCAGGGGTGCTCTGCATTTATGTTTTGCGGTCTTGGAAAGGGCTAGCGAGATACCATCTTATTGTATCATATTATGATTGTTTTGAGAAAGTGTTGTCATCCGAGATTTATTATTATTGCTCGCTAGTTGATTATGCCATTGATATGAGTAAACATGAGACCTAAATGTTATTGTGAATGTGGTTAGTTCATAATCTTTGCTGAAAACTTGAATGTTCGCTTTACATATTTGCAACAACAAGAGCAAACAGATTTTGTAAAAGTTTTTCGTTATCACTTTCAGTTTGTCAACTCAATTGCTTGAGGACAAGCAAAGGTTTAATCTTGGGGGAGTTGATACGTCTCCAACGTATCTACTTTTCCAAACACTGTTGCCCTTGTTTTGGACTCTAACTTGCATGATTTGAATGGAACTAACCCGGACTGACACTGTTTTCAGCAGAACTGCCATGGTGTTATTTTTGTGCAGAAATAAAAGTTCTCGGAATGACCTGAAAATCCACAGAGACAAGTTTTGGAAATAATAAAAAATACTGGTGGAAGAATCAGCATCAGGGGGTCCACACCCTGTCCACGAGGGTGGAGGGCGCGTCTGTCCCCCCTGGGCGCGCTCCCTGCCTCGTGGGCCCCCTGGAGCTCCACCGACCTCAACTCCAACTCCATATATTCACGTTCGGGGAGAAAAAAATCAAAGAGAAGGATTCATCGCATTTTACGATACGGAGCCGCCGCCAAACCCTAATCTTCTTCGGGAGGGCTGGTCTGGAGTCCGTTCGGGGCTCTGGAGAGGGGAATCCGTCGTCATCATCATCATCAACCTTCCTCCATCACCAATTTCATGATGCTCATCGCCGTGCGTGAGTAATTCCATCGTAGGCTTGCTGGACGGTGATGGGTTGGATGAGATTTACCATGTCATCGAGTTAGTTTTGTTAGGGTTTGATCCCTAGTATCCATTATGTTCTAAGATTGATGTTGCTATGACTTTGCTATGCTTAATGCTTGTCACTAGGGCCCGAGTGCCATGATTTCAGATCTGAACCTATTATGCGTTCATGAATATATGTGTGTTCTTGATCCTACCTTGCAAGTCAATAGTCACCTACTATGTGTTATGATCCGGCAATCCCGAAGTGACAATAATCGGGATCACTCCCGGTGATGACCGTAGTTTGAGGAGTTCATGTATTCACTAAGTGTTAATGCTTTGGTTTGGTACTCTATTAAAAGGAGTCCTTAATATCCCTTAGTTTCCAATAGGACCCCGCTGCCACGGGTGGGTAGGACAAAAGATGTCATGCAAGTTCTTTTCCATAAGCACGTATGACTATATTCGGAATACATGCCTACATTACATTGATGAACTGGAGCTAGTTCTGTGTCACCCTATGTTATAACTGTTGCACGAGGAATCGCATCCGACATAATTATCCATCACTGATCCATTGCCTACGAGCTTTTCACATATTGATCTTTGCTTAGTTACTTTTTCGTTGCCACTGTTACAATTGCTACAAAAACTGCTACTGTTACTTTTCCACCGTTACCGTTAATTCCATACTACTTTGCTACTAAATACTTTGTTGCAAATATTAAGTCTTTCAGGTGTGGTTGAATTAAAAACTCAACTACTAATACTTGAGAATATTCTTTGGCTCCCCTTGTGTCGAATCAATAAATTTCGGTTGAATACTCTACCCTCGAAAACTATTGCAGTCCCCTATACTTGTGGGTTATTACCGCCCCACAGTATGGTTCCCTTGGCGCAAGTTGCGAAACTCGTGCTTCTTCAGGCTCATGGCTCCAAATGAAACATGTGAAGTGCGGAAGGCTTGCTGAAACTGATCCCAAGTAACTATAGCAAGTGGATAGGTGGCGGTGTAGTTCTCCCACCAAGCGGCTGCTGGCCCCTCAAGCTGATGTGCGGCAAAGCGCACTCTCTCTGCATATGTGCATCCTGGAGTTGCTAGCTCTCTTCCCAGCTTGCGGAGCCAGTCATCTGCAAGGATCGGCTCGCTGCTACTAGAGAACGCCGACGGATTCAATCTTAGGAAACGGGTCAAGTTGTCAACTTGAGGAGGGTTGTTGTTGTTGTTGTTGCCTTGGTTTTGAACAAGTAGTTGCATCAAAGTGTTCTGTTGCTGGATCAACTGAGTGAGCTCTGTTGGGAACTGGAATCCGGGCTCACGTCTCGGAGGCATCTTATGGGATAGAGGGACGAGAAATAGAATAGAATGAGGTCTAGAGAGATGCCACTACCCATATGCACATGAGACAAACATATTTATATCATATCACTCAATTTCAAACAAGGTCGCACAAAAGATCCTAAGCTACTATTACAAAGCTCGCGAACGATTCTAACTACTTGGAATAACACTAATAGTTACAGGGTGGTCATTTAATAGTTTTGATCGGAAGAAGACTCCATAATATCTGCTCCAGCTTCGTGAAGGAAATATGCCCTAGAGGCAATAATAAAGTTGTTATTTATATTTCCTTATATCATGATAAATGTTTATTATTCATGCTAGAATTGTATTAACCGGAAACTTAGTACATGTGTGAATACATAGACAAAACAGAGTGTCCCTAGTATGCCTCTACTAGACTAGCTCATTGATCAAAGATGGTTATGTTTCCTAACCATAGACATGAGTTGTCATTCGATCAACGAGATCACATCATTAGGAGAATGATGTGATGGACAAGACCCATCCGTTAGCTTAGCACTATGATCGTTTAGTTTTACTGATATTGCTTTCTTCATGACTTATACATGTTCCTATGACTATGAGATTATGCAACTCCCGAATACCGTAGGAACACCTTGTGTGCTATCAAACGTCACAACGTAACTGGGTGATCATAAAGATGCTCTACAGGTGTCTCCAAAAGTGTTCGTGGTGTTGGCATAGATCAAGACTAGGATTTGTCACTCCGAGTGTCGGAGAGGTATCTCTGGGCCCTCTCGGTAATGCACATCATAATAAGCCTTGCAAGCAAAAAACTAATGAGTTACTCACGAGATGATGTATTACGGAACGAGTAAAGAGACTTGCCGGTAACGAGATTGAACTAGGTATAGAGATACCGACGATCGAATCTCGGGCAAGTAACATACCAATGACAAAAGGAACAACGTATGTTGTTATGCGGTTTGACCGATAAAGATCTTCGTAGAATATGTAGGAGCCAATATGAGCATCCAGGTTCCGCTATTGGTTATTGACCGGAGATGAGTCTCGGTCATGTCTACATAGTTCTCGAACTCGTAGGGTCCGCACGCTTAACGTTTGATGACGATCGGTATTATGAGTTTATGAGTTTTGATGTACCGAAAGAGTTCGGAGTCCCGGATGAGATCGGGGACATGACGAGGAGTCTCGAAATGGTTGAGACGTAAAGATTGATATATTGGACGACTATATTCGGACATCGGAAAGGTTCTGAGTGATCCCGGTATTTTTCGGAGTATATGGGCCTTATTGGGCCATACGGGAATAGAGGAGAAAGGCCGAAAGGAAGGAGGCGCGCGCCCCCCCTCTGGTCCGAATTGGACAAGGGGTGCAGCCCCCTTTTCCTTCTCCCTCTCCACCTCTTTCCTTCTCTCCTACTCCGGAAAGGAAAGGGGAATCCTACTAGGACTTGGGAGTCCTAGTAGGACTCCCCACACTTGGCGCGCACCCTCTAGGGCCGGCCTCTCCCTTGCTCCTTTATATACGGGGGTAGGGGGCACCCTAGGACACACAAGTTGAATTGTTTTAGCCATGTGCGGTGCCCCTCGCCACAGAAACACACCGCGGTCATACCGTTGCAGTGCTTAGGCGAAGCCCTGCGCCGGTAGATACATCATATCTTTCACCACGCCGTCGTGCTGGCGAAACTCTCCCGTGAAGCTCAACTGGATCAAGAGCTCGTGGGACATCATCAAGCTGAACGTGTGCTGAACGCGGAGGTGCCGTACGTTCAGTGCTTGATCGGTTGGATCGCGAAGAAGTTTGACTACATCAACCGCGTCACATGACGCTTCCGCTCCCGGTCTAGGAGGGTACGTAGACACACTCTCCCTCTCGTTTCTATGCATCTAGTAGATAGATCTTGCGTGATCGTAGGAAAATTTTGAAAATACTACATTCCCCAACATTGGGATCAGAGCCAGGTCTATGCGTAGATGATATGCACGAGTAGAACACAAGTGAGTTGTGGACGATACTAGTCATACTGCTTACCAGCATGTCATACTTTGATTCGGCGGTATTGTTGGATTAAGCAGCCCGGATCGACATTATGCGTACGCTTACGCGAGACTGGTTCTACCGACGTGCTTCGCACATAGGTGGCTGGTGGGTGTCAGTTTCTCCAACTTTAGTTGAATCAAGTGTGGCTATGCCCGGTCCATGCGAAGGTTAAAACATCACATACTTGACGAAATATCATTGTGGTTTTGTATGCGTAGGTAAGAACGGTTCTTGCTAAGCCCGTAGCAGCCACGTAAAACTTGCAACAACAAAGTAGAGGACGTCTAACTTGTTTTTGCAGGGCATGTTGTGATGTGATATGGTCAAGACATGATGAGTTATACAGTTTTGTATGAGATGATCATGTTTTGTAAAGTTATCGGCAACTGGCAGGAGCCATATGGTTGTCGCTTTATTGTATGAAATGCAATCGCCATGTAATTGCTTTACTTTATCACTAAGCGGTAGCGATAGTCGTAGAAGTAATAGTTGGCGAGACGACAACGATGCTACGATGGAGATCAAGGTGTCGTGCCGGTGACGAAGGTGATCATGACGGTGCTTTGGAGATGGAGATCAAAAGCACAAGATGATGATGGCCATATCATGTCACATATTTTGATTTGCATGTGATGTTTATCTTATTATGCTTCTTATTTTGCTTAGAACGACGGTAGCATTATAAGATGATCCCTTACAAAATTTCAAGGTACAAGTGTTCTCCCTGAGTATGCACCGTTGCGAAAGTTCTTCGTGCCGAGACACCACGTGATGATCGGGTGTGATAAGCTCTACGTTCAAATACAACGGGTGTAAGACAGTTTTGCACACGTAGAATACTCGAGTTAAACTTGACGAGCCTAGCATATGCAGATATGGCCTCGGAACATTGGAGACCAAAAGGTCGAGCGTGAATCGTATAGTAGATATGATCAACATAAGATGTTCACCATTGAAACTACTCCATCTCACGTGATGATCGGACATGGTTTAGTTGATTTGGATCACGTGATCATTTAGATGACTAGAGGGATGTCTGTCTAAGTGGGAGTTCTTAAGTAATATGATTAAATTGAACTTTAATTTATCATGAACTTAGTCCTCGTAGTATTAGCATATCTATGTTGTAGATCAATAGCTCGCGATGTTGCTCCCCGTTTATTTTTTATATGTTCCTAGAGAAAACTAAGTTGAAAGATGTTAGTAGCAATGATGCGGAATTGTTCCGTGATCTGAGGATTATCCTCATTGCTGCACAGAGAATTATGTCCTTGATGCACCGCTAGGTGACAGACCTATTGCAGGAGCAGATGTAGATGTTATGAACATTTCGACAAAAGCTCGGTATGATGACTACTTGATAGTTTAAGTGCACCATGCTTTACGGCTTAGAACCGGGACTTCAAAAACGTTTTGAACACCACGGAGCATATAAGATGTTCCAAGAGTTGAAATTAGTATTTCATACTCATGCCCATGTCGAGAGGTATAAGACTTCTGACAGTAATTTGCCTACAAGATGGAGGAGAATAGCTCAACCAGTGAGCATGTGCTCAGATTGTCTGGGTACTACAATTACTTGAATCAAGTGGGAGTTAATCTTCCAGATAAGATAGTAATTGACAAAGTTCTGTAGTCACTATCACCAAGTTAGTAGAACTTCGTGATGAACTATAATATGCAAGGGATGACGAAAGGAATTCCCGAGCTCTTCGCGATGTTGAAGTCGGCGAAGGTAGAAATCATGAAAAAGCATCAAGTGTTGATGGTTAACAAGACCACTTGTTTCAAGTAAAGGGCAAAGGGATAGAAGGGGGACTTCAAGAAGAATGACAAGCAAGTTGTCACTCCCGCGAAGAAACCCAAAGCTAAAACTCAAGCCTGAAACTAAGTGCTTCTACTGCAAAGGAAATGGTCACTGGCAGTGGAACTGCCCTAGATACTTGGCGGATAAGAAGGATGGCAAAGTGAACAAAGGTATATTTTGATATACAGATTATTGATGTGTACTTTACTAGTGTTCATAGCAACCCCTGGGTATTTGATACCGGTTCAGTTGCTAAAATTAGTAACTCGAAACGAGAATTGCAGAATGAACAGAGACTAGTTAAAGGTGAAGTGACGATGTGTGTTGGAAGTGGTTCCAAGATTGATATGATCATAATCGCACACTCCCTATACTTTTGGGATATGTGTAAAACCTAAATAAATGTTATTTGGCATTTGCGTTGAGCATGAATATGATTTGATCATATTTGTTGCAATACGGTTATTCATTTAAAGTCATAGAATAATTGTTATTCTGTTTACATGAATAAAACCTTCGATGGTCATACACCCAATGAAAATAGTTTGTTGGATCTCGATCGTGGTGATACACATATTCATAATATTGAAGCCAAAAGATGCAAGGTTAATAATGATAGTGCAACTTATTTGTGGCACTGCCGTTTAGGTCATAATGGTGTAAAGCGCATGAAGAAACTCCATAGTGATGGACTTTTGGAATCACTTGATTATGAATCACTTGGTGCTTGCGAACCATGCCTCATGGGCAAGATGACTAAAACTCTGTTCTCCGGAACAATGGAGCGAGCAACAGATTTGTTGGAGATCATACATACAGATGTATGTGGACCAATGAGTGTTGAAGCTCGCGGCGGGTATCGTTATTTTCTGACCTTCACTGATGATTTGAGCAGATATGGGTATATCTACTTAATGAAGCACAAGTCTGAAACATTTGAAAAGTTCAAAGAATTTCAGAGTGAAGTGGAGAATCATCGTAACAAGAAAATAAGAGTTTCTACGATATGATCGTAGAGGTAAAATATTTGAGTTAGCGAGTTTGCCCTTCAGTAAAAACAATGTGAAATAGTTTCACTACTCACACCACCTGGAACACCACAGTGTAATGGTGTGTCCGAACGTCATAACCGTACTTTATTAGATATGGTGCGATCGATGATGTCTCTTACCGATCTACCACTATCGCTTTTGGGGTTATGCATTAGAGACAGCTACATTCACGTTAAATAGGGCACCATCTAAATCCGTGGAGATGACACCGTATGAACTGTGGTTTGGCGAGAAACCTAAGCTGTCATTACTTTAAGTTTGGGACTGTGATGCTTATGTGAAAAAGTTTCAACATGATAAGCTCGAACCCAAATCAGAGAAGTAAATCTTCATAGGATACCCAAAAAAAACTGTTGGGTACACCTTCTATCACAGATCCGAAGGCAAGGTCTTTGTTGCTAAGAGTGGATCCTTTCTAGAGAAGGAGTTTCTCTCGAAAGAAGTGAGTGGGAGGAAAGTAGAACTTGATGAGGTAATTGTACCTTCTCCCGAATTGGAAAGTGGAACATCACAGAAACTAGTTCCAGTGATTATGATGATGATGATGATCATGAAACTTCAGATCAAGTTAAAGCTGAACTTCGTAGATCAAGCAGAGTTCGTTCCACATCAGAGTGGTACGGCAACCCGGTTCTAGAAGTCATGTTACTGGACCATGATGAACCTACGAACTATGAGGAAGCGATGATGAGCCCAGATTCCGCAAAATGGCTTGAGGCCATGAAATCTGAGATGGGGTCCATGTATGAGAACAAAGTGTGGACTTTGGTTGACTTGCCCGATGATCGGCAAGCCATCGAAAATAAATGGATCTTCAAGAGGAAGACTGACGCTGACGGTAATATTAATGTTTACAAATCTCGACTTGTTGCGAAAGTTTTTCAACAAGTTTAAGGAGTTGACTACGATGAGACTTTCTCACCCGTAGCGATGCTGAAGTCTGTCCGAATCATGTTAGCAATTGCCGCATTTTATGAAATCTGGCAAATGGATAACAAAACTGCATTCTTTAATGGATTTATTAAAGAAGACTTGTATATGATGCAACCAGAAGGTTTTGTCAATCCTAAAGGTGCTAACAAAATGTGCAAGCTCCAGCGATCCATCTATGGACTGGTGCAAGCATCTCGGAGTTGGAATATACGCTTTGATAAGTTGATCAAAGCATATAGATTTATACAGACTTGCGGTGAAGCCTGTATTTACAAAAAGTGAGTGGGAGCACTACAACCTTTCTGATAAGTATATGTGAATGACATATTGTCGATCGGAAATGATGTAGAATTTTCTGGAAAGCATAAAGGAGTGTTTGAAATGAGTTTTTCAAAGAAAGACCTTGGTGAAGCTGCTTACATATTGGGCATCAAGATCTATAGGGATAGATCAAGACGCTTGATAAGACTTTCGATGAGTACATACCTTGATAAGATTTTGAAGAAGCTCAAAATGGATCAGTCAAAGAAGGAGTTCTTGCCTGACTTGTCAGGTGTGAAGTTGAGTAAGACTCAAAGCCAGACCACGGTAGAAAAATATAGAGAGAATGAAAGTCATTCCCTATGCCTCAGCCATAGGTTCTATAAAGTACGCCATGCTGTGTGCCAAACATGTTGTGTACCTTGCCATGAGTTTTTCAAGGGGGTACAATAGTGATCTAGGAGTAGATCACTGTACAGCGGTCAAAATTATCCTTAGTAACTGGATGACTAAGGAAATGTTTCTCGATTATGGAGGTGATAAAGAGTTCGTCGTAAAGTGTTACGCCGATGCAAGCTTTGACACTAAATCCAGATGACTCTAAGTATCAATTTGGATGCGTATTGAAAGTGGGAGCAATTAGCTAGAGTAGCTCCATGCAGAGCATTGTAGACATAGAAATTTGCGAAATACATACGGATATGAATGTGACAGACCCGTTGACTAAACTTCTCTCACAAGCAAAACATGATCACACCTTATTACTCTTGGTTATTAATCACATAGCGATGTGAACTAGATTATTGACTCTAGTAAACCCTTTGGGTGTTGGTCACATGGCGATGTGAACTATGGGTGTTATTCACATAACGATGTGAACTATCGGTATTAAATCACATGGCGATGTGAGCTAGATTATTGACTCTAGTGCAAGTGGGAGACTGAAGGAAATATGCCCTAGAGGCAATAATAAAGTTGTTATTTATATTTCATTATATCATGATAAATGTTTATTATTCATGGTAGAATTGTATTAACCGAAAATTTAGTACATGTGTGAATACATAGACAAAACAGAGTGTCCCTAGTATGCCTCTACTAGACTAGCTCATTGATCAAAGATGGTTATGTTTCCTAACCATAGACATGAGTTGTCATTTGATCAACAGGATCACATCATTAGGAGAATGATGTGATGGACAAGACACATCCGTTAGCTTAGCACTATGATCGTTTAGTTTTACTGCTATTGCTTTCTTCATGACTTATACATGTTCCTATGACTAAAAGATTATGCGACTCCCGAATACCGTAGGAACACCTTGTGTGCTATCAAACGTCACAACGTAACTGGGTGATCATAAAGATGCTCTACAGGTGTCTCTGAAAGTGTTCGTGGTGTTGGCATAGATCATGACTAGGATTTGTCACTCCGAGTGTCGGAGAGGTATCTCTGGGCCCTCTCGGTAATGCACATCATAATAAGCCTTGCAAGCAAAAGACTAATGAGTTAGTCACGAGATGATGTATTACGGAAGGAGTAAAGAGACTTGCCGGTAACGAGATTGAACTAGGTATAGAGATACCGACGATTGAATCTCGGGCAAGTAACATACCAATGACAAAAGGAACAACGTATGTTGTTATGCGGTTTGACCGATAAAAATCTTCGTATAATATGTAGGAGCCAATATGAGCATCCAGGTTCCACTATTGGTTATTGACCGGAGATGAGTCTCGGTCATGTCTACATAGTTCTCGAACCCGTAGGGTCCGCACGCTTAACGTTTGATGACGATCGGTATTATGAGTTTATGAGTTTTGATGTACCGAAGGAGTTCGGAGTCCCGGATGAGACCGGGGACATGACAAGGAGTCTCGAAATGGTCGAGACGTAAAGCTCAATATATTGGACGACTATATTTGGACATCGGAAAGGTTCCAAGTGATTCGGGTATTTTTCGGAGTATATGGGCCTTATTGGGCCATGCGGGAATGGAGGAGAAAGGCCAAAAGGAAGGAGGCGCTCGCCCCCCCTCTGGTCCGAATTGGACAAGGGGTGTAGCCCCCTTTTCCTTCTCCCTCTCCACCTCTTTCCTTCTCTCCTACTCCGGAAAGGAAAGGGGAATCCTACTAGGACTTGGGAGTCCTAGTAGGACTCCCCACGCTTGGCGCGCCCCCTCTAGGGCCGGCCTCTCCCTTGCTCCTTTATATACGGGGGCAGGGGGCACCCTAGGACACACAAGTTGAATTGTTTTAGCCGTGTGCGGTGCACCTCTCCACAGAAACACACCTCGGTCATACCATTGCAGTGCTTAGGCGAAGCCCTGCGCTAGTTGATACATCATATGTGTCACCACGCTGTCGTGCTGGCGAAACTCTCCCGTGAAGCTCAACTGGATCAAGAGCTCGTGGGACGTCATCAAGCTGAACGTGTGCTGAACGCAGAGGTGCCGTACGTTCGGTGCTTGATCGGTTGAATTGCGAAGAAGTTTGACTACATCAACCACGTCACTTGACGCTTCCGCTCCCGGTCTACGAGGGTACGTAGACACACTGTCACCCTCGTTGCTATGCATCTAGTAGATAGATCTTGCGTGATCGTAGGAAAATTTTGAAAATACTACGTTCCCCAACACTTCGTCTTCATAATCATTGTCTTCATCACTCTCGGTGTCATCTATTAAGATTTAGTTCTCCGAATGAATGCCCATCTCTGGTTCTGGCTTCACCACGGGTGCTCCAATCTTCTTCTTCGGTTCTTCATTCTGCTCCGGTAGCACATCAATTTCCTCTTCATATCCATCGCATGTTGTCTTGAGTTCCTCCTCTAGCTTGACATTCTGTGTCATCACCATCTTGGTCTTCAGCATGAGCGTGCACATCTGGTTCTCGTAGAAATGAATGTGTCGGTCCATCTCCTGTATTAATGTTGCAATGGACTTATCATTCCTGGTGCGAATCATCTCCCATTGTTCATCTCGGCGTCCATTAATATGGTAGATGGTGTCTCCAAGATCCTTGTTGTAGACTTCACAAATGCGTCTAAAGGTGATGTGTGCTGCCATACTCTTTCCTAAGCTCCAAGTAGGTGCACCAAAGGCAAGCTCAAGAGGTTCCATAACAGGTGCAATAGTCCTCCCAGGAACTCTAACTTTGATCTTCCAGCACTCCTCTTCTGGTAACGTTGCAGTGAAGGTTCCAGTGAAACTTGGTATTCCGATGTGCAGGTACCTCGTGATTTCCTTCAAGTGTCTTCCGAAAGGGGTGTCGTCGTCAGGCTGAGTAAACTTGTTCCCGGGGTCCGACATCTATAGAGTAGAAATAGAGAAGGATTAGAAATGAGTAGAGAAGAGCATCATGTGGCTTATCCTAGTGGTCGCGTCCTACAGTCAGTGTGTGCTCGGTTACCATCTTGTAGCGACCACGATCCCAATGGACTGAAGTCTCTGTGCTTAAGTGTCATCCCTGGATTGGTATGCTGACACACACAGTACTTGAGGATTTATAACAGAGTTTCAATCACACACTTATTACACCAAGATCCTCATAAAGAGTATTATTACAAAAAATATGGCTGAAGGCCATCTAATAATAATTAAACTGCGGAAGCATCGAAGATAAGTTGAGTCCATCCAAATCCACGGCAAACAATGTGCATGACAACGACCTATCGCACCTTAATCTTCGTCGGAAAACTCTGCAACATGAGATGTTGCAGCCGTGTAGGTCAGCACATTGAACATGCTGGCAAGATCACACTGTAGCAACAATGATGAACACATATCTACCACTACATGCATATTTGGCTGTGGAGGCTGTAAGTTTTATTTTTGCATAAAGCTAGTTTTTCCTATGACAAAGGAATATTTTTTTCTTTTACTACTCAGTTGAATAAATCAATATTGAGAGTGGTTCCTCCATCTCAATCCCAAAATAACCGATGTCATTAGTAACCCAACAAGTTAATTAATAGAGTGATGAGATCAGTCCGTGTAAGTGCATCTAGTGCTCCCTAGTTGGTTTTAGAGTATTGATGACAAACGTGGTTGAGGGACTAACATGTTTGTGATAATTGCAGGATAACACAGGTAATAGTCGCTCACTGATTCGGTTTAACTTCTAGAGATGACCCCTAAAAATGTGTGAAGACATTGAAGACAATGGTGGGGCGTGAAGACATTCACGTGATAATGACCTATGAAGACATGCATTGAAGACTATAGACTGCGAAGACATAGTTTCTTTCATAGTTCCTTTTATTCTTTCTTGAGTCATAGGAACCACCGTACTGTTAAGTGGGGTCCAAGTGAACATAGTCAGATGACTGAAGTGATGCTCAACCAAAACAACTATGTCTTCGTGCGAAGACAAAAGAGAGCAAATCTTATCCAGAGCTGGATAAGTCAGCTTTACTTGGAGCTCAAGTAAAGTTGCCGCGTGTGTTCACAATCCGACTGTTGGACATGTGTCAGTTCCTTAGTGACCAAGGGTCATTTCGGACATATCATGTTGGGTTGCCTCATGGCTATAAATAGCCCACCCCCTACACCATAAATTGGTGGCTGCTCAGAGTTAGTGCACGGCTTTTCTCGTTTGAGAGCGACCCACCTCCGAAGCCTTTGAGAGAAAAGATCCTTGCGAGGACAAAGCCTAAAACACCCAGAGCCAAAGAGTGTTAGGCATCACTGAAGTCTTTCTGTCTGTGTGACTTGAAGACTTGTTACACTTGAGGATTGTGCATCCTCCAGCCGGTTAGGCGTCACGTTCTGAGCGTCCTAGAGTGATTGTGGATCGCTAGTGAACAAAGTCTGTTAAGGTTCGAAAGTCTACCTTGAAGACTTACCGAAGTGATTCGGCGAGGACTGTGTGTCCTTATCTCAAGGGGAATACGGTGAGGACTGTGTGTCCGGGACTGTGTGTCCTCAGGTTTGAATACCTAGCCGCCCTAACCAGATGTACAGTTGACACAGCAACTGGAACTGGTCTACCAAATCCTTGTCTTCACCAAGCAACTGGTTATATCCTTAACTTCCTTTACATTTCAGTTTGTCTTCGTGAAGTCATTGCTTGTTTGTGTCACGTGTTTGACTTCACTGTGTGAAGACTGTCCACTATTTTGCTTTATTCATATCTTCCATCTCGATCCTTGTTATCTAGCTATCAATAGTCTCCGTATTATCTTCATGATGCCTGCTTGACTATTGTGTGCCTGGATATGTTTATCTTCCGCTGCTTATCATATAGGTTCAATTCATTTGTCTGTCTTCAACAGAAATCCTGTTTTGAAGACTTTCATAAAAATCGCCTATTCACCCCCCCCTCCAGTCGATAACTTGCACTTTCAATTGGTATCAGAGCAAGGTGCTCCCTTGTTCTATGTGATTCGGTTTAACCACCTGGAGTTTTAGTTATGTCGACTGCAGGGATAACCAAAGTCTTTGTTGCGTGTCCTGTCTTTGATGGCACTGATTATCCCTACTGGAAGAATAAGATGTGCATTCATCTTGAAGCCATTGATGTCGACCTCAGAGTATGTCGTCAAGAATGATGTTCCCAAGACTGGTGAAGGTGTCACCCCTGCTGATGTCAAGAAGTTCATTCAACTGGATTCAACTGCCAAGAACATCATATGTGGTCATCTGGCCAAAGGACAGTATGGCCGTGTGAGTGCTCTGGAAATGTCGAAGCTAGTCTAGGACTGGCTCTCCAAAGTTAACGAATGCGTCTCAACCCAGAGAGACTCAAGGATCGTTGTTCTTCGCAACCTCTTCAACCGCTTCAAGAGAAATGACAATGAGAATGTCCAGCTCATATTTGATTGCCTCACTGACATCACAAATGTGCTTCATGCACTCGGCGCCACTGAGATCACCAAGCATGAAATCGTCAAGACACTCCTGAGATCACTTGACAACTCGTTTGACACCCTAGCCCTGATGATTCAAGAACACCCTGACTTCAAAACTCTCGATCCGTCTGACATACTTGAGAGACTCAACACACATGAGTTTCAGCTATCTGAGAAAAGAGACATCTATGGTCCCAACTATGGCCGAACTCGCGCCTTGAAGGCAAAGGTTGTTTCCTCATCTGAAGAAGAATCTGACTGCAGTTCTGATGATCCCGAAGACATTGGAAAGGAGCTTGCTATGCTGGTGAAGAAGTTCTAGAAATTCACTAAGAAGAAAGGCTTCAGAAAGTCTTCACGATCTGGCTCAAGAAATGATGAAGCCTCTGCTCATGACCACAAGAAGAGAACATGCCACAAGTGCAAGAAACGCTCTCAACAGATCATCGCTTTTGTCTAACAATTTTTGAATATGTTCCATAGCTCTCAACACCTCATGAAAAGCTTTCCTATGATTATCTTCAAAGGAAGCAAGAACTTGAGAAATTGAGAGTGTCTCATGAAGATCTTCAAAAAGAGAACGAATCACTTCGTGGTCAACAGATCAGTCCCGCTTAGGAAGGATTTGAACCACCATGTCTAAAATGTCTTGAGTGTGATAACGCTACCTCTCTTGTTGAATGTTCTAATTTTGCTACTGTTGCAATATCTTCAACTGCTGATGTGGTAACTAACCCCTCTGCTGAGGATACAACTACTATTGATGGATGAGAATGCCAGGTTGAAGACATTGCTTGAAACAGGAATGTACAAAAGTCTCAAAGGGCATCAGACACTATGTGATGTCCTCAAGAAACAGATTCTGAACTAAAACCCTAGGAAAGAGGGTGTTGGGTTCGAAAGGAAAATGAATGTTGATGGTTCTTACTGGAAGCCTGAGCAGTATCCCAAAACCACATGGGCTGCTGCAAAGGGTCCACCAGTAGATCCATCCACTTTATCTGGCTTCACTTGTGCTAACCCGATTATCATTGATGAATCCTTTGATGCAAACTATAAACTGTTCAAGAATCAGAATGGTGAAGTGTTTGCTAGGTATATTGGTACTAACTGCAGGAATGGTCCACCTATGAAGAAGATATGGGTGCCCAAAAGTTGTCCTGAGAATCTTCCTGTGAATGTCATCATGACACCACCTGGGAAGAAGACAAACCCCAGACCAAAGGCTTCATATGGTCCAAAGGCTTCATATAGACAGAGGACTCAACAGAGTCACCCTAACACCAATGTTTTGCAGGGTAATCATACTCAGACCTATGAATATGAGTGTGTTTCCTCAAACCGCTATGTTCATAAAACTAAGAACTTTTCTGCTTATTCATATGAGTATTATTCACCTCCTGCAAGGCTATTTGATAGGGCTCCTAAGCCAAAATTCTTAGATGCTACTCTTAGACTTATTGCTTCTAAGCCACCCCTAAAGATGTGGGTGGTTAAGAAGAATTAACCTCTCTTGCAGGGAAAGGTCTCCAGCCAAAAATCATTTTCAAACGCCAATGCTGGGGACCTTAAACATCTTGTGGGACGCAAGATCAAATGTCCAAATGGTCTAACCATGTATTTTGTCCCATGGTTTCTTGACAAGCTTCTTATCTTGCCTAACAAGGACCTAAACTTTAATAGCATGCTTGTTCGTCAAATGTTTATGCTTCACACTTCTCTTTGTGAAGAGTATGCCGCTAACTGATCTCTAGGGTACTACTTCGGAAGCCACTGAATGGATAATTGATAGTGGATGTACCAACCACATGACTGGTGATCAACGTCTTCTCATGGACTCAACTCTACGTCCTTCTCCCAAAAGTCACATCACATTCGTTGACACTGGTAAAAGCAAGGTATTAGGACTTGGCAGAGTTGCTATCTCAAAGGATCAACACTTGGACAAAGTAATGCTTGTTGAATCCCTTGGACACAACTTAATGTCAGTCTCCATGCTAAGTGATCTAAACATGGTTGTGATATTTGGAAAATACCATTGCCTTGTGCTTATAGAATCTAACAAATCTCTAGTCTTCGAAGGACATCGAAAAGGTGATCTGTATATGGTAGATTTCTCTGCAGGGCCACAGCTCTCTGTCTGTCTTCTCGCAAAAGCTTCAGAGTGATGGCTTTGGCATTGAAGACTTGGTCATGCTGGCATGAGGAACCTACACACTCTCGTCAAGAAGAAGCACGTCATAGGCATCGAGGGCGTCAAGTTCAAGAAAGATCATCTGTGTGGTGCTTGTGAAGCTAGAAAGATGACTAGGGCCAAGCATCCCTCGAAGACAATCATGACTACATCTCGTCCCTTCGAGCTGCTTCACATGGACTTATTTGGCCCTACTCACTACTCTACTCTCACTACCACGGCTTGCTTATATGGTTTTGTGATCGTTGATGACTACTCTAGATACACTTGGGTGCATATAATCCTATTTAAGACTGAAGTGCAGGATGTCTTCAAACGCTTCGCAAATCGAGCCATGAACAACTATGCCATCAAGATCAAGCATATCAGAAGTGACAATGGAACTGAGTTCAAGAATACTGGGCTCGACACCTATCTTGATACATTGGGCATCATGCATGAGTTCTCCGCTCCATACACACCCCAACAGAATGGCATCATTGAGCGCAAGAACTGGACTCTCATTGAGATGGCACGTACTATGCTTGATGAATACAAGACACCAAGAAGGTTCTGGCCTGAAGCCATTGATACTGCATGTCACATCATCAACAGAGTTTATCTTCACAAGTTCTTCAAGAAAACATCATATGAACTTCTGACTGGTGAGAAGCCAAACGTCAACTATTTCAAAGTCTTTGGTGCTAAGTGCTGGATCAAGGATCCGCATCACACTTCCAAATTCGCACCGAAAGCACATGAAGGTTTTATGCTTGGTTACAAAAAGGATTCGCACACCTACCGGGTCTTCAATCTCTTTCACTATAAAGTGGTTGAAACCGTAGATGTGCAGTTCGATGAAACTAACAGCTCGCTAAGAGAGCACCTGTCAAATGTGCTAGATGAAGCTTCTCCCAGTGAATCTATCAAACAAATGGGTGCAGGAGAAATTATACCCACCGAGGAACCAACTGAAGAGGAAATCATCATCTCTCCACCTAGTCATCCTGTAGACAATGCTCAGACTGAAGCTAATCTTGAACGAGAAGATAATCAACAGCATGAGCAAAGTCTTCGCCCAGTTCATCCTCGGGTTGCTAATGAAGTCCAAATTGAAAAGATTCTTGATGGTCTTAATGCAATTGGTCCGCTTACTCGCTCAAAAGCAACTCAGCTAGCCAACATCTGTGGTCACTCTGCATTTGTCTCAATAACTGAACCCAAGAAAGTTGATGAAGCCTTCATGGAATCTGAATGGATTCAAGCAATGCAAGAAGAGCTTCAACAATTTGAGCTGAATAATGTTTGGGAACTTGTAAAGTGTCCAGATCCATGGAAACATAACATCATTAGCACCAAATGGATCTATCGCAACAAACAAGATGAGCATGGTCAAGTCATCAGAAACAAGGCTCGTCTCCTTGCTCAACGCTATACTCAAGTAGAAGGAATTGACTTCGATGAAACCTTTGCTTCGGTTGCTAGACTTGAAGCCATTCGTATACTGCTAGCATATGCCAACCATCATAACATATTTATGTATCAAATGGATGTGAAGAGCGCATTTCTGAATGGGAAAATTGAAGAAGAAGTGTATGTTGCACAACCTCGAGGCTTTGAAGACCCAAAACGTCCTGACATGGTTTACAAGCTCAACAAGGCACTGTATGGCCTCAAACAAGCTCCTCGTGCATGGTATGACACACTCAAAGACTTCTTGAAGAGCAAAGGCTTCAAACCTGGATCATTGGATCCCACACTCTTCACGAAGACATATGATGGAGTGTTGTTCGTATGTCAGATCTATGTGGATGACATTATCTTCGGATGCACTGACAAAAGATACAGTGATGAGTTTGGATACATGATGCAAGAGCAATATTAGATGTCCATGATGGGTGAGCTGAAGTTCTTCCTTGGTCTTCAAATTCGCCAATAGAAGAATGTCATCTTCATATCTCAAGAAAAATACCTCAAAGATTGCCTGAAGAAGTTTGGAATGCAATATTGCAAAGGGTACACGATGCCAATGCCAACCAAAGGACAATTGGGCTCCGACTTCAATGGTAAAGAGTTCGATCAAAAGGTATACTGCTCCATGATTGGTTCTTTACTCTATTTATGTGCATTTAGGCCGGATATAATGCTTAGCGTTTGCATGTGTGCCCGATTCCAAGCGACACCAAAGGAATCGCATCATCTCGCTGTGAAGTGAATTCTTCGATACTTGGCTCACACCCCCACACGAGGATTATGGTATCCCAAGGGCTCCATGTTTGATATTGTTGGATTCTTAGATGCTGACTATGCTGGTGACAAAGTTGATCGCAAGTCCACCTCAGGCACATGTCACTTTCTTGGACGATCTCTTGTCTGTTGGTCTTCAAAGAAGCAGAACTCATTATCTCTCTCCACAGCTGAAGCTGAATACATTGTTGTTGGATCTTGTTGCGCTCAGCTTCTCTGGATGAAGCAAACTCTAAAGGATTATGGCATCAACATGTAAAAGGTGCTTCTCTTCTGCGATAATGAGAGCGCCATCAAGATTGCTCAAAATCCCGTTCAACACTCGAAGACAAAGCACATTGAGATTCGTCATCACTTTCTCAGGGATCATGTGATCAAGAAGGACATTGAAATCATACATGTCAACACCAACGAGCAACTGGCAGATATCTTCACTAAGCCCTTGGATGAGAAAAGGTTTTGCAAGCTGCGGTGTGAGCTAAATATCCTAGAATCCTCAAATGTCATGTGATTGGACACACATCCTAACGCTTATGCATTTTGATGACTTAGATGTGCAACACACTAAGTAACGTATGTCTTCAAGTCATGAAGACTTACACTTTGAGTGTGAATACATTAATGTGGAATTCGACTCTAGAGCACCAGATAATTATGCGCCATGTCCTGGTCTAATACTTCCTATACGGTGGGTAATGCCACCACCAAACTTTCTTGAAGTTTTCAATTTGCGTCATGACTGCATTATCTTCTTACTTGGTTTGTCTTCAACATTGTTTGTCTTCGAGACTCATTGTCTCAATGTCGATTTGTTTGGTTTCTTTGATAAATATATATATATATATATGTGTGTGTGTGTGTGTGTGTGTGTGTGTGTGTGTGTGTGTGTGTGTGTGTGTGTGTGTGCGTGTGTGTGTGTGTGTCCCACTGTTAAAGTAAGGACACATTGGACACCAAGGCCTCTGAAAGGAGCATCCTCTCTAGGTTGGCTCCTAAGGAGCGGAAATCTCCACCCTCCTAGCTCCGGCGGCCACTATGGCCCCGGCGGCCACCCAGATCCTACCAGTGGCCACTCCGGCCCTCGTAGACTCCCTCCACTCAAGATGGTGCCCTTTGCTCTCAACTTCGACCGTGGGAGGAAGTTTCAAGCGGAGATGAGGACCAAGTTTGGTCACCCGGTGGTTTTCTCTCCGGGTTTTCATCAAAAGGAGTTCACCATGGTAGTCTCGTTTTGTAGAGCAACCTTCAAGCTTGATGTGCACACGGTTAGTATCTCCCTTCTTGCCATGTTTGGTGGTTATGCACAAGGATTTCAAGTTTGTTACCTTTGAGACAGATCTTACAAGTTCTCGGTGCCTCAAAGTCCGTTGGGTTTGAGATTTATAATGCGGGTAGAATCGTTGAAAAGGATTTTGAGTTGGTTTTTAACCTTTGGAACTTTGGAGGACCAAACTAGCGCCGGGAAGAAGCTCTTTTCTATGCTGAGCTTGACAAAGAATGGAGTCTGGTGGGTAGGGCAGGCAAGGCCATTGTTCCTCACTCCGGTGATCGCCGGAGCTACTCCACGGTGGTCAGAGATGGTAGATCGGTCTTCGAGCGATTATCGGGCATCAATCATGAGGGCAATATTCAGGACATGAACCGCAATTCATTACAGGTTAATTCTGCCCCAGACAGGCCTCAATTGGTGCATAATGAATTGCAGCATACCGTTGCACGTAATCACGTGGTTTGCCATGCATGCGGGGCCAACGGCCACTATGCACGTTTTTGCACCAAACCAAATTTACCTGGACTCTGGCCTTTTATTCCGCTTAGTTCTTCCCAAGCCCACCTAAGAATGCTTGGGCCGATGGAGAGGTCAAATCCTGGTTCCATTGTATTGGGCCGGCGGTGCAGATCAGGCAGGTGGAATCGTTTAAGGAGCTGGTCAAGGATTTTTTTTCCAAACTACAAGCCGAGACCGTCGCCTGCCTCCTCGCATTCCACTTCACTTGCCTACTCTGCCTCCACCTCTGCTTCTGCCTCCACCTCTGCGCCTGCCTCGGCAACCACGCCTTCACTGCCATTGTCAACGGAGAGAGCTCTAGTCGTCTCCCTGTCGGAGTCGACCACGATGGCCAATATCCCCATCGATCCTCGACCTTTTGTCCCGCATGGGTTCCAGGTTCAGGCGATTGAAGGACGAATTGGGGTTTCTCGTGCAATAGTACCCTGTCGGCCCAGAAGACATGAAGACTGGGCGATTGCCAATATTCATCCGCACCCAGATGAGGTATTCTTTCCTAATGTTCGTGAAGTTTTGGAAGAGTTTCTTCAAGAAGTTCAAGTTGGTTTTAGAGAAATTCAGCCATGTCCGTTTGGAGAGGCATATCTGCAGTTCAGACATGTTAGAGATAGAGATAGACTTATTCTACAAGGTCCGCATGCTTTCGGAGATGTTTTCATCTCTTTCTCCAAACACAATGAGGGCAGGAATTGGCACAGGGTTCATTTCAATAGGACTTGTTGGCTGCTATTTGTGGGAGTCCCTTTTGATTTCTGCAATAGTGAAGATATCGCTTCGGCTATTTCTAAGTGGGGTAAGATCATAAGCTGGGAGAAAGAGGATGCGCTCAAAGGCAAGATCTTGGTTAAAGCCAGAGTAATAGAGTTAGAAGATATTCCAAAGAGCATCAGATGGTCCGAGGGGGAGCAGTTTGAAGAAGACTCCTGGACATGCTTCGTTGAAGTGCTGTTGGAGGAAATGTTGGGTCGTGGGCCTGCAGATGAGGACCCCATTCCTCCTGATGGTGTGGATCCACACCCTGTCCCCCAAAATGCAAATGACTTCCCAGGATTCCAACCTCTGCCTATCCACAATATTCATGCTCCAAATGAGGACTGGGATGCCTGGGAAGAGCAAGCAGAGCAAGAACATCATTGGGTTTTTCCTCGGCCAGTACCTATTCATCCCCAGCAACAGCAAGTTGAAATTCCTGCTCTGCCTGAGGAAGGGGCACCTAATAGTAGCATCACCACAACTGTCAGTGAAGAAGTGAACCAAGGAGTGAACCAAGGAGTACCAGTTCCTCAATTTGGGCAAGGACTGTTAAACATTTCTTTGGCCTATAATGCAATTGAAGAAGAGGAGGAGCCTCAAAACAATATGGTTATTGCTCAACAGCAGCCTATAGCATTTGAGTATGCATTGGTTCCTCATATTCCTAATGCAGAGCCTCAGCTTGAATTACAGAAAGAGCACATGGTTGATAAACCTAATGAGGGTAGAGCCAAGGAAATTACTTGCAAGTCTGTTACTGAGGAGGACACTGACATGCAGAATGAGGTTATAAAAGGCTCCTCAAGTGGTGGTGTTTTTGCAGCTGCCAGTTCTTGGACTGAAACAACTATCACAACTCCATAGAATGTGCTGCCAGATGAGAAGGGCAAGGAAGATGTTCCAATTCCACATGTTGGCACCTCCTCAGACCCCAACAATAAAGGTAACTTTGGCCCCTTTTCCTTGCCAAGTACTCCTTCAATGTCTGACTTACATGAGCTGGCTCAAAGCCATGCTTTGGAAATTATTGATGGTTCACATTTAATATCTGAAGAAGGACTTGGGCTCTGTATTAAGCATTTTGCACCAGCAACTCAAGGAGCAGCAAGCACTTTCAAAATTGAAATACCAGTAAGTTGGTTCAACTTCATAATTCATTTGATGTTCACACCTGATAAGTTTGGATGGACAATGCACTTGTTAAAGTCTGATGTATGGAAAATGCTGACTGCTAATTGTGAACAAGAGGAAACTATGATTTTCCATATACCAGATGGATGTTCTACTTCCCAGGCACCAACATGTGAAGACTTCTTGCTGGGACAGGGCAAAGAAAATGAAGGTGTTAGCCCAGCAGCTCACTCCTCCAGTGGGGCAGGCAGCCCCCTTCAACAGGTCTCACCAAACAAAATCCTTCCACTGGGGGAGGCCATCTCAAGGAAAAGGAGGGAAAAGGAACCCATGGTGGAAACTGAGGTAAGAAGGAGTGACAGGATTAAGAAAGATAATATGGGCTATAGAAGAAAATCATGTACTGCTAAATCATGTTTGCCATGTAATGCTATCCCACCAGTTATTCAGAATTCTGTTGTGAAAAATCTTACTAAATATTTCTGTAAGGTTGTTGAGGATGAACTGCAAGATAAGCTGTCCAAGATGCCTAAAAAGAAGGGGCAGGAGGAGGCGGCCAAGGTGTACAAGGCCACTGGAGATGACTGCAAAACAAACTTGGTTTGATGATGAGAAGACCACAACAAATGAGATGGAATGGTAAAGTTTCCTGCTATTTTCTTTTGGAGTGCCCTTGCTATATGGCTGCAGTAAATCTTATTATCAGAAATTGTTCCACATTGTATGATTACCATGAGAGACACCTTTTGTTAATTGGTTGTAATGGATTGGAATGTGATATATGCTACCTTTTTGTGGGAATTAAATATGCTATGCCTGCTGCTACCAAGGATTTAATTATACATCATATGTTGCCTTGGCTTTGGATTACTGGTGTTTTATTGCAATGTATATCTGAGGTGTTCTCTTGAATTAGCTCTGTTCTATTTGAGGTTCAAAGAAGACTTGTGGGATAAACACCAGTGGCTGGACCGTGGGGTTCAAAGACATATATTTTTGGTTCACAATGAATAACAACAGAACCTAGAATATACTCAAGTGGAATGTCAGAGGTATTAATTCTTCAGATAAGTGGCTGGCTATTAGACAAAAAGTGGAAGAAAGTGCTGCTGGAATTATATGTTTACAAGAAACCAAAAGAGAGAATTTTGATTTAACATATATACATAAAGTTTGTCCACAGAGATTTAATAAATTGGAATACTTACCTTCCATTGGAGCATCTGGTGGCATCCTCACTGCTTGGAATGGAGCCTTATTCTCTGGAGAGTTGATGTTTCAGAACAAATATTCACTTTCTATTCAGTTCACTTGCAACACTTCCCACAGATCTTGGATTCTCACAAACATCTATGGACCTTGCAATCATCAAGATAAGATAGAGTTCATTGAATGGTTTGGTAATATTCAAATACCTAGTGATGTGGACTGGATTATCATGGGTGATTTTAATTTCATTAGAAAACCTGAAGACAGAAATAAGCCTGGGGTGATGTCAATGAAAGCTCATGTTTAATGAAGCTATTAGTGAACTTGGCCTGATTGAGCTACCTCTAAAGGGCAGACAATTTACTTGGAGTAACATGCAGGACAGCCCTCTCCTTGAGAAGCTAGATTGGTTTTTCACATCTGCTGCTTGGATGACTAGCTACCCAGACTCCACTGCTCTCCCAATGGCTAAACCTATTTCTGATCACCTTCCTTGCATGATCAAAATTGGTACAAATATTCCAAATTCAAAAGTGTTCAAGTTTGAAAATTATTAGTTAAATCATAGCTCCTTCAAGCAAGTGGTCCAAGCTGCATGGAACATTCCAGTAGGCCACACTGACTGTGCAAAGATGATAAATGCAAAATTCAAAAATACTAGAAGAGCACTCAAGCTATGGGCAAAAGACTTATCTTGTAACAAGAAGGAGATTGCAGAGCTGAATGACATTATTTTCTTTTGGGACTTAATTGAGGGATACAGGGATCTTACAGTGTTTGAAACAAACTGTAGAAACATGCTTAAGGAATTTCTATTAACTGTGCTCAACAATCAGAAGATTTATTGGAAGCAAAGAGGAAAAATTAAAGGTGTGAAGTTTGGAGATGAAAACACAGAATTCTTTCATACAAAGGCCTCTATTAATCACACACATAATCAAATTGCCATGTTAGTAAACAAAGACCAGGTAGAAATCACTGATCAAGAAGGGAAGGCAGCAATTCTATAGGAGGCATCTAAATCCAGACTAGGACAGTCCAATGGCCATTCTGTGCATTTTGATCTAATTGATTTGTATGAAAACACAGTGGATCCACAAATATTCATTGATTTGGAAAAGCCTTTTACCCAGGATGAAATTGATGATGTGGTTAAGAATCTGCCAGCAGATAAATCACCTGGCCCAGATGGTTTTAATAATGAGTTCCTCAAAAATTGTTGGGATATAATCAAAGCTGATGTCATTGAACTTATTAAAGGGTTTCATGCAGGGACAGTAAACCTTGAGAGTATCAACTCTTCCTTCATTACACTAATCCCTAAAAAAAGAAGTGCCAATTTCTCCAAATGACTTTAGACCAATTTCTCTACTTAATGGAGTTCTGAAGATCATTACAAAACTTCTGGCTAATAGATTGCAAAGTGTTATCCTGCAAATGGTACATATCAATCAATATGGCTTCCTTAAAGACAGGGTGATCCAGGATTGCCTAGGATGGGCCTATGAATATATTCACCAGTGCCATAAATCAAGGGAGGAAATCTTAGTTATCAAGCTAGACTTTGAAAAAGCTTTTGATACAATTGAGCATGAAGCAATCTTTGATATTTTGAAAGCTAAAGGCATTGGAGACAGATGGATTTTGTCAGGACCGGTTTTCGGGGTATTAATTTCCCCATAAGTGGCCCTTGTGCTCATCAGCCCCAGGATTACTGTTAGCTGATGAGTCACCACTTGATACAGAAAATCCAAGCAAAAATACAAAATATGTAGTACAAGACCATTCTGGTCTTTAAGTACAACACAAGGTTTCTAGTGGCTGATGGCGGAAGCGGTCTGTGACACGTCGGCGTCTGTGGGACTCCATTTCTCACGGGAACAGCTGACCAGGTTAACTCCTATCTTCGCGAAGCTGCTATCACCGTTGCATAGGTTCCGGGTAGTCGTCGCAACGCTCCTCTCCATGCAAGAAATCTGGCCAAGACAATAGCCAGGGACAAGCCAGTGAGTACTTTGAATGTACTCGCAAACATTTATGAACACGGGTGAAATATAACCATGCTCGAGAATATTTGATGATCACGATGTTAATTATGATATGACAGTCCATATTGCAAGCAGGTCATTCGTATGAAAATGCATATGCAATCAGGGGGTGATAATAAAATAAATAGCGATCATGCCACAGTCGGGCGTCTGAGTGACACCACATAAAGGGCTTATAAGGAAAAATAAATGACAGGTATGCCACAGTCGGGCGTCTGAGCGACACCACATAAAGGGCTTAAAAGGAAAAATAAATAACAGGTATGCCACAGTCGGGCGTCTGAGCGACACCACATAAAGGGCTTATAAGGGAAAATAAATGACAGGTATGCCATAGTCGGGCGTCTGAGCGACACCACATAAAGGGCTTATAAGGAAAAATAAATGACAGGTATGCCACAGTCGGGCGTCTGAGCGACACCATATAAAGGGCTTATAAGGAAAAATAAATGACAGGTATGCCACAGTGGGGTGTCTAAGCGACACCACATAAAGGGCTTATAAGGAAAAATAAATAGACAGTGAATATCTAGGAGGTAGAACCATCCCAGGGATACTCAATAACTCAAATACACAAACGGTTAGTCCATAAAAATAATAATAGTAACAGTCATCAAAGGTCACAAGTCATGATCCATGTTCTGTTTTAGTAGTTCCTCCTCCGAAGATCGACACTAAGACCGACACTTGACCCGTCCCAGACTGTAGTCCTAACCCAGGGACACAGCTATTCGAATAGATTTAATCTCTGCAGAGGGTGTACTCTTTACCCACGAATAACGGATTCCTTAAGTCCATCTGGACTAATTTCGTCTATGGTCTTTTAATTTGAAGACACACCTGACCGCACACACCAGCCTAACTTACCGGTGTCTGGAATCACCCACGACACCTGTTAATCCAAACTCTAAGTGGGAAGTCTACAACCTCGACTAGCATGGGATCACAAAATTTATAACGCGCTCAAACTGGGGAAGCTACCCACTTCGACTCCAACCGAAACACCCATGCCCCCGGACCAGGTGGCCTGCCTACCGGATGCAGCTGGTATCTTCCACCATGGCCTCTCTGTATGGTGTGTGCTAGAACAGGGGTCGACGATTTACTGAACCGTACCCTACCCGTGGCAGGGACAAGTGGTAGTACGAAATGAGTATGGGGGTTACTGGAACAAGACTCGATCTACGATCGACTTAGGAGGTTCAAGCATCACTGGTTTGATTAGCATAACCAATATATTCCACATCAACAGTCGGAATCACCACCCGTCATGCCTCATTATACCATACCGGGCTCCACCATCCCGACGAGGAACTACTGACAAGCTCGCGTCTACACAAGACCGCGACTTTATCGGCTTTCTTCCGTTAGGCATGAAAGGCCTACAAAGGGGATCATCGTCATGCATATTAAGTTTTCACAACAAGGAGTCTACATCATGCACTCATGGGTATGATCATATCATCACATATGAAAAAGAAATGAATGCATCCATATCGAGGTGGCGTTGTAATCGTGTCAACGACACCCACAAGTTTTGGACCAGGGTTCAAAATGCCTGCCTTCAAGTAGTGGAGAGGTAAAGTGCATTCCAAAACTTATAAAAGTTCTCTCCTTCTTCAAAATCCTATTTGAAAGAATATGAAATCAATACATAGTTTCAAAACAGCACAAAAAAGTTGTCTGGAAGATTTTTCAAATAAATATGAAAATAAACTAGATCAAATTTGAGGAATAACAGAAAAAGAATCAAGTCATTTGGACTCAAATTTAAAAAGTTGTAGCCAGTCAAAGTTTTGTTTTTAAAATAAAACCAGAAAAGAAAACGTTTCGGGGCAGAATGCGTATTCGAAGCGGGGGAAACGTACTCGAGACTTTACACTTTCACTTATCCAGCGTGGACTAGCGCGTGGGTCAATGACAGTGGGTCCACGGGGCCCACTGGTTAGGTTTGACCAGTCGCCTCTCCATCCTCTTCCTCTGCCCGAGCGGAGGCGGGACTCCGGCGATGCTCGCCGGCGAACGGCGGCACCGTTCGAGAAACCAAGGCCATCTGCGGGCTCAGGGGGTCGAGGCGGTCCTTTCGGTGGTCGCTATGGTCCCTCGGGTGGACGGAGTCGCAGGCTGCGGGCTTTGAAGCAGACGGGGCCGTCGGGCAAAGTGGGCTCTTGCCTCCGGCGGTTCCTGATCAAAATCGAGCATGGGGATGGACTCACGAGATTTAGAGGGAGCATCTGGTGAATAGAGTGGAGAGGGGGAGGCCCTGGTGGCGCCAGAATGGATCGGAACGAGGCGGCGGTCGGGCTGACCGGAGATGGGGAAGACGGCCTTCCTCTCTTGGATTGATGGCTAACGGGGCACTAGGAGAATGGTTTGAAGCTGCCTGGGGGATGGGACGTGCTCGAGGGCTTCTTATATAGCGTAGCCATGTCGGTTCGCGGTGGCCGTGGATAGGATCGCCGGCGACCGCCATTCTGTAGCAGCAGGGGACGTGGCGGCGACGAGCGCTTGCGGACAAGCTTGGATGAGTTCGGACTGCTCCAGAGGGCAGCTGGCGCACGTGTGTAGCTCAGGCGGCGCCATCCGGGGCAGGAGCCCACTGTGGCTGGCCGCTAGCCACCGTGGCCGACCTGACGGTGGCGCTGTGGAGCTCCAGGGGCGGCTTGGAGTATTCTGGTGAGTGGATGAGGCTGGGGTGTGGCTTTGCAGGCGAGCTAGGGCCAGGGGCGCGACGCGGCGGCTCGGGCGCACGCACGTGCAAAACGCACGCTCTGGGCGCGCCCAGCGCACGCACGCTATGTGTTTGCCGAAATGCCAGCGTGTGCTAAAGGGCATAGGAGAGGCTGGTGACCAACAGATCTAGGCTAGTGGTAGCTGGGGTGCTAGTGGACATGCTCGTTTGGCTGCTGTGGCAAGACTGTAAAGCAAACTCATGAGCATGCCAAGTCTGTTCATGAACTCAAGGTGTTCGACAGAATGCCAGGAGCCTCTAAGCATCCCCCCCTAGTGGCCAAAGACTCCAGGTTGGGGTCTCTTTGGATGATAAAGAGGGTGGTAAGGTCAGTTGGCCAATTTTAGAAACTTGTTAGTGTAAGTTTTGCAAAACTCCAGTTCTAGACAAAAGTAAAAGGGCATAATTGCATGGACCAAAAAGGATCCAAATGCTCCAATCTCCTGGACTAAAGGGTTTTGTAGGAAGGACTACAAGCAGGAGAAAATTCATGGTTAAAAGAGCAAGTTAAAATAGGGTTGTAGTAGAAAGTGACAATCTGGACCAAAGAGCAAAAGAGGATGTTTAGCTCAACTTTTCCAAAGAACACCCAAGGGTTTTTGCATAAAAGCGATGTAGGGGCTTCACATGACATCCCCAATTTTTGGTGGAATTTTTGAACAAATCCATCAAAGGGTTGTAGTGCAAACAGAGCTTTAAAACTGAAAAAAAAAAAAATCACTTTAATTGATAAATCTTAGGGAGAAAATAGTAATGCAAATGAACCCACTGATAGAAAGATTGTTTTTCTTGGTTAGGGTTAAGTCCAAATAACATATCTGAAAAAATTCACTGGGGCAAAAACTCCATAAATTCAAAAGAAAAAGGGGTTCTGAAATCAAAGAAAATCCAGAGAATGAAAGGTTTAAATACCTCGTAAAGATTTTGATTTATAAATCAAGGTCAAAATTTTTGGGGTGTTACAGATTTCCTGGATGAAAGTTCTCTTCTCAACTGCATCATCTTCTGTTTTGCTGAATGGAGTACCTGGGAAAAAAATACATCAAAAGAGGAGTGAGACAGGGGGACCCATACTCTCCTTTAATATTTGTTCTAGCTACAGACATGTTGCAATCCATTATCAACAAAGCAATGAGGTTAAATCTACTCTCTGCTCCACTTCAAGTCTACTCTTGCCCTCACTTCCCAATAGTACAATATGCAGATGACACTCTGGTGATCATGCAAGCAGATACTAGGCAACTATTCTCTCTGAAGGCCTTACTCGATACTTTTGCTTCTGCAACAGGGCTTAAAGTAAATTATGGGAAGTCATTCCTAGTTCCTTTGAATATTGGTGAGGAAAGAATCGAATTATTCACAAACACACTACAATGTGCCAGAGGGAAATTCCCTTTCACTTATCTTGGACTCCCATTGGGAATATACAAACCAACTGTGGAACAATGTTTACCTCTTGTTAACAGGATTGCTAAGAGACTAGCAGGGCTCTCTATTTTCATGACCCAAGCAGGCAAATTGCTCCTTGTCAAGTCAGTGCTCACATCTATGTCAGTATTCTGCATGAGTTGCCTGGATATCCCAATAACTATAAAGAAACATATTATTAAATATCTGAGACACTGCCTTTGGAGATGCCCTAACATGGAGGATCCCAGACCTGCACTAGTAGCTTGGCACACTGTGTGCAGACCAAAGGAACAGGGAGATATATGCACACATAACAAAACCCTGCTAATGAAGAACTTGCATAAATTTTTCAACAGACATGACATACCATGGGTCCATCTGATATGGGAAAGTTACTACACTGAAGGTAAACTGCCAGGCGACAACATGGTAGGATATTTTTGGTGGAAATCAAATCTAGCTCTCATTGACCAATACAAAGCTATTGCTAGATGCAATGTGGGAGATGGGGTCAGTGTATTCTTTTGGGATGATCTATGGCATCAGGAGGTCCTCAAACACAAGTTCCACCACTTATACTCTTTTGTAAAAAAATCCTCAGTTAAACATACAACAAGTGTTGCAGACAGAATACCTTCAGGATCTTTTCTATCTCCCACTAACAACAGAGGCATATGAGGAATTTTTACAAATGGAAGACATTTGCATCTCTAGGAGACAATCTGAATTCATAGACTGTTTGGACACATGGAGCTACATTTGGGGAAATGGAATTTATTCATCCATAAAAGCATATAAAGTTTTAATTGGACACAAACAGACCCCTTCTCACTTCAACTGGATTTGGCAGAGTTCATGTCAACCAAAGCACAAGATATTCTTCTAGCAACTACTTCATGACAGAGTTAACACAAGGAATCTTCTTAGAAGAAAAAACTTTGTTTTAGAAGCATACAACTATGCAGTTAGTGGATGTCTACAAGAAGAAACTCTACATCATTTATTCTGGGGATGTCCCTTTGTGCAACAATGCTGGGACTTTATTTTCCTAACAAGAACACCAAACATGTCAGTGTTGGAAGCATTTCAAGACCTCAAGGACAAGATAAACTACCTCTTCTACATGGAGAACATCATCCTTGGAGCATGGGCCATCTGGATAACTAGAAACAATAAAGTTTTTGAACACATTACACCTTCTTTCCAGGGATGGAAGTTCATCTTCCTGAAAGAACTAAAGCTTCTAAGGTTCAGAATGAAGAAAAAGCATGAGAGTCAATTTTCTGTTTGGCTTGAGGCCCTATTGTAATTTTCTCCTTTGTCTTTGTAGCTTAGTTTTTTCTTTCAGAATACTCTTTGTGGAGGCTTACCTCAAGCCTCTCTGACTATATGTTATTTTCTCTTTATTTATTATAAAAATTGCAGTGGGGTTTTACCCTACTGTTTATATTCAAAAAAAATGTGTGTGTGTGTGTGTTATGTCCTCTACATCATTCACTTATAGCTATGTCTTCAAACTTTTTTAACCTAAGTGAATGTGATCGGACCCTAATCCTGTCTATGCTCTATCACTCCAACTCTCTCTATCTCTTCATATGCATTCTATTGACACTTGTTGAATGTCTTCACTTTGTCCTTGTCAGCTGAAGATACAGAGACACTCATTTAAAACTATTTTAATGTTATATCTCTTTTGCCCGAAAACCGGAGAAACCGAAACGTCCATCCGACATATCAGGCGTGCGTGGGATCGTGGCTCAACTCTTCATAAGATGCATGCCAGCCAAGTGTCGTTCATATGTGAACCGCCAGGGGCACCTGCGTAATTGCACTGCGCCGTCAGCCCTCCTTATAAATACTCCACCCTCGCGGTCATAATTTCCTCTCCCACCTCTCGCCATCTCGCTCAACCCTAGCGCCTCCGCTAGCTCCAGTCGATGCCGGAGATGAAGTGATTAGCTGTCGTGACTTCTTCGACATCGTCGTCCCGCCGGCCGTGGACCTCGTCTCTCCGCCGCTGCAATAGGTGTCTCCCGCTGCCAAGTTAGCGCACAGAAGATCGATCTGCTCGGCATCCATATCTTCCCGTCTAGCAGTTCTTCAGCGCGGTAAGTAGATCTCTCTTTTTACCGTCGTTTTGATCCATTAAAGTCATACAACTTCACCACAAGTGGTTTCTGTACATCTGAGAGCTGTTTCTTTCTATCCTTCTCTCATATAATGCGAATATATTCGCTTATGATTAAATGCTAGTTAGATTCCTCACCTGTACCTATTCTTGGATTCGTACAAATCTAGAACCAACTCACTCCATATAAGTGAATTGTAGGATCGAAAGTATGTCTAGAGGGGGGGTGATTAGACTACTTGTAAATATAAAAATTCTGCCTTTAGACAAAGAATAGTTTTTGGTAGTTTCACAATTATGATCAAGTCAAACATCACCCTACACATGCAATTCTAGAGTATAAGAAGCGGAAAGTAAATTGCACATGTAGTAAATAGAGGTGGAGAAGAGCAAACGCAATTTGGAGACGCGGTGATTTTTCCCGTGGTTCCGATAGGTGGTGCTATCGTACATCCACGTTGATGGAGACTTCAACCCACGGAGGGTAACGGCTGCGCGAGTCCACGGAGGGCTCCACCCACGAAGGGTCCACGAAGAAGCAACCTTGTCTATTCCATCATGGCCTACGCCCACGGAGGGCTAGCCTTACTCGGGGTAGATCTTAACGAAGTAGGCGATCTCCTTGCCCTTACAAACTTCTTGGTTCAACTCCACATCTCGATGACGGAGGCTCCCAAGCGACACCTAACCAATCTAGGAGGCACCACCCTCCAAAAGGTAATAGATGTTGTAGATGATGATGAACTCCTTGCTCTTGTGCTTCAAATGATAATCTCCCCAACACTCAACTCTCCTCACTGATATGGCTGTGGTGGAAGAAAGGATTGAGTGGAAAGTAACTTGCACATGTAGTAAAGAGAGGTGGAGAAGATCAAACGCAATTTGGAGACGCAATGATTTTTCCCGTGGTTCCGATAGGTAGTGCTATCGTACATCCACGTTGATGGAGACTTCAACCCACGGAGGGTAACGGCTGCGCGAGTCCACGGAGGGCTCCACCCACGAAGGGTCCACGAAGAAGCAACCTTGTCTATTCCATCATGGCCTACGCCCACGGAGGGCTAGCCTTACTCGGGGTAGATCTTCACGAAGTAGGCGATCTCCTTGCACTTACAAACTTCTTGGTTCAACTCCACATCTCGATGACGGAGGCTCCCAAGCGACACCTAACCAATCTAGGAGGCACCACCCTCCAAAAGGTAATAGATGTTGTAGATGATGATGAACTCCTTGCTCTTGTGCTTCAAATGATAATCTCCCCAACACTCAACTCTCCTCACTGATTTGGCTGTGGTGGAAGAAAGGATTGAGTGGAAAGCAACTTGGGAAGGTTAGAAATCAAGTTTCATATGGTAGGAATGGAGCAACTTGATCTCAACACAAGGGTAGGTAGTTCTCTTCTCAGAAAGTGTAAGGTAGGAGTGGTAGTTCTTTCTGATGGCTCTCTCCACGAATGAAGAGGGGGTGGAGGGGTATATATAGCCTCCACACAAAATCCAACCGTTACACACATAATTGAGCAATCTCGGTGAGACCAAAGTGGAAACTCGGTCAGACCGAAAGTTCAAATATAGTGAACGTTGGGGTTTTCGGTGGGACCGAAAATACCATCTCGGTTTGTCCGATTTGAGCAAAGACAGGAACTTGCCAGTTTCGGTGAGACAGAAATCATCAACTCGGTTATTCCGATTTGAGGACAAACGGTTACAGAAGCTTGGCAGCCCGTATTTCGGTGAGACCGAACTCAAACTCGGATTGACCGATTTTTCTAGGGTTTGGCTTATGGCTGAGGTGGTTCATCTCGGTGGGACTGAGTTTGGAAAATCGGTTGGTCCGAGATTACTTATGAGTGTGTATTGTAGTGAAAGTTGCTGATAGTTAAAGGAGATATATCACTAAGCACTTGAGCAACCAGATCATCAACACAACCTCATCCCCTTTTAATAGTATTGGCTTTTCCTATGGACTCAATGTGATCTTGGATCACTAAACCAAAAATGGAGTCTTTAGCTTTTGCCAATGCTTGCCTTAGCATTTTGAGGGGTCCACTTCTTCAGTCATTGCCATACCCATATCACTGAACTTCTCTGAAATGATTCTCAAGTAACTATTAGTTCAATGATATATATGTTGTTATTAATTGTCAAAACCACCCGGGGATTAGTTGCACTTTCAATCTCCCCCTTTTTGGTAATTGATGACAACATATAGATCAAAGCTTCGACAAAAGATATAATCAATGAATAATATCGTCGCTTTGAGAAGTATGTGATAAGCAAGAGCTCCCCCTAAATTTGTGCATTATTTAAAATTTGCGTTTGAATGCAAATGCACAATCAATTAGGATCATGGGTCACTCTTCCATGTCACATACATCTTGGTGGAGCGCACAAAATGATAAGAATGAATAACATGCACCCAAACACCAAGACATGAGTAAATAGCCATACAAGATAGGAATAGCATATGATAAGCATTAAGCACACATTAAAGCATAGTACGACCAAGCACTCATTAAGGTAGCATCAAACGGAGTATCAAGCACACTGAAAGTTTCAAGAACCAAAAGTACCAAAAGAAACCGCAAAAGAACGAAAGAGCACTCTCTCTCTCTCGAAGCCCTATGATCTATACAATTTCTCCCCCTTTGGCAACAAGTTACCAAAAAGTTTGAAAAAGCATAGAGCTAAACGTCACTGTGGGCTCTGCTGGCGGCTCCTGTCTGGGTAGATGTCGGAGTAGATATGACGGCATCGGCGAAGACTTCAGCTGATGTCTGCGCTGGAGGAGTGGAAACTGGAGCTGTGGCTGGAGTGACTGCTGGAGCTGTAGGAGGTGCTGAAGTGGTAGTCCTGGAGTCAGTCACTGGAATAGCAGCTGATCGGGATCCTCTGGGAACCAGAGCAGTCTGGCGATGAGAGTCCTGGACTAGGTCATCCTGCATGAGCTCTGCCCTGTCCTGCCTAGCTTCCTCCATGTCTGCCTCAAGCTTGTTGACGGTCACCTGAATTTCAGTCAGCTTCACGTCCAGAGCGTGGATCTTGTCGTCAACAATCCTCTCTAAGCTCTCCTGAGATTGTTCAATGCTGGCCAGGCGTTGTTCAATCCTTTGGGTAGCTTCAAGAATCTGCTCTCCGAAGCTCTTTGGTTTAGCTGCTGCTGCTGCTGCCTCTTTATCAGCTTTGGCTTTCCTAGCAGCTTCAATCTTGGCTTGACCTTCAACCGAAGTTGGATCCTCCTTGTCCATCACAACAACATTATCTTCATGCTCTGGCTGCAGTGGCAAGTGTTTCCTATCCAACATGAATTTGCTCGTGCCAAACTTGGCATTGATAAGCATCTGAATCTGCGGGGCAAATCCACATGACCTCTTCTGGTCAGCTGCAGTCCTCTTAATGGTCTCTACCATTAAGTCCATCACCTTGAAAGGTGCCTTCTTATCAAGTATGTGCAGCATGTTGATAGAATACCCTCTAATCATGCGATGATCTCCAGACTTGGGCATCAAGGTATGCCTCAAAATAGTGTTAGTGGTAGGTAGACCTGCCTGGAGATAGTACACTGAGCCGAGCTTCCACACTTCCAAATCTGCTGCGGGGATCTCCTTGTACATGTTTTTCATGGAATCATGGTTCTTCTTAGGAATCCCATAGACATCAATGTCATCCTCTCTTTGCACTCGAGCATTCAGAAGTTCTGCCCATTCTTCAACAGAAGAAGAAAACCTTTGACCTTCAGTCATCCAGGTGATCTTCCCATCAGGATAGAAATGAGCTGTGGCATAGAATTGCATAATCATCTCGTCGTTCCAGTCTGTCAGCTTCTGACCCACAAACTCAGCAACTCCACATGCAGTGAAGCTCTCATGCACATGGGGAAAGAAGTCTCTGTGCTCTTCACTGTCAATGTACTTCCAGTCAACGTATCTGGTATCTGCAACTATTGGCTTCTTGTCCATCAGCACAGTCTCATAGAAGTCCTGCTGCTCTCTGGTGTGAAATCTGGGGTCCACAGCAGTCCTTCTCCTCACGGCATATGGATCAGATTGTCTCCATAGCCTGAGACCTCTATCTTTCCTTGCCTTCATATCCTCGGCTTGAGGATGAGCATCATTGTGGAGTGGCAGTTTTGGACGGAGTTTCAGCAACACATGTTCTTCTTCAGACTCACACGGTGGCACATCACCCTTGCTCTTTTCAGATGCTGGAATGTTCCTGGTAGTCCTCTTGGGCTTGGCAGAAGGCTTTGCTGGAGCTGCCTTAGCTTGAGCAGGCTTCTTGGGCATAGAAGTGGCTCCAGCCCTAATTGCATCACCCATGAGCTTAGCCTTCTGAGGAGGAGGCTGGGGTGCTTCTTCTTCTTCTTCATCCACTGCTGCATCTGCATGAGGTTCAGCATACACTACCCTCTTCCTCTTGGAAGTTTTCTTCACTTTACTTGGGGCTGGCTCTCCCAAGTTCAGCATCTTGGCAACAGCTGATTGCTTGACCTTGCTGGTGCCTTTCTTTGACTGATGCTCTTGGTGCTCTTTGGCAACAACCTTTCTCTTAGGCTTGGAGGATACTTCTTCCTCAGCTACAAAATCAGAATCCTCATCATCAGAATTCCTCTCCTTTCTGGTTCTGGTGGCTGCAGGAGGCAAGCCACTAGGTGTACTCCTCTCACCATCATCAATAGGGCTACTAGCCTCAGGACTAGTATCTGCCTCAGGAATCTCTGCAAAAGGTGACTCTGACCTGTTCTGGCTGTCACTGGCATCTGACATGGCTGACAACCTGTGAATAGATAAGGTATAGGCAGAGTAGAAGAGTTATCACAAACTGCAGAAGTTTTTGCAAACAAAATGAGTTCAAATCTTAGTTTTAAGTTTTCACAGAATGCATTTCGGTCAAACCGATTTTTCAGTTTCGGTGAATCCGAAGTGTATAACAGAAACTTTACACACCACTTTCGGTTGGACCGAAATGGGTTTCGGTCCTGCCGATAAACTAGGGTTTCACTAAAACTGTACTTCGGTCACACTGATTTGCACGACTCGGTTAGACCGAAAGTGCAGTGCAATGGCCAGAGGCCGAATCGGTCACACCGAAAATTTAAAACCGGTTTCACCGAGATGTGTTTCGTGGAAACCTAACCCTAAGAATTTTACTCGAAACAAGAACGATCTGATGGAAAGGAAGTTTTTCAATCGTGGCTAGATGTAGGGCAAACCAAACGTGCAATGAATCAGATGGGAGCACGAGAGGGATCAAGACTCACCCTAACTTGGTGGAGTCCCTCTACGGCGGCAACGGCGCGGAGGAGAAAACCGTTGACGGCGGCGGAGTCCTGCGGCGAGGGCGCACAGGCGACGACGGCGACGATCCGGAGATCAGGGCGACGGCAGCAGGGGACGTGGGAGCGAAAACGTTTGAAGGATTAATCAACGCGCGCTGCCCTCGGTATTTATATCCCCTTGCTGTCGGTGGGACCGAGTTGAAAAACTCGGTGACACCGAGATGGATAACTGCTATGCAGTTACGCATTTCGGTCACGCCGAGATTTAGAACTCGGTTTCACCGAGATGAAACCTAGATCAGTCTAAGTGATTTCGGTTTGACCGAGTGGGAGAAAGTTGGTCTGACCGAAATTTACTTAGAAGGTTTTGGAAGTCAGCCTTAGACGGATCGGTGGCTCCGAGTGCTCCTTACTCGGAGGGTCCGAAAATGACTTGTTCAAAGTTTGTGATATAAGCATGAATAGAATTTGAGACAAGAAAGCATAGATAGCTAGGGGAGGTACTTAGGAATTCTTGTCCATCCATTTGGCCAGAAAAATCAAAACAACCAAAACAACAAATGGATGTCCTCGAATGGATAAAATCATGCATTCAACATGCTCACACAATAAGATAGCAAATGAAATATGTGTCAAACATGCACAACCAAAAACTCTAGCTACTAGCACACAATTTGTCGATGACTAGGTCATCTATATATGAGTATTTTGACTTAGGAGCCAAATGAGAACATTTGATCATAGGTCATACTCATCGTTTAAGCACAAGTGGGGTTACCACTTTTACATAAAGCATTGATGTGTTCACATCATTTGAAGATGCTTTAGCTCAATTTTTAGAGCAAAGCTCCCCCTAGATGTGAGAACCCCTTTTGAAGGGTCAAACTAACCTTGGGTTGTCGTAGAAGACTTCATGTAGATGTTGAAGATGTGGATGCTCAATGTTGATGTAGATCATCAAGAGTTGGGAGCTATCCTTTGGATTAGGGCACTTTCAATACCTACATGGGTTAGTCCCACAAGGAACAAACAAAGATATCCATAGACATAGATTGAAGTTCACAATAGATGATGTCCATGAAAGCAATGATTACCTTGTCCCTTGACTTACCAACAAGAGGGTTTGTGACTCCATGAACTAGTGCATGATGTGGAAGTTGATTGCACAAGTTGCCAAAATGAATGTGAGTGAAGTATGTTGGCGGAGTCACCCTCAAGAACCTTCTAGTTCTTCTTCTTCGGGATCCACATCATCTTGATGGGAATCCTTGGGGTTGTAGTTGAGCTTGACGAAGTAGAACTTGATGTTTCCTTGGGAACCCACTTGACCATGGCTTGAGGTGCTTCAATGAATGCATCAATCTCCTCTTGAAGCTTGTCCTTGGCTTTTAGCTTGTGGTCTTGTGGTGGAAGGTCATCTTGAGCTTGTTCCATATTGGAAGAAGTAGGATCATACTTCTCCTTTTGAGAAACAAACTGTGGAGTAGGGTATTGACCTTCTTCCCACTCAACACCTTCGGCGTTGAACTTTCGCTCAAAACCAATCCCTTGATTCTTCCGGTGCCTTCCTTGCTTGCGAACAATTTCCTCAAAGTTCTTGCTTCCGGCAAGACTCTTGTAGACACCTTTCTCTATGATTTCCTTCAATAAGCTATTCTCTTGCTCAAGTGTAACTTGGCTTGAAACATTGTTAGTGGAATCAAGAGAACTACTAGAAGCAACAATATTAGAATTAACATGGTTATTGTTACTACTAGAGGAAGAATTTTTCTTATGCTTTTCATGCTTAGTCTTAATAGGTGGCAAGAAATTAGACAAGAGAAGTCGTTTGGCAAGATATGAAGAACTCTTCTTTCGAAGATCGTCATTAATCGCTTTTAGAAACTCATGTTCTTGCTCTAGGGTGAGCTTGTCGAAGCGTAGCTTCTCATGAGATCTTAGAAGCTCTCTATGATCTTCTTGAGTTGTTTCATGAGCTAACTTAAGAGTGTTTAGTTCTTTAGTTAGACGCTCAATCTCCTTCATAGCATTGTCATTCGACTCTTCTCGACTATAAAGACTACTAGCATTTTCATCGTTACTAAGCTCACTAGATTTATCATGCAAGAGCTCATCTTCACCAAGCAAGTCATCCTCATCACTATTGAAGTCAATGAATTCAGGGTGTGTTACCTTGGGGCCTTTAGCCATGAAGCATCTTCCAATTCCCTCATTTGGTGAATCAAATAAGTCATAGGAGTTGGAGTTGGAGGATACGAGTGCAAGACCGGCAACACCTTCATCTTGACTGTAGTCGGAGTCGGAGTGATAACTTCCATCGGATTGATTGTCGGAGTCGGAGCCGGAGACCCATTCACCTACATGAGCTTGATGTCTTCTTCTTGTGTAGCTCCTTGATGACTTGTCTTTCCTCTCCGAATCCTTGCTTCTCCGAGAGGGTCTTCGTTCATAACGATCATCTCTACTCCTTCTCTCTTTCCGAGGTGACTCATCTCTTGATCTTCTTCTTGGAGATTCTTCTCTTCTCTTGTGGGGAGCCGTACACTCATTTGAGTAGTGTCCGGGTCTTCCACAATTGTAGCAGTTTCGATCACGACTAGAAGATCTTTTTTCATCATATGATCTAGACTTTGAGCTTCTCTCTTTGCCTCTATTCTTGTAGAATTTGTTGAAGTTCTTAACCATTAGGCTTATCTCTTCATTGGAAATTAACTTGTCACTTGAGGTTGTGGGAGCATCACTTGTAGCTTTGTAAGCACCACTTGACTTGTTGTGAAGCTCTTCCTTATCCTTAAGTGTCATCTCATGAGCAACAATTCTTCCAATGACTTCAGTTGGCTTGAGAGTCTTGTAGTTTGGCATCATTTGGATCAAAGTGCACACGGTGTCATACTTTCCATCCAAAGCTCTGAGAATCTTCTTAATGATGAATCGGTCGGTCATTTCTTCGCTTCCTAAGCCGGCAATCTCATTTGTGATGAGAGCAAGCCTAGAGTACATTTCAGCGACTCCTTCACCATCCTTCATCTTGAACTTGTCAAGTTGACCTTGAAGAATATCTAGCTTTGATTCCTTCACAGACTCGGTACCTTCGTGCATTTCAACCAAAGTATCTCAAATCTCTTTAGCATTCTCAAGACGGCTGATTTTGTTGAACTCCTCGGGACACAAGGCATTGAAGAGAATGTCACAAGCTTGAGCATTGTTTTGCAACATCCGCAATTCTTCAGGTGTAGCTTCGCGATCCGGAACTTTTCCTTCCTCAAAGAATTCACCTTGCATACCAACACAAATAATGCCCCATGCGGCTGGGTTATGACCAAGAATATGCATTTTCATTTTATGCTTCCAACTAGCAAAATTTGTACCATCAAAGTAAGGACCTCTACGATAATTACCCTCACTAGACGCCATACTCTCCTAGGTTGTGAAACCAAGCTTATGGAGTCCAATGCAATGTAAACCAAAACAATGGAGACCAAAGCTCTGATACCACTTGTAGGATCGAAAGTATGTCTAGAGGGGGGGATTAGACTACTTGTAAATATAAAAATTATGCCTTTAGACAAAGAACAGTTTTTGGTAGTTTCACAATTATGATCAAGTCAAACATCACCCTACACATGCAATTCTAGAGTATAAGCAGCGGAAAGTAAATTGCACATGTAGTAAATAGAGGTGGAGAAGAGCAAACGCAATTTGGAGACGCGGTGATTTTTCCCGTGGTTCCGATAGGTGGTGCTATCGTACATCCACGTTGATGGAGACTTCAACCCACGGAGGGTAACGGCTGCGCGAGTCCACGGAGGGCTCCACCCACGAAGGGTCCACGAAGAAACAACCTTGTCTATTCCATCATGGCCTATGCCCACGGAGGGCTAGCCTTACTCGGGGTAGATCTTCACGAAGTAGGCGAACTCCTTGCCCTTACAAACTTCTTGGTTCAACTCCACATCTCGATGACGGAGGCTCCCAAGCGACACCTAACCAATCTAGGAGGCACCACCCTCCAAAAGGTAATAGATGTTGTAGATGATGATGAACTCCTTGCTCTTGTGCTTCAAATGATAATCTCCCCAACACTCAACTCTCCTCACTGATTTGGCTGTGGTGGAAGAAAGGATTAAGTGGAAAGCAACTTGGGAAGGTTAGAAATCAAGTTTCATATGGTAGGAATGGAGCAACTTGATCTCAACACAAGGGTAGGTAGTTCTCTTCTCAGAAAGTGTAAGGTACGAGTGGTAGTTCTTTCTGATGGCTCTCTCCATGAATGAAGAGGGGGTGGAGGGGTATATATAGCCTCCACACAAAATCCAACCGTTACACACATAATTGAGCAATCTCGGTGAGACCGAAGTGGAAACTCGGTCAGACCGAAAGTTCAAATATAGTGAACGTTGGGGTTTTCGGTGGGACCAAAAATACCATCTCGGTTTGTCCGATTTGAGCAAAGACAGGAACTTGCCAGTTTCGGTGAGACCGAAATCATCAACTCGGTTATTCCGATTTGAGGACAAACGGTTACAGAAGCTTGGCAGCCCGTATTTCGGTGAGACCGAACTCAAACTCGGATTGACCGATTTTTCTAGGGTTTGGCTTATGGCTGAGGTGGTTCATCTTGGTGGGACTGAGTTTGGAAAATCGGTTGGTCCGAGATTACTTATGAGTGTGTATTGTAGTGAAAGTTGCTGATAGTTAAAGGAGATATATCACTAAGCACTTGAGCAACCAGATCATCAACACAACCTCATCCCCTTTTAATAGTATTAGCTTTTCCTATGGACTCAATGTGATCTTGGATCACTAAACCAAAAATGGAGTCTTGAGCTTTTGCCAATGCTTCCCTTAGCATTTTGAGGGGTCCACTTCTTCAGTCATTGCCATACCCATATCACTGAACTTCTCTGAAATGATTCTCAAGTAACTATTAGTTCAATGATATATATGTTGTTATTAATTGCCAAAACCACCCGGGGATTAGTTGCACTTTCATGAATGTCTTCGCACTATGAGGTCAATGTCTTCAAATCTTATTTAATCTTCAAAATCTTCTGAGAATGCATATGACCTCTTCCCCTTCCCTCGCATCTCTAATGTTGTCACAGGTACATGTCCGTGGGAGAATCCCTTCATTCTCATAGTCTGCATTCATTTGCAGAATTATTACAGCGTCATATTGAATCTCCTGAAGCCAGTTCCTGTCTGACCAGTCGTCGGAAGACAAACTGTTTTGTGAAGCCTTTCTGTTTGAACCCAATGGCTTTTGAAAAACAGTCCAAGAAAGGTGGTAGGCAGAGACGTACTGACACTGCCAAAGATCTTCCTCCAGATTTGTTCACCATATACAAGTCTGACCCAGAAGAGCTTATGGAGAATGCAAATCTTGAATCCAATGGATACGAAGATATTGGGCAGGGCAATGGTTTCTGTACAGATTTGTGACTCCTGAGTATGCTTCCAAGAATGCCATTCGCCCTCCGTGGGGGGATATCTTCTACAAGAAGCTTCAACCCAAGACTATGTCTGAAGCCATTGCTAAGAACTTCTATCCATGCATGGTCAGAGGACAAATGCCTTCAGATGCTGACCCATCTAGTCTTCGATGGTGTCGTGATGATGAATTGTTTGAAGAAAACTACAAATTTGCCATGACCTCTGCAACCCAGAACATGAAGGATTTGGGCATCAACTTCAATCCTGGCCCATCTCGGCCCCGGTCTGATGGAACACGCGAAGCCAATGAAAATCACATTGGTTCCTTCAATGGCCTTGATGGACTACTATCCCACATTGCTGCTCAAAGGGCAATTGTGGAGGATGTTGCTGAAGACATGGAACCTGAAGTTGTTCCTCAATCTGTGAAGCCCAAGAAGAAGTCAAAGGCTTCTAAACCTGCTGCTGCCCCAAAAGCTTCAAGTATGAAGCCCCTGAAATCTGTACCTCCTGAACCTAGTGTGCAGTCTGAGGATCACTCTCGCATCTCTCAGAGGTCTAAGCAACTTGTGAAGCCATCTGGCCAAGGACTCACTCCTGGTAGCATATTGCGCAATGATGATGACATCATAAATCTGTCCAGTGATGAAGATCTTGCTGATGATGCCCTTGAAATGCTAATTAAGAGCAAGCAACATGCCGAAATCTTCAATGATTTGCCTCTCTTTGATGCTAATATCATCAACAACTTCATCGATGAATGGTTTGAGGATACATCTCTTTCACTTAATGATCTTCAGCTTCCCATTGATATCAGTGTGACATTTCAAGGCTACATTGCTCAAGAACTAACTGTTGCACAGAAGGTTATTGAGCAAAAGAACAAAATTGATCATGAGAAGTCTCTGTTCAAGAAGCATATGGCAAGCCATAGTGCAAAAGAAGTTCCAAACTTCAAAACCATGATGACAGACCTCAAGGCTGAATTTTCCAAGCATCGTGATGTTGCAAGGGTCTCCAGGGAACATCTCAAGCACTATGCTGAGAAGTGCGTCCAAGCCCACAATGAAGCCGTGAAGAGGAAAGCTCTTGGCCGTCCAGGCATTGACCCCAAGCTGGCTACCAAGAAGCCAAAGAAGAAGAAGAAGCCTGCTGCTGAAGACATTGAATCACCAAGGCAGGAAAGTCACATCATTGTCTTCCCTAATAGCATGACTAGCCTGAAGCCAAAGGTCCCAGCAACTGCTTCTGCTCAAAAGAAGACGAGGCAGGCTGAAGCTGAAGCTAAAAAACGCAAGCACCTTGATGCCTCTGATGTTGCTCCCTCCAAGAAGAAGCAGAAGATAAAAGCTTCAAAGGCTTCACATCAGCCTCGCGTCTCCACCACAGGACCCTTGGTTGTTGAACCTATTTCTATTGCCCTGCCTGCCTCCTCCCACCGAGAGCGTCATCTGGTTATCCATGAGCCTGTTCCCTCATAGGCTCATCAGACTAAAGAGATTCCAGCTGCTGACTCTCCTGCAGCTGAAGACATTGGTCATGATGACAATGTTGGTGATGATGAAGTCCTTCCTCAGCTCAAACCCCAACCTTCTCAGTCGCCTGCTCAAACGAGCAGTGATGTCATAAGCATTGGTCGTCCCATAACACCAATTGCTCAAGATGATGATTGGGAAGAGCAAAACCCCAAACACCCCCTTACATGAAGAGACTCCTCGTTCTCCGCCGTGTCTTGTTACCACTGCGGTACTCGAGACCTCCACCGCAACACCCGAAGAAGACATGGACAAACCAATGCTTCACCAATAGCGTCGCCCAAGTTTAGAAGGCTTCACAAAGGTCTCAGGCCTCAAACCTCCATGTCAAGGATTCCTGAAGATGGAGAACAAAACTAAAGCTCAGTGGCACGTCAAATGTTTCCTGAAGCCATTCGTTCAGCGTCTGCTCCTGAATCTGAAGCCAAGGGGGCTGAAGATATTCCGGCTGCATCAGCCGATGAAGAAAAGGAAGAAACCCATGAAGTCACTCCCCCTCCCCAAGAAACCGTTGTACAACAAGAAGAAGTGCCCGTCATGCAAGAAGCCACTCCCCAAGAGGTTGTTGTGCATGAGTCCAATCTCCCTGAAGCCACTGAAACTGAAGCAAATGTGGCTGCCCCTTCAATGAACACCGAGGCCAATGACACTGTCATGGCTGAAGCAATGTGCAGCATGAAGTCATTGTTGCCCCTCAAGTGATTGCTCCTTCTCCTATGCCTCACACCATGGCACAAGCCTACAATCGTGATGACGAGCTTGTAACTGTCAAATGGCCAATTCTGACGCCTTCTGCTGCCCCAGGCCCACAATATGATTATCATGTGGAGCGGAGGCCTCAGACCCTGAAGCCCAAGCCCATATTGCATAGGCTTCCCAGCACTGCAACAACACAAGGATCATTCAGTGTGCATAGCTTTAGGGCAAACAACACCTTCTTTGATTCTGCCACTCTTCTGATAGGTCAGAGCTTTCAGCAACGAAGCTATTACTCTTGCATTCTGTACAATCAGGACCGGATTTTTCCACACCAACGTCTTGATTGTGATGCCATTGTTGGACTACCATGCCTTGAAGAAGCCCTTGACTGCTTCAGAGATGTTGGATTGCTTCCATTCGTCACTGCAAAGGAACACTGGAATGAAGAGCTTCTTCTGCAATTCTACGCTACTCTTCACATCAGAGGATACAACAGGGATCCGAAGACATGGGTCCTTGAGTGGATGACATGTGACATTCATCATGAAGCCAAAGCTCAGACACTACTTGAGCTCACTTCCCTGCCCACTCCTAGTGAGTTGTACGAACCAAGTTGTTCTTTGTATCAGAAGGAGCTTGAAAGCATCTTCAAGAAAGCTAAGCCCAACATGAGTGAAATGCTCAGCATGATGAAGCCATTGCCCCCTGATGCTGATCTTCCAAAGGAATTCTTCGTCAAGGACCTCGAGTATCTGTCTCGCGCCATATATCATATTCCGAGGCGTACTCTCTGGCCTGTCAAGGGACATTCGTCTGAAGCTAAACTGGAAGGTGTCATGAAGACTTTGGTCTTCTATATTCTCAATGGCATCAGATTCAATACCCATGACTTCTTCATTCGTCAACTGGCTGCGTCTGGTGTTGATATGTTTGGCCTCAAGCTCTACGCTCCTTGGATAATGCGACTCATTAAGCTTCACTCAACTGTCAACTATCAAGCCTCAACACGCAATCATGTTGTCTTTTTGCCTGAGGTTGATATGTCTTATGAAGCCATCTATCCCGAGCCCGCCAAGCAACCACTTCAACTGCTCAATGTTGATCACCAAAGCTTCACACAACATGTAGAAAGTGTTTATGTGCCAAATGCAAATGTCACTGCTTATCCTCTGGCTGGAAATCTGCGCCTCCCGCATCGTGCCAACACTGATGCCACTGGTAGCACTATTGCTCAAAGGCCTAAGAAGCGTCCCCGTGTCCTGAATGATCGAGAGCTTCTAGTTTAACTTCACCAGAAGCAGGATAAGCACCATGATTGGATGAAGAGGCAGATGCAAAGTCTTCTCACTGATGTGAATCGCATTCGCAACTTGGCTACCAAGAACTCCTTTGTTGCACATGAAGCCTGTCGGCGGTCCTGGAAGAGCCTTACATTGCTCTGCTCTGAAGATGATTTTCAAGCAGATGGCTTCACTGAGCGCTTCAAGTTTGATTCCAGGCCTCCACAAGCTGCGACTTGGCGTCCAACTCCATCCATTGAAGATTCTGAGTATTCATCATCGGCCGCAACTGTTGTTGCTCGTGTCATCAATGAAGAAAAGGACACCATTTCTCCAGCGATCGCTTCACTGCATCACGACTCTACGTCAGGCCCCTCTGCACCACCAAACTCCAATGTCGACCCGACTGCACCAGCATCTTCACCACCAGGGAACGCATAGATACTCTATGTCTTCAAACCTTTTTGGTCCTTACTGACAAAAGGGGGAGAAGCATATGATTTGATAGTCTTCAAGAGGGTCCATATATGGGTTGGGTGCATTATTTTTGCTAAGTTCTTACAACTCTCGTTTTTGAAACATTTGGCTCTTGAGTTGTAACACTTAAACTTGATGGTCGTCTGCTACATTTGCTGATGTTTCTTCTGCTTGGTTAAATATCTATCCTATGTGCATGAAGTCATTCAGCAGATGCCCATTTCCCATTATGCATATCATTATCTTCACTACATCCTTGTATGCATGATGGATTGTCTTCATAAGATTGAAGGAGATCTCCATAAAGCAAAACATGCCATGTGCCAATGCATTCAAAAGCAAAAATCCTATTTTCACATCTTCAGGGGGAGCCCTGTCGATCTCATGAAGACAATGACCGTGCTATCTATAGTTTCACACATTTTATCCCCGTTGAAAACTTCAACCTGTTTGTCATCAATCACCAAAAAGGGGGAGATTGTAAGTGCATCTAGTGCCCCTAGTTTGTTTTGGAGTATTGACGACAAACGTGGTTGAGGGACTAATGTGTTTGTGCGAATTGCAGGATAACACATGTAATAGTCCCTCATTGATTCGGTTTAACTTCCAGAGATGACCCCTAAAAATGTGTGAAGACATTGAAGACAGTGGTGGCGTCTGAAGACATTCACGTGAAGATAATGACCTATGAAGACATTCATTGAAGACTATAGAATGCGAAGACATAGTTTCTTTCATAGTTCTTTTTATTCTTTCTTGAGTCATAGGAACCACTGTACTGTTAAGTGGGGTCCAAGTGAACATATTCAGATGACTGAAGTGATGCTCAACCAAAACACCTATGTCTTCGAGCGAAGACAAATGACATCAAATCTTATCCAGAGCTGGATAAGTCAGCTTTACTTGGAGCTCAAGTAAAGTTGTCGTGTGTGTTCACAATACGACCGTTGGACACATGTCAGTTCCTTAATGACCAAGGGTCATTTTGGACATATCATGTCGGGTTGCCTCATGGCTATAAATAGCCCACCCCCTACACCATAAATTGGTGGCTGCTCAGAGTTAGTGCACGGCTTTTGTCGTTTGAGAGCAACCCACCTCTGAAGCCTTTGAGAGAAAAGATCCTTGTGAGGACAAAGCTTAAAACACCCAGAGCCAAAGAGTGTTAGGCATCACTGAAGTCTTTCTGTCTGTGTGACCTGAAGACTTGTTACACTTGAGGAGTGTGCATCCTCCAGCTGGTTAGGCGCCACGTTCTAAGCGTCCTAGAGTGATTGTGGATCGCCAGTGAATGAAGTCTGTGAAGGTTTGGAAGTCTACCTTGAAGACTTACCGGAGTGATTCGGCGAGGACTGTGTGTCCTTATCTCAAGGGGAATACGGTGAGGATTGTGTGTCCGGGACTGTGTGTCCTCAGGTTTGAATACCTAGCCGCCCTAACCAGATGTACAGTTGACACAGCAACTGGAACTGGTCTACCAAATCCTTGTCTTCACCAAGCAACTAGTTCTATCCCCAACTTCCTTTACATTTCAGTTTGTCTTTGTGAAGTCATTGCTTGTTTGTCTAATATGTTTGACTTCAGTGTGTGAAGACTGTCCACTGTTTTGCTTCAGTTATATCTTCCATCTCGATCCATGTTATCTAGCTATCAATAGTCTTCGTATTATCTTCATGATGCCTGCTTGACTATTGTGTGCCTGGATACGTTTATCTTCCGCTGCTTATCATATAGGTTCAATTCATTTGTCTGTCTTCAACAGAAATCCTGTTTTGAAGACTTTCAGAAAAATCGCCTATTCACCCCCCTCTAGTCGATAACTTGCACTTTCAGTCCATAATTCAAATACCAGGATACTCAAGATGTCCATAACTAGGGACACGACTACTCATGAATAGATTGTACACTCAGTAGAGGTTTGCACACTTTTCCCCCACAAGACTCGACCGCATCCATGATCGGAAGATCGAGACATAGTCTTTCAGAAGCATTCACTCTTTACCCTGGGTAGACCGGTACACCTACTTTCCCCTACATCTGCTTGTCCACCACTGAAAGAGCTCACACAACATACTCAACTACGTCAGAGCCCATAATGGCTTGTGGCTGCACACGGAAGTTTCTAGACATGAATGATATATGATCCCTTTGAGCCTGGGTGACATTCCATAGGATGATCACACGGTTCCTCCGGGATATCCTAGGACAACACTGGATTCTCCAGGTGCCCTGCAACCAACCCACCCACATGTGTATTAAAGTTGCCACCTTAAAACTTTCCCTTAGTTGTTATTACACTCACAACTTTTATGAATCTCACATACCAATCCATGTCTACGAGCCTGGCTAAGCAATAAGTAACAAAGCGTATATTCCCGGGGTTGATCTCAAGTCATAGGTTCCTTCCTCATGAACTAATCAGCATAACCATGTCTATCCAAGTCCTATTCCTGCAAATCTTTGAGGGTATAACTAATGCAATAAAACTGGGTATTGAAAAGTATGATCGAAGTGTAACTTGCCTTGCTGATTATCGTTGAAACCTAGAGACTTGTAGTAGCAAGCTTTGCACTCCAGAAATTTTATCGCAATCAAATAATAGCATACATAAGCAATCATGCAACAACATCGAAGAAAAGAACTCGGAAAACTTCGAAAACAAGCAAATAACTCTTGTAACAGAAAAAAATCTAACAGTACCAAAATTAGGTGAATTTGGCCTTATCATAAAATTTAGGTCAAGAGTTTCAATTTGCAAAAAGAATCAACTCAAACGGAGTTACGAAACTCAAGTTATGATCAAAAGAAGTTCAAATTCAAATCTATTTGAATTCAAATTTTAAAACTTTCAAAAATATATTTGAGTTGGATTACTGGATAGATGAGATCGCAACAAAGAGATTGGCATTGGTTTCATCTAATTCCAATAAACGAGTAAAAAGTAGTGATCGTTTTAAGATTAGGGACTAATTTGTAAAACTTAAATCGCGAAAAGGTCCCTAACTAAAACTATCAGAAAAAGAAAAATCTATATAACAAACGTTCGTTTTCTCAAACTAACCAACGAACGTTCACTAAATAACTAAACCTAATAAAAACAAATCTAGTTTTTATAAGAAAAATTGATCTAGTGTTTAAAAAAACAGAAAAGAAAACCAAAAAACGTAACGGTTTTACCGGTTCGGCGAACGGATCGGGTCGGGTCTGGCGGGGCGGCGGAGCTCCGGTGGTGTAGCAACGTTCGGCGGGCGGCGGCGTCCGGCGGCGTGGGTGCGACTGCGGGGTGTGCGGCAACGGCGATGGCGCGGGTGCGACTGCGGGGTGGTGCGGCAACGACGATGGCGCGCGGTGGCGCGGGGTGGTGAGCGGGGCGGCGAGGCGGCGACGCAAGGCGGCGGTGTGGAGGTCGAGGAAGGGTCCGCCTCGCCTTTTAAAGGGGAGGGGTGGCCGAGGCAGCTTGGGCGAGGGGGCGGCCGGCCGTGCGGGCACCGGACTCCGGGAGGAGTCTCGGTCGGCCACGGAGGTGGAGGCATTGGCGCGCTGGCAAGCCGGCTGGGCTTCGGCCCAGTCGGTCGGCCTCGAACTTATTTTTAAAATTATTTTTCCGAAAATACAGAAAAATAGGAAAGGTCAATTAATATATTTTAAAAATCACAGAAAATTCACACTTACTTAGGGCCTTATTTATGACCAGGTGAACATTTTTCTGGGCCTAAATGCCTAAAATAAAAATAAAGTTTTTAGTGCAAATAAAATAATAAAAATAAATACTTTTCAAATAAAAGTTCAATAAATATATTTTTACTCAAAATTCAATTTCTAACATTTTTATTCTATTTTTGAAGAAGTCCTATTATCTTCTCTCATTATTTTAAAAAAATATTGAAAATGGAAATTGGTAAAATAATATTTGATCCAACCCCACTTGGAAAATAACAAAATTGTGGGTCCTCTTTGGAAAACTTCCAACTCTCTCACTTGGGTCCTTGTGTTGCTTAAAGTCTTTTGGATCAATTTCTAAATAAAACCAAATTCAAAATGCTCAAATGATGAATGCATATGAATGATCTATGTTAACATCCAAATTAAAATTTGGGATGTTACACCTGCTCCCCATGACGCCACCGCTCTCCTTCCCTTCCTCCGCCGCCCTGCTCCCCATGGCGCCACCCCTCTCCTTCCCTTCCTCTACCGCCCTTCTCCTCTCCTTCCTCCCGTAGTCGATGCTGCTACTGCGGATGGCGGGGCCAAGGAGGACAGAGTACCTGTTGTTGAGTGTGGCCTGTGTGGCGCGGCCATGGCGGGCTATTGCGAGGGAGCGAGGTGGTGTCCCATCCATCATCAGGCACTCGCCTCCGTCCGTCTGTCCACACTCGTGTGATTGATTATGGCAGAGATGAGATCCAGAGTAGTAACATAGAGAGCAGAGATGACATCGCTGCCTGCTAGCTAGCTGTGCAGCCTGTGCACCGGAACGGACCGGAGGAAAGATAGAAGACGGCAAGAATACCAGCTGTTGGTGGCTAGCGGACCTGAACAGCATGACTGTTGTCGGCGTTCAACAAATCAGCACGACTAGAGGTCACCGGCCGGTGGATGAGAGCACCCAAACGTAGGGGAGGAGAGACGAGACAACAGCGGTCACCGGCGGGTGTGCTGGCCGCGCCTGGCCGACCATGTTGGGGATGAGAGAATCGATTAAGCCTCCCGCTTCATCGATTTTCTCGAAGGGATGAGAGAGATATGTGCAATATTCACTTCTTAGGTGCACTTGTATTGCAGCCGGTGGATCCTATCAATCCAGCTGCTTTCCATTGTATCTAGCTTATTACGTGGACGTTTCGATCAGTCAACTCTTGTACTTGTGTACCTTGGTTGTATTGACGAAAGCATTCATGTAGATTGTGGCGTCCACGTCAAATACTTTTGTTAGGTTGGACATGATAGTAACCCAAGTTGGATACAAATTCACAATCGGACAATAAGACAATGCTAAGTTGACTAAATGCCTCTTTGTAAGTTGATCTATTTTTTACTATTTTTTGTTAGGAGAATTTTGTTTTTGCCACTCTTGATTTTGTCAATTTTCCTTATGCTATTCTAGATTTTGACATATCACTTTTGCCACTCTTAGCTTTTGACAATTATCACAATTACCATTCTGTGGCAAAACAAAATAATTTTATTTCATTTTTGCCACTCTTTACTTTTGAAATGTACCACAATTGTTACTCTGAAAATTTTGCTTTTGCCACAGGAATGACAATTGTGATAATTGTCAAAAACTAAAAGTGGCAAAAGCGAATGTCAAAATCTAGAGTGGCATAAGGAAAATTGGCAAAATCTAGAGTGGCAAAAACAAATTTTTTCCTTTTTTGTTGGCATCCAGAATAGTTGTAGTTGCACACATAGTGGTCCTAGTTGGCACATGCATGACCATAGAGTTGCACAATTTGGTCCGCATAGTCGCATACAAATTGTCGTAGGACGCCCCGCCGCGAAGTTGCACACTTTCATCTGCGCACTCACACGTGCATGGCAACAGAGTTGCACAATCTGGTCCGTGTAGTCGCACATGAATTGTCGTGGGAGGTTCTCACGCCCGGCCGCGGAGTTGCACACTCTCGCCGGCATAGTCGCACACGCATGGACACAGAGTTGCACAATCTCGTACGCATAGTCACACATAAATTGTCATGCGAGGTGCTCACACATTGTCGTGTAATTAGCACGGCAGATGTCCGGTTTAACGGACTTAGTTGAGGAACCATCGCACGGGTTAGCTTAAAGGGGTTAAAAGCACACAAAGGACACATAGGGTTTATACTAGTTCGGCCCCTTCGATGAAGGTAAAAGCATATGTCTAGTTTGGGTTGGTATTGCTTGGGCGTTGATGAACAGGGAGCGGATTGCTTGCCTGTGTCTCGACGGGTTGTTTCTTGTCCTTGAACCGTCGCCGGGTCGTCCCTTTATATAGAGGTGACGCCCGGTCCGGTTTACAGAGTCCCGAGGCCGGCTCATATTTGTGTCCGCCTTGGTCTCTGCTCTTTCTTCCTTGTCTCTCAAGTTACATGATAAGAAGGTTTACGAACCGTAACTCTATACATGGGCCCTAAGCCTTCATGGGCCGTAATCTCTACTGAGCTTTACAATTATACAATTATATCACCATAATCCGGTTTACCCTAGCCGGTTTACACCTGTTAGTAATATCCCTGACATTAGGCCCCAGAATAATTTGAACTTGTTCATGTCAGTCTTCTAAACCTTGCATAACCTTTTTTCTTGTTTCTTCTTGGTTTTTGTAAACCGACTATGACGTCATCCCTGGAAATCGCTTGATTGGACCGTGACATCACTTCCGCATTTACTGCGCACAGCTGTTGGTTACCTTTGTTTAAAGGCCATCCCGAAAATCGAGGCGTCAGGAGAATCTTTATCCAATCTCTGTCTTCCTCAAATCCCGCGCTTGTCGTTTCATCTCTGAACCCTCTATAAATACCGCCGCATCTCTGCCTTTCGTCCTCCGCTCGTCTTCTTCCTCCGTCGCCCGAAGTTCTCCGCTGCGCTCGAGCTCGTCGCCGTCGTCGACCAGGCCGCTGCATCGACCTGAATCGCGTCCAGAGCCACTCCGCCGCCGCTTCCTTCTGCCTCAGGTACTCCCCTTCTCTCACCGTAGATCCATAATCTAGGGTTCTTCCATGTCTCCGCCATTAGACCTCAAAAGCTTCGGCTGTTCATCCTATACGCCATGCTCGTAGTAGTTTCAACCTTAGATTTATCTTCAAAACTTGCTCCTGCTCCGTAACTTTATGCTTAGATCTATATTTCTCAGTTCACCCTTAGATTCATTTGCTCTGTAGAAGACCTCCGCAGTTCTTCTGTGATAAACCTGCGTAAATTTCCCCTTTTTCTTACTGCTCAGATCTTTTTTACCTTAGCTTTCTGTAGAAACATGTTTCTTCATCCTCATAGATCTGTAAGATACTCGCCGGTTTAGTCAATCATGCATTATTTCTGCAACGGATCAACCATGAACCCGACGGTTTAGCTTCTTTCTTTTTTGTTGTCATAAACCGGTAGCAGCTCGTTTCTCGCTTGCTTCCGGATTGTCAATGCCATTAGTCCCTTGTCTAAACCGTCGTTGTGATTTTGCATATGTGATCCGGTTTATGCCTCTGTACTTGAATAATCCGGATTTTATACTTCACCTTTTCAGCACTTTCCTTCTGCTAATATGTCTGCCAAGCAGTTTGTTTCTTGCGACTGTGTTCCTTCCGTCATTACGGAAGAAGACTTAGCTAATGCTGCTGCAGTTGGCACTCTGGGCCCTCAAGCAGTTCTGAAATGGCGGGCCCCAGGAAATGAATGCCCCCCTTCTCCCAAATATGGAGAAGTTATTGTTTTCTTTGATCATATAGCCCGGGGCTTTAGTCCTTCCGGTTCAAAGTTTTTCCGGGACGTGCTTGCCGCCTTTCAACTTCATCCTCAGGACATAGGTCCAAATTCCATATCAAACATCTACGACTTCCAAGTTTTCTCCGAGGTGTATCTTCAAGAGGAGCCATCAGTTGACTTGTTCCGGGATTTTTTCCATTTGAACCGGCGAACTGAGTTTACTGGCGGACCTCATCAAGAACTGGGTGGGGTTAGCATTCAAAAGAGAAGAGACGTAGTCTTTCCTCACGCTGCTCTCCATACACACCCCAAGGAGTGGAACAAGTCTTGGTTCTATTGCCACGATACTTCACCTGAAGGAGAGAAACCACTGCCGGGTTATCGCGAACATCGTCTTCCTGAAGATCATCCACTACCGCAGCGTCTCAGCTCTTCAGAACGGCCCCGGTTCGCCTCTCAACTTGCCAAGCTCAAAGCCTTTATGGCCAACGGATTAACTGGAGTTGATTTTATGCGTTGCTGGCTTGCCTGGAGTATCCTCCCTCTAAGCCGGCGCTCCGGTTTGATGTATCAGTATACCGGAAAGCCGGATGATCCTCAGCGGTTTTCCAAGGTAACGCTTTCTGAAACGGAAGTCATTGAATCTGCCAAGAAAATGCTCAACATCTCTTTGGAGGAATGTAGCAAAACCGGATTGGCTCCATATTATAGGAAGAACAAACTGCCAGCGGTAAGCCTTTAATCTCTTCTGTTTGTTTCTAATCCGTCTATTTAATTATCTTCTATTTATCTCACATCTTCTACACAGGCCGATGATCCTTTCTGGAAAAGGAAACCTCAGGATAAGTCAGGCAAACAGCCGCGCCGGAAAACTTACGCCGTTAAGAAGAAAAAGGCGACTGTTGGCTTCGGTACACATGTTGAAGAAGATGATCCAGATTCTGAGGTATGAGTTAATCCTGATATGCTTTGTTCTCTTTTATCCCAATTTATGTTAACAGTGTCCTTTCACAGGATTTGGCTGAAACTAATAAAGCGGCCGAAACTGAGGTAATCACTCTTTCTTCAGATTCTGAACCGTCGGTGCCCAAAATTCGTAAAGCATCTCGGAAGTACCCTTTTTCTCATCCTTACGCTCAATTGGACCCCAATTTTCTTTTGAACCAACATCAACATGAAGCCCGCCGGACTACACGCCATAGTGGCCATGTAGTCGAGTCTTCCGGAATATCTCTCACTCCGGCTCGGAGGCGCCGCTCTGAGGTTTTACTTTCTCCAACTCTTCTTCATCCCAAGGCCGGGCTTATACGCAAACCGCTTAAACCGTCTGATCCTAATTATCGGGAGACTCCTTTATCATCTTCTGGCGAATCAACTGCCACACAGGTCCCGGCTCTGAAAACTGTCCCTGGGTAAGTCCTTCATCTTATCCGGTTTACTTTTGTATTTGCTTTTATGACTCTGATTTCTTTTCTAATTTCTTTCAGCAAGCCTAAGCCTAGCAAAAAGGCAAAAGCCAGCAAAACAGCTGCTGAGACTGCCACTGATGATCCGGCGGCTGATCCGGATACAGTCATTCCTCCGGAAAAAGAGCCTACAGTTCAGCTTGACGATCCTGCTCCCATGCATCATGATTATGCTACTGCTCCTGAAAATCCCAACACTGAAGATGTCCATGAACCGGCAAGTCCTGTCCGGGCCAACCCTCCTCGGACTAGCCTGGCTCCCGCTAGTCCAGTTCATACTGCTACTCCACAACCGGCAGCTGCCTCTTCTCCGGATATTCAAATAACCGGTACAGGTTTTACCGCTCCTGCTGAGCCTATCATTTTAGCCAAGCATACTGCTAAAGCGGAGAAGCTTCGGCAAGAAAAAGGCAAATGGAGCACCGATTTATCCAATTATGCTGATCTGAGTGCCCAGGAGCTTTATTCCGGATATTTGAACCGGCTGCATACCAGTCGGGACTATGAAGCGGGCTTGGTCAGTCTGATGAAGGATAAATACGAGGTATCTTACTTGTCTTTTACTTTTGCCTTCTTTGTATTTCCATCTATATCATAGTAGCCCCCAAGTTCCGGTTTAGCTTTGTTGAAAGGTGAACCGGTACTTTCAAATGTGAGCAAATGATCTTACATTAACCCCCAAGTGCCAGGGGCATAACTCGGTTTATGTGCCTGGGACTTGTCTGAATCTTTCTTTCAATGCTTCAATTGCCCATTAGCCCCCAAGTGTCAAGTAGATAACTTGCTTTATGTGCTTGAGACTTTGTCTTTAACTGTCGCCTTTTAATACTTCAACTGCCCATTAGCCCCCAAGTGTCAAGTGGATAACTTGGTTATGTGCTTGAGACTTGTCTGAACTTTGTCATTTATTCCACTTGATTTCCTTTGCAGGCTGATTTGATCCGGAGAGCTGAAGAAATAACTGAACTCTGGAATAGACTTGCTGAAACTGAATCTGCTGCTGCCAAGGCCAAAAAAGATCTGGCGCTGAGTTTAACCACTGCTGAACAACTGAAGAAATATTTTGAAGCAGAACGGGCAACCTGGGAGGTGCAGAAGAATGCTCTTGAGAAAAGAGCAAAGGATGCTGAGGAAGCCCTTAACCCGGTGACACAAGAGCTGGCCGGTTTAAAGCGGCAAATAGAACTTATGACTTCTGCTGTCTTTGGTAACTACTTAACTTGCACGTGCTTTCGTCTCTGCAATCTTTAATCCGTCCGGTTTAACTGTGACAATCGTACGCAGGGCGCTGCGTCACCCATCTTGGGGATGATTTACGGAAAAAACTCAAGGCCTCTTATACTCTGGTTGAGCAGCTGTATTCTGGCGCTCAAAGAATCATAAGTGCGATGTCTTTTAATAAACCGGCCCCCACCACTATCCAAGGTACTCTGGAGAAATTGTCTATCTTGCATGCACGCTTGGAAGAGGTGAAGAAGTCTGCTGCCCGAGCCAGTTCTCTTGTAGCGCTCACCAGAGCCAAAGCGTGGGTTCCAGATTTTGATCCGGAAGAAGCCTTGAACGGGTATCCCAGCACCAAAGAAGACGGATCAGCCTTCACTGGTAAAGACCTTCGTGCTTTGACGAAGGAGATGCGTCCTCTTGCCAGCAAACTTGCTGTTGAATCAGACTTGACCAGGTATCATCCGGCGTACGATTTACAGAATGAGCGGGTGGATCGGCCGGTTTATGATACCGTAAATCTAATCCCACCAGTGCGCCCCCACACTTTCGCCCCAGATGTTGATCTGTCTGATCTCATTAAGGAAGAGATGTACTTTCGTGCTTTATCAAAAATCGATTGGTGCGTCCCTGACTTTCAGCCGCTTCAAGAAGACGAAGAAGCTCCGGAACAGGCCGATCCTCAGCCGTCGCAACAGGAGGAAGCATAGGCCGCACAGTTTATCTTTGTAGTTGCGGTATTATTTTGCTGGAAAAACTTTAATCCGTTCAGGCTTGCTGTGCCTTGTAATAGGATAGCTCAAAACATTGTCCATCTTGATCCGGATGTCCCAACTTTGCTTTGGCGTCTGTCAATTTGAATCTTTTGTCTGATATGGTTTATCTTGCATACTATCTGCTTCTGCATAGATAACACTTGAAAGATGTCCTAGCGGTTTACCGCCGGACCGATTAAAGCGCTCTTATAAATATATCAAACAAGTATCTGTTTTATACCAGAAATAACTTCATACCTGTGATTAAGTATGCTTGATGTCTTTAATCCAGCGAACATTGTTGTTTCTGAGAATATGCTTGATGTCTTTAATCCAGCGAACATTGTTGTTTCTGAGGAAACTCTTGGCTCCGTTGGGGCGTACCCAATTATTCCGGGTTTACAAGAACTGCCGGTTTAAATAATGCTGGAGCTCTGTGTCCAGACTTTTTGAAGATATGTAGTCAACTTTTAAGTTGTCCCACTCCGGATCAAAGAACCATAGAAACACATGATAACACAAATACAAAAAACACAGGTTTGCAAATAAGACCATGTAATCGAGGCTTTTTGCGAGCTGCCAGGCTCCAAATCGAGTCTTCTGATTCGAATACGATCAGTAAACCGGATCACCAGGGGCTAAGCTAGGATTCGAATACGATCCGTAGCCCCCTAGTGACCGCGAAATTTTAGCCAATCAATGGATTCGAATACGATCCAAGGAGCTTATGATTCGAATACGATCATATAAACTGTATCACCAGGGGCTAAGCTAGGATTCGAATACGATCCGTAGCCCCCTGGTGACTGTGAAATTTGAGCCAATCAATGGATTTGAATACGATCCAAGGAGCTTATGATTCGAATACGATCATATAAACTGGATCACTAGAGGCTAAGCTAGGATTCGAATACGATCCGTAGCCCCCTAGTGAGTGTGAAATTTTAGCCAGTCAATGGATTCGAATACGATCTAAGGAGCTTATGATTCGAATACGATCATATAAACCGGATCACTAGAGGCTAAGCTAGGATTCGAATATGATCCGTAGCCCCCTAGTGAGTGTAGCTATGTTCTCTTTGGTTCGAATACGACCTATGTTTGAAAAGGAATGGCTATGTTCTATTTGGTTCGAATACGACCTATGTTTGAACAGGAAGCCCTTTAGTACGTTTGGATATGTTCTCTTTGGTTCGAATACGACCTATGTTTGAACAGGAAGCCCTTCGGTGACTTTGGTTGTGTTCTCTTTGGTTCGAATACGACCTATGTTTGAACAGGAAGCCCTTTAGTGACTTTAGAAGCAGAGTACCTATATGGGAGTTGCACTGTGCGGCAAACCTTCTTTGGTCCCTTAATAAAGAGTTGTCCTGTATATCAACATAGATAGATCAAGGCATCTTGTCTTCTTAATGAAAATGATGTATAAGAGAAATAAACTGTAGATGGATATCACCATAAGATACTTATATTGGAAAAAGGGGCAGACCCCCCGGTTTATTCATTATTCATAATATATACATAGGATACAGCAGAGCTCATGGCTCAAGTATAGTAGGGCCGTAGGAGAGCGATGTTCCATGGCCTTTGTCAGGGATATCACTAGCAGGTATTGATAACCCTCAACCGTAAGGGATCGAGATAGTCTTCGCGGGTAAGAATAACCCAATTTATAGATTCGACACACGGGGAGCCAAAGAGTATTTATAAGCTTTGACAGTTGAGTTGTCAATTCAACCGCACCTGAAATATACTTACTTGCAACAAAAGATAAGTGGTAACGGTGATATGATAGTGATGGTTGTGATAGTAAAAGTAAACAGCAAAAGTAAATAGCAAAAGTAGCAACTAGTAACCAGCAGGATTTAAAACACTGTAGGCTAGGGAGATGGATGGTTGGGCGCTGCATGGATGAGATATATCATGAATCTAACTTGGGGCAAGGCACACGGAAAAGTAATGATCATCTAGGCAATTATCAAACACTAGGCATGTATCCCACGGGTAGTTGTACGTGCTTGCAATAAGAACTTGCACAACATCTTTTGTCCTACCATCCCGCTACGAACGGGGCCAAAAGGAACTTATGGAGATTAAGGTGCTCCTATCAAAGAGCACCGGAACAAAAGCAATAAACTCCATGGATACATGTAATCCTCAAACTACGGACCATCCCCTTTGGTGTCCCAAGCTGTCACTTTTGGGATCGCCGGTTCCGGACCGTAATAGGTGCAAACAACTCATAGATAGGATCAAGAACACAAATATATTCATGCAAACACATATGGTTCAGATCTGAAATCATGGCACTCGGGCCCTAAGTGACAAGCATTAAGAGTAACGAGTTGAAGCAAAGATGATAAACACCATAGTAGATGATAGGCAACATGCCCCCAACGATCTGATAAACTATTACATGATCTAACTCATCCAATCCCTACCATCCCCTTTGCCTACAGCAGGGAATTACTCACACATGGAAGGAGAAGTCATGGAGGGAGGATGGAGTGGTGATGATGATGACGATGGCGACGATCTCCCCTCTCCGGAGGCCAAATCAGCCTCCAGATTAGCCCTCCCGAAGAAGAACAGAGGGCGGCGGTGGCTCCGCGACGAAAACTGGGAAAACAACTCCTGATCTCGGGTTTTCTCGTCACGGGCTAAATACGGGTCAAAGTAGGGCACCAGGGGAGGTGGGGCCCACCCAGGCGGCCTGGCGCGGCGGCCAGGGGTGGGGCCGCCTGGGCAGGGCGCCTGGAGCCCCCCTGGCTGCCCTCTGGCCCATCTTCTGGCACAGGGTTCCTTCGGGTGCGTGGATTTTCTGTAATTTTTCGTGGAATTTCCTGAGACACCTAAAAATCCGTTTTCCTGCACACAATAAAACCATACAGGCAGCTCTGCTGAAAACAGCGTCAGTCCGGGTTAGTTTAGTTCAAATCATGCAAGAATGAGGTCAAAACAATAGCAAAAGTGTTTGGAAAAGTAGATACGTTTGAGACGTATCAACTCCCCCAAGCTTAGCATATTGCTTGTCCTCAAGCAATTCAGTTCAACGAACTGGACGCGACAAAGAAAACTTTGATAAACTCTTTTGCTTCCTTAGATGTATATAAGCATGTACTACGAAAAGAGTCTAGCAAGTATTGAAACAATGCTATGAGGACAATGCACGGAGCAATCCTTCTTTCAAGTGACCAATCACAAATACCCAAAAGTAAATAATATACTATTGAAAATCAAGACAAGATTACATTGCACATAGCTTGAGCATATTAGAGTGGTATCTTGCTAGCCTCCATGAGTGAAGCAAAACATAAATGCAGAAACTCCTCCAGAGTTTTAAAGGAGACTAGAACTAAGAATTTCAGAATAAATAATATCACAAGCATGCAGAAGACAATGTAATACCTTGGGACAATGCACATTATACTCAGAATGACAATTATGCTCTCCTAGTTGGTGCTTTGAAGAAAGAAGGTGGAGACTCTCGAACCGTGGAATTTGATGGCGAGGTTGAAAACCCATGTTGGAAACAAAGACTAAACATGTACCAGAGCTCTTGGTTTTAAAAACAGAGGTAAAAATTATTTTTGGGATATGCATATTTCGTCAACGAATGCTAGTAGATAACTCAATTACTTCTCGAGCTGGACAAGTTTCGAGGAACGGCTCCCGCACGAGGACGATCACATCCCCTTAATCTCCTTTGTTTATCACTGCCAAAGTTTTTTGATTTCTCATGAACAAAGCGTGAAGGAGGGTTTGTTTGTTGTATTATCTTTTATGAGCCGGGCGCACTCTATGCCTGTTCCTTCTCGTATTAGGGGTTTGCAGATTAGACATGCAATCCCGAGGTGAAACTTGTCCAACTTAAAAAAGATAATGAATTAACAACTACTTCCTCATGAGCTAAAACAGAGGCACAAAAGAGAAATGCTTTTGATTAATTTCGAGATGGTACACGAAAGTCTTCGTTAGGAATGGCAGGTAAATACCATGTATAGGAAGGTATGGTGGACTCATATGGCATAACTGGTTTAAAGGATTTTGGATGCACAAGCAGTCAGTCCGCTTAGTACAGGTGGAGGTTAGCAAAAGACTGGGAAGCGACCAACCAGAGAGCAATAACGGCCATAATCATGCAGAGCGACAAAGCAACATTGAATCGGGCATGAAAGTGATATAACTATTCTGAAACTCAAAGATCATCAAGGCAGAGCAGACTTTTTAGTCTTAAACATGTGTAAACATGTGCCAAGTCAATCCAAGAATTCTCCAAAGGGAAATACCACCTTAGTATACCAAACTATGAACAGTGCAATGCATGTAAATCATTTCAATAACACATTATATACTCTAGCTATTCGAGACTAGCCACAAGGAAAGCATGAACCACTGGGAGAGCATTGTAAACATAGCACTATGTCGCTACAAGCTGATCTCTAGATCATAAGTACAGGCATATGTACAAAAGTAGAAACAAGAAGAGTTCGTACCGGTTTTCCCTTGTTGCTTCCCTTCAGTCGATCTTCGTCATTACTGCCTCGTCACTTGCACGATCGAACGTAGGAAATATAATTAAATGCCATCACGGACTCGAGCTGAACTCCGAAAACAAAGCAAACTAAAGAGAGAAAGGAAATCTTTTTGGATTATTTCAAAGGTTGAATGAAAGCAAAAGAAAGAGAAAATCTTTTTGTTGTTTTTGCAAAGAAAGAAATAAAGAAGAACGGGCAAAAACTTCGAAAAGATCAAAGCGAATAAAATGGATAATACAATGGAAAAGTGAGAGGGGCACGTACTCCCCCATGCTTAGGCTTTTGGCCTAAGTTGGTAGTAGCTACTGCCCCCAGGAGCCTCCTGCTCCGGGGGAATGCTGGTGAGTCCAAGGGTCGTAGAAGGATTCCGGCACGTACACCGAACTCCTCGGATCCTCCCACGAGGAAGGGTCTGTACTCCAAGCAGAGGAAGACCCTTCACCAAACTGGGTGACGGTCTCCCCCTGAAAAGGTGGTAACTCATCGTGCTCCTCCTCGTCGGGCACAACCCCCTCCATGGGGTTATGAAACTGATGCTGGGCCATGAACTCATCGAACTGGATAACATCAAAGGACCATCCGTTCCTGCGAGAAAAATCAAACAAAAGAGGTGCAGGTAGACGGATCTCGCGTTCCGCGGTAGTTCCTAAACGCAAGATATAAACAAGATTATCAAGCTCAGAAGTCATGGTAACAAACTTATGCCTTTTCATAGCAGCAAGATTAAAACTTAAATAAGTAAAAGGCTTATCATCAGGGTGTGGGGTGCCTTCAAGATGTTCTAAGATAAGTGTGGCATAAATGCCACCAAATAAATCTCCCCTGTTACCGTTCATAGCAAGGCGTCGAGCAATTAAGGCACCCAGATTATAATCAAACCTCCCTGAGAGGGAGGCTGCCAGGATGGCAATATCCGGCGCAGAAATGTTGCTCGTGTTGTCACGAGCTAACACCCCTCTAGCAACATAATATGCAAAATACCTGAGGTGAGGGAATAAGATGCTGGAGATTTTTGACCGATGAATATCCCTCGTACCCATGCTGCAGAGAGAGTTGAAGACGGTTTTCAGCTCGGAGGGCTGAGAGGTCATCCTAGCCGTCCGCCCAACGTTTGGCACACCTATTATTTCACAAAACTTTCCCAAGGGCATGGTGATAAGATCATTGTAAATTTTAAACTCAATAGCACCAGTATCATGGTTATATCTAAAACTGTTAATAAAACCGGAGGTGAGTTTTTGATACTGAGTAACACGGCACGTGACGAGCCGTGTCAGACCTACATTAGCACAAAGATTATAAAACTCATCCTTGATTCCCGCAGCTTCAAGGAATTCATCACATGGAAACATCATAGCACGTGCTGGGCTTGTGTCTTCCAACAACTCTAGGGGCACATGATCCTCATTGTAGCTCACCCTAGCAGTCGAGGGTGAAGCCGCAGCTCTAGTAACTCGATCGGAGTGCGTGGGCCTCCTCTTCTCAAGCCACCCCTTTGCCCTTCCTAACAAACTCATTTCTGAAATTTTTGGCAAATTACAAAAACAAGGATTTAAACAAAGTGGGTTAAGGTAAACTACCCAACTCACTTACCTAAGGTATAAACTTGCATCAAAACTTGGAAAATAAATTTCTACACATGCATGCAAGCTCATCTATACAGCACCAAGAACTACTAAATACTCACAAATGAAGCCACCAATCAGAAATCTAATTGGAGGGGTGGAGGAGTTACATACCAGGGAGTATTTGTTCAAAATCTCAGCTAAAATGATAGGCTGTAGAGAGAGATCGAAGAATTGCCTCCAAGAGCAGCAAGAACGCAAGAACGAGTGCAGAACTCGTGTTTTTGGAGAGAAAGAGAGAGAGAGGAAGAAGACTTACCTGGAGGGGGGCCTTGTGGGCCCCAGGCGCCCTGTGGGCGCGGCCAGGGGGCAGGCCGCGCCAGCTGGCCGCCTGGGCCACTGGTGGCTCCCCCTGGTCGGCCCCAGGTGCCGCTGGGTCACTCCCGGCATGGAAATTTTTATTTTTATTTTTCTGGAATTTTTCTGAAAACTTCACTGTTGAAATTTTTTCGAAGTTCAAAAAGGCTGCAAGACTTTCTGAAAACTTAAAGCAGTGATTAGTATTGTGAAGCTTCAAAACATAAACACTTGGTACAGCAAGGAGAACAAAAACTAAAACAAATGAAAACATAACAAGCTCAACTTTTTATCTATATAAAACATGTTCACTAGTAAGGTTGATCAAGTCTTACCAACAAACAGGCGATATATAGAGCAAAAAGTCTCACCTCTTACGAAGTGATCATTGAACCTTTACTTTAATGGACATTGTCCCCACCATAATAGTTTTGTATTTGTGGTGCACATGTAGTGGACAGTCCCATTCTCCAATCTTCACGGTCTCGATATTTTCTATAGAGTTGAGGCCATGCCTCCTGTCGGTCTTCTTTGGAAAATACATCGTGTGTTCTTTATCATTCACATTGAAGGTAACCTTCCCTTTATTGCAATCAATAATAGAACCTACGGTGTTAAGAAAATGTCTACCAAGAATAATGGACATGCTCCCATCCTCGGGCATGTCAAGCACAACAAAATCAGTAAGGATCAAACAATTAGCAACTTCTACAGGGACATCCTCACAAATACCTATCGGAACGGCGGTTGACTTGTCAGCCATCTGAAGAGAGATATCTGTAGGGATTAGCTTCTCTAAACAAAGCCTCTTGTAAAGAGAGAAAGGCATAACACTCACTCCTGCTCCAAGATGACATAAAGCAGTTTTGACATAATTTGGATCACCAAGCTTCTCATGAATCTTGCCACTGAAAGAGTAGTTAGCAAGCATAGTAGGTATTGCTTCATTAGGAACTTTTCTTTTATTAGTGACAATATCTTTCATATATTTTGAATAGGGAGGTAACTTAATAGCATCAGTCAAAGGGATTTGAAGAAAAAGAGGTTTAATCCACTGACAAAACTTATTGTAATGCTCTTCTTCTTTAGATTTGATAGACTTACCTGGAAAGGGCATGGGTTTATGTATCCATGGTTCTCTTTCCTTCCCATGTCTTCTTGCGATGAAGTCTTCTCTAGTGTACCTCTTACGTTTGTCAGGTGCTTCTTCTTCTCAAACTTCAGGCGGATCATTCTTCTCATTATCCTTACCTTCAGGTTCGGCACCGTCTTCAGTCTCAGCATCGGAGATAGATACACTGTTAGGATCAACAGCTGGCTCTTCATCTGTAATAGGATCATTGGAATTGTCAGCCTCCTTATGTTTCTTCTTCTTCTTCTTTGGAGAGCCAACAATTTCTTCTTCCTGCATTTGAGAATCTTGCTCGATTCTCCTCGGATGCCCCTCTGGATAGAGAGGATCTTGAGTGCTAGTTCCTCCTCGGGTCTTAATCCCGAAGGCCTGCAAATCATCTTGTTTGGCATTGTTAGCAAGCAAATCTTTTGGCACATTAGAAATTTGTTCAAGCTGAGTTTGAACCATATGAAAATGCTTCACAAGACATTTAACATCATTAACTGTTCTTCCTAGAACATCAAGCAAACTTTTGATAGCAAGGGAATCATCATGCAATTGACTTTGTATCCTCTCATTAAAATGATTTTGTTTCATAATAAAATTATCAAACTCATCTAAAACATTGATCAGGAGGCTTACCATGAGGGATGTCACTTGCGTTGAAATCTAAAAGAGAGTGTACCTCTACCATAGGAGGGTGAGTGGTAGGCTCACACAACTTCTCAATAGGGGGTAGATTCTTCACGTCCTTAGTTTTAATACCCTTCTCTTTAATAGACTTCTTTGCTTCTCACATATCTTCGGGGCTTAGAACAAACATGCCCCTCTTCTTTGGTGGTGGAGGTGGTTCAGGGACGGACCAATCTTCATGGTTTTTGGCAATCCTGCCCATCAAATCCTCTGCATCGTCCGGTGTTCTTTTCCTGAAAACACAACCAGCACAACTGTCCAAATAGGACCTGGATTCATCAGTTAGACCAGCATAAAATATATCGATTAATTCATTCTTAGGGACTCCATGTCCTGGTCTAGCCCGAATCAGACCACAGTACCTCCCCCAAGCTTTAGGGAGGTGCTCATCCTGCAACTGTTTAAAGTTATAAATTCTTTGTAAAGCAGCATGTTGCATATGAGCAGGAAAGTACTTATCAACAAAAGAGTGAGCTAAGTCTTGAGGACTCTTAATGGAACCACATGGGAGTGAATCATACCATGTTTTAGCACCTTCCTTCAAAGAGAAAGGAAGAAGCTTAGTCACATAAAAGTTTCGTTTCTTCTCATCCGTGGTAAACAAGCCACCCAACTCAGTGAGTTTGGTCAGGTGTGCAATAGCATCATCATTTTCTCTGACATAAAAGGGGTCAGCTTCAACCATAGGTATAAGTGAAAGATCAACAAAGAAATCATAATCAGGATCATCGATGCATATAGGGGATGTAGCAAATTCAGGATCAGGAACAGTCTTGTTCTTCAAAGACTGTTTTTCAAGCAGCTTCTTAATAGCTTCAGGGTCAGAGCCGGCAAACTCTGTCAGTTCCCTGCATAAATCATCATCAAGCATAATGTAATCATCATCAAGGAGTCTCTCCTTGAGTTTACTCAAGTCAGGATAATCATAAGTTCCACCAATAGTGTAGCGAGCATCAGGAATTTCAATTCCAGATTTTTTTTGCAGCAGCAGCGATCTGTTTCTCAAGAGCATAACCAAGTGAACTAATATCATCAAGAGTAGTAGAAGCATCATCAAAAGTATCGGACATAGTAACAGATTCAGTAGAAGCATCATGTGGTGGCGGCGAGGCAAACTTACTCATAACAGAAGGTGAATCAAGTGTAGCACTAGTGTTCAGAACAGTACCTCTTCTTGTAGTGGATAGTAAGATCGGAACCTTGGGGTCTCCTTTCTTACCAATAGCGGATGAAGTGCAGCAGGTAGGATACTCCAAGTAGACTTGTAAATATTGCTATGCTCCCCGGCAACGGCGCCAGAAAACGGTACTTGATAACCCTCAACCGTAAGGGATCGAGATAGTCTTCGCGGGTAAGAATAACCCAATTTATAGATTCGACACACGGGGATCCAAAGAGTATTTATAAGCTTTGACAGTTGAGTTGTCAATTCAACCGCACCTGAAATATACTTACTTGCAACAAAAGATAAGTGGTAACGGTGATATGATAGTGATGGTGGTGATAGTAAAAGTGTAATGCCCAGGATGGAGTTATACCTCCTACGTGTCGAGGCACGACTTAAAGGCATAAGTCCATCCTAGAATGATCTCAAGTTTGGTATCTTTGCACAACTCATGTAAAAGAGGGATTAAAATGCAAAAGGAGATAGTTGGCTTACACTCGCCACTTCACACAATACATTACATAAGCATAACATCAATCAGAACATCACAACCCGACTACGGGTGAAGAACCAAAAGAAAGATACCAAAACAACATAAAGCCACAGGTCAGGATCGAATCCTAGTAGAAACCACTACTGAACATCGAAACGTCACGAGCAAACAGCCAAACTCTTCATCGAGCTCCTGGTGAAGTACTTGAACCAGCTCCTGCATCGTACACGGCTGAACCTGCATCTGGTGTGGTGAAGTAACTGTGAGCCACAGAGGACTCAGCAATCCCGTTCCCGGGTAACAGAACTATTTAAGCCTTGGGTGAGGACAAGGCTGAAGAAAGAACGAGAGGTGAAGGAACAAACAAGAGTCTGCAGCAGCAACTAGCACTAACTTACGCAAAAGAGAGCGAGAAGAGAAGTGCATCGGTCGAAAGATGATCACGAAGTGATCCTAGCTAAAGCCGGTCAAACATAACCCCACCGTGTTCAACTCCCGAATCCCTATTCGGAAATTGACAGTCACGGTACACACGCTGGTAGTGTATTGAAACATTGTGTCAAGTTATCTACAACCGGAATTAACAAGCTCCCATCTGCCACATAACCGCGGGCACGGCTTTCGAAAGTTCAAAACCCTGCAGGGGTGTTCCAACTTGGCCCATTACAAGCCCACGATCCGCGAAGTCGCAACTCCATAGTTGGGAAGACCCGAGTATTCTCGGAATCCCGTGCTCAAGTTAAACCGAACTAAGGTAAGGCTAATCCAGCAAATCCTCCCGGCGTGTCGACACCCTGATAGTAGCCGCGCGTATCTAGGTCTCAGGACACGACCGGATGGGCGATGCTACAGGACCCAAACCTCGAGTTGCCTCGTGGTGGTTCCCGCAGGCTCCCCGTTTGGGACCAACACCATCGGCACTGGCCCCCCCTGCTATGTAGAAATAAAGGATCCTCGAGGGAGCGACCCTCTATGCAAATTTAAATAATTTAATTAAGTTGTTATTATGGGCAAATAGTACCAAATGTTGGGACTTGCTGGAAAAGACTTAACACTTAGCGGTTTATCAAGGGGGTCCCATACACCCCAACCGTGTTAGGAACGCATAATCAAGGAACATAATACCGGCTTATACGGATCCTAACGGCATGAGTGGAACAAAACACCAAGCAAAAGGCTTAGCCTTCCACCCTGCCAGTATATAGATGATTTCATTTAAGCATTTATATAGTGTGATATAACCCAACCAAACTTCAACATGAAGCAAGCATCTTCAATCTTCACCTGCAACTAACAATGCTGTAAGAGGGGCTGAGCGAAGCGTACTTAGCCAAGCAACGGTTTGCGTGGGTAGGGTGGTTAAACATGGCAATTGGTTACAAGTAGGAGGCTGACAAGAAAGACATGGGCATCGAGGCAAAACTAAAGAACGAGACTACTAGCAATAGGCAAAGATAGTAATGGTATCCGGGTTCGGTCATCTTGCCTGGGAATCCACAAGGGAGAAGAACGGATCCAAGAAGTAGACGGAGCAACACAGTCAAGCGGATCCTCACAACTCCGGAACGAAACCGAAGCTGACAAGAGGAACAACCGGAAAGAAAACAACAACACGGTAAACACACAACATCAACATGGCATACGAAGCACAAACAAGAATGATGCATGTCCGGTTTAAATATGCAAGGCATGGCAAGTGCACAAACAAATACTACAAGTTAAGTGGAGCTCAATATGCAACGAGTTGCATATTGAAGAAACACCACATTTAATTATTTAGTTGACTCTCGTTTATTAACAAGACAAGATTAAATTGTTTTTAACATGGCAAGAGGTGAAGCATAATAAAACTACCTATTAAGACATTTTAAATGGGGCCGGAGAATAACAACAACATATCCGGAAAATCCCCATGAGCATGTTTAATAATTATAAGCAAACAACAAACACACATATAAATGTTGTTAATATGATGCGGATGACATGATCAAGTTTTATGCAAGTTTTATTAAAAGGTTGACTTAAAAGAGATAAGAAGCATTTGTCACCGTGGTGGAACGAAAGGGTGCCACGGCAACGATTCCGAAAATGAAGCAACGCATCATATCGGTTCCGGTATCTCGTTAAGAGACCGGTGCAAAAGGTAACGGAGCGAGTCAAACAAGATGAAAGTGGGTTGATCCCGTTACCGGGTTCCCACGAGTCGGTGACGAGGCAACCGAGGAACATGACAAGAGGTGGAACGGGCACGAAGCTCACACGAGAGACATTTCATACAACACAACAAGCATGCACGGGTCACGTCTCGGGGTTATACCTTCGAAACAATTGTTTCGGGACGGAATCGAGTCGTCGAGGGACGTAGTGGAAGTAGAGGAAGTAGTTGTACACGGCCGTAGAGGGAAGTAGTTGTTCTCAGATCTCCGGCGACGGTAACCGTTCACGTGTCGTGGTACTTGGCGAAACCTTCGTTTCCGGGCGACGGTAGTTGTACTCGGGGCGACGGTAGACGAAGTAGTGGTAGTAGTTGTACACGAGGTCGTCGTCGAGTAGTCGTTCCGGGTCGTAGAGGTACTTGAGGTCGTCGTGGTACACGTGTCGTACACGGATGTAGGGGTACTTGGCGTTTTGCATCGTAGAGGTACTCGGTGTCCGTCGGTAGTCGTTACACGGGTCATCTGTCAACAAAATTACAGCACACAAAAACAAAACAAAAACAACTACAACAGCAACTCAACGCGGCAGCAACAGTTCTTGCGGGAAGGAAAAACAAGGCAGCGGCACGGCGAGGCGCTGGAGGAGCCCCATGCTGCTGGGCGACCTGGAGATCGAAGAGACGGCGGGGATCCTCGGAGGGGCAGCGGCGCGAGGAACAGCTCGGGGCGCCGGCTTCCTGGAGAAGAGGCCGTCGGCGAGCTGGAGGACGGGGGAACGAGGGAGCAGGTCCGGCTGGGGCGCTCGGGCTGGATCCGCGGCGCGGGGCGGCCTTGGCGAGGCGAGGGACGGGAGGAGCCAGGGAGGCGCGGTGGGATTGGAGGACGGGCTAGCGGGGAATCGGGACTAGCGAGAGCGGGGCGAGGGGATCGGGCTGGGGAGCGCGAGAGGGCGAGGGAGATGGGGATCGAGTGAACGGGCAGAGAGAGAGATCGAGGGATAGCGGCGGCGCATCGAGGGGAAGGAAGGAGCGAGGCTGGGAGAATTAGGGTTCGGTGCGGGCTGGAGTGGTTGCTGCGGCCAGTGGGCCAAAGGGGCCGGCTGGGCTGGCTGGGAGGAAAAGGAGGAGGAGGTAAAGAAGCTGAGAGGCTCTTTTATTTTTATTCTTTTAACAGAAATAAAAATAAAGAGAGAGCAAAAGAAATTAAGAAAAGAGGCCAAAACAGAAGAAGTAAAATATGGAACATTTTTATAAGGCTTTACGGAATATTACCAACCCAACAAAAATAGTTCCAACACAAAGGAAGTGCAAACTAAATAAATAGCTTGCCTCAAGGAGTTTAAAAGGAGTCTAGATTTTTGGAGGAGCCTCGAAACAACGGAAAGAAAAAAAAATATAGGGAAGGTTTAGAAGGTGAAACTCGAAGCGGAAAAGACATGGGGAAATTGCAAGTGTGTTACGGTGATTCCGAAGCAATGGAATATTTATTAATATAGCTCCATAATATTTGGAGAATATGTTATAAAGAGAAGGCATCTTCCCTCGATTTAAATGGACCGAAGGTCCACACGGATTATTTAGGTTGAGATGCAAAAATTAAAATGACATGATGGCATGATGACATGATGCAATGCAAAAATAAAAACACAAGCACAAAAGAACACACGGGCAACCCTGAACATCCGGAACCTTCGGGAATCTTCTGGAAGCTTCTGGAATCTTCTGGGACGTCGATCTCGGGCGTCACAACTCTCCCACACTAACAGAGGATCTCGACCCGAGATCCTAGAGATATCACCGGGTAAAAAACGGAAGAGGAAGAGGTAAAACAAAGTTTCTTCTTCGACAGACGAGTGAAACCAAAGAACCTTGAGAGGTTGAACAAAGAAAGAAGAATACGACGGAGATGAACGAAGTTAAGAGCACTCCGGTAAGCAGGAGGAACAAGGAACATAACAAGAACCTTGTAGGTTGAAAGACATGAAACAAGTGCTCACTAACCAAAGAATAAGAAACCGCAATGGTATAGCCAAGTAATAAGAATGACAGAATTTCGGCAGCACTCCGTCTGAAAATGGAAGGAATTGGACAAGAACTTGCCAAGTTGAGATGATACTTGATGAAATCAACAACATATAGCCTCCGAAACAATTGAAAGAATGGCCCAAGGGGTAAGAAAGGATTCAGACAGCACTCCGGTTGAAAAGAGAGGCAAAACTAGATAAGATGAGAGCACTTGAATGAAGAATACAACACTCCGGTTAAAGATAGGCAATGGAAAGAACATGATCTCGATAAAAACGAGATGATGGTTAAAGAGAGCAATATCACAAAACCTCCGGAATGAAAGAATAGAGAATATAGATCGTTGGAAAGAAAAGTTTGAAGCAGAAGATGACAACTTCTCCCACGAATGAATTAGAAAATCCTCCTTACGGAGAAGGGTTGAACGGAGTTGTTGGAAAAATCAACAACGAAAGAATAAGCTTGATGTGGGCTTATGGAAAACATCTCAAAATTAATAGGTGACAACCAGCCACTGAGGAGAACATTTGATTGGATTGAGATCAATAAGGAGACGATAAACTTATTTCACCGGAATGATAAAAGAAGAACTTGGGTCATTTATAAGCACCATAATTAGTAACAATCCTTAGGGAAAGCTTTTAGGTGAAATACAACCCAAGATAACTCCAAGAGATAAAATGAGGGGTTGAAAGGATCTCCTAAAGAGAAGAAATGATGGCTTAAATTATCTCACTCTTGATAACTCGTGAATCATGAAACATGAAGGAATTGTCAAGAATGACATAACACCATCTGAAAAGATAAGGTAGAAAGAATTGCACTTAGAAAGCATGATGAAGAATGCTTGAGCTCCAACAAGAATCTTGATGAAGACTTCGAGGATGAATTAAATGATGATGAACCACCATGAAAATTCCGGTAATGAAAACAAGAGAAGTGAAAGATGAAAAGAATAAGATTCAAAGCCTCTGATGAATTAGATGAAGTTGAAAAGATAATTGAAATAACTTGAAGCTCCGGAAAGCAAGATGAAGAACTTAGAATCGAGAATATGATATGATGAACAAGCTCCAGACAAAAGAATTAAAACACCTTGAAGGAATAAGAATAAGAATTATGTTATGCATCTCCTTCACCAATTTAAATTGATGACAACCAAAGGATTTGGCATACTACTTATTCTCGTTGCAAAGAATTAAAGAGAGATCTAGCACAAGCTTGGATAAGTATTCAACAAAGCACCGGTAGGATTGTGAAAAGAAGAAATGAATTAACACGATAACAACGGAAGGGTAATCTAGAATGAACCACCGTAAGAATATGGAGACGAACGAAGAGACATCAATGAAGAATAGTTGGAGGACGAAGTTGAAAACTGAGCACGAAGAAATATGCTGAAATGATGGCCTTCGGAGGATCACAAAGAAAAGAATTCATGAAATGCTCCGGACGAGTATAAAAAGAATTCCTCATAATCGGAACAATAATGAGGATGGCATGAAGCTAGAACCACGAATCTTCAAGAGAACGGCCAAGATTTAAGAGAAACTCTTCTCCGATCTTCAAATGTTGAGAGTGAAGACGAGAAATGTCATGAAGAATTGTTGAGCACTCCGGAATGAAGAATTAAAAAGGTTGAACCAAAGATGAAAAGAATTTGAAAGCGATCTTGGAGAAGGCATGTGACTGATGGGAATCATTGTTACGTCACACTTTGAAAAGAATTTGAGTATAACTCCAGAAAATAGAAGAGTCAGGTAAGATCCTGGAAAAGACCTGTGGGTTAGGGCCCACTCAAAAGAATTCACCGTTGGAAAAGATTGTTTGAGAGATATTGCACCGGTTGAAATAAATGGCTTGAATAAGAAGACAATGCTCAAAATAATTTGAACGGAATAAGAATGGAATTATGAATCTTCAACACTCCGGATATGAATAGCAAGAGGAGAATGATTAATTGGGGCACCGGAATACGAAAGCATTGTGAAAAGAGGAAAAAGGATAAGATGAACACCAAATCTTGAATTACATCCACCGGAAGAATTATTGGAATTAAGAATGATGAACTTGAAGCTCTTGAGCATCTTCTTGAGAAAACACCGGATAAGAACATTGAAGGAGAGGAATGAAGAAACATCACATGAATAAAATGGATATTTCATTAGAGAATTGCTGGCTCCAAGAAGAAGAAGGGTGGGAGGGTGGGGAAAACAAAGACAACTTGAGATGAACAAAATGGACACCGGTTGAAAAGAATTAACATGAAGATCTTGATGGTCAAGAAGAATTAGGACTCCCATAGAAATATGAGAATACCGATTAAGAAAGGTATGGAATCAACATTTGCCATCGAAGCAACTCGAATACCAGAATCAAAACAAAACAAAGGATAGATCAGTAGCAACAGAATCTTCACAATATCATCCGAACAGAGACTTGAACGAATGAATTCCGCAGGTACATCGACTTGACGAGAAGCCACTTGGAGAACAAAAAGGTAAATAAAAAGGAACAAGGATCAGATAGAACAAACACAAGATAGAAGCTTCGTCCGACATGTTCGTGCTGAAAGCTCATGGAACGTGTTATAAAAGGGTTTTGCAATCCCCGGATCAGCATAGCCAAGGACCCTTTAAGATGCAACTCCCGATCAGAACAAGTCCATAAAACCACTTCACTCAATGTAGAACCCCAAACTTCATATCGTGCATCCGTTGGAAGAATGCCTAGAACTACTAGATGAACCCACCTATAGATTTCCGAAAGTTTCCAGTTATGCAATCAGGTGTTGGGGATACACGGGAAGCACCGCGCAATCAACTCTAAACCTACATCCAGGTGTATCCATCCTTCAACACATAACCAGTCTTTCTCGGAAACTGTTTACCTCGGACCTTCGAAAAGCATCCACTATAACAAGCTATGGCAATACTCTCGAACTACCTCCCCAGTACTGGGTGATGTCGGGGTTATCTTGCCACTGGCCGTATAGGAGAGATTTTCGATGTCGGCCGTCTTAAGTATTTAGTACTGTCGCGATATGCTTGTTACAATGATACCCCGAAGCTCAACTCCTCGGTAACAGGAGGCATCGAGAACAATATCCTTGTCACAAGAACATCGAAACAATCCCAGAATACTCGCGGGATCCTAAAAAAAAATTGGTGTAATTTTTGAAAGTAGAAGAGGCACGAGTAATCGTCAGGAGTCCTCACCAGAATGAAAAGAGATGAGAAGCAAAGAAATCCTACTCTCCGATATAATATAGGACTCAAAAGTTTTCAGTGTGTGCCTAGACTCAACCGTCAACGATTCGATCAATCAGTGGGGGCTTCTAGGTCGGAGAAGGCTCTGATACCAACTTGTAATGCCCAGGATGGAGTTATACCTCCTACGTGTCGAGGCACGACTTAAAGGCATAAGTCCATCCTAGAATGATCTCAAGTTTGGTATCTTTGCACAACTCATGTAAAAGAGGGATTAAAATGCAAAAGGAGATAGTTGGCTTACACTCGCCACTTCACACAATACATTACATAAGCATAACATCAATCAGAACATCACAACCCGACTACGGGTGAAGAACCAAAAGAAAGATACCAAAACAACATAAAGCCACAGGTCAGGATCGAATCCTAGTAGAAACCACTACTGAACATCGAAACGTCACGAGCAAACAGCCAAACTCTTCATCGAGCTCCTGGTGAAGTACTTGAACCAGCTCCTGCATCGTACACGGCTGAACCTGCATCTGGTGTGGTGAAGTAACTGTGAGCCACAGAGGACTCAGCAATCCCGTTCCCGGGTAACAGAACTATTTAAGCCTTGGGTGAGGACAAGGCTGAAGAAAGAACGAGAGGTGAAGGAACAAACAAGAGTCTGCAGCAGCAACTAGCACTAACTTACGCAAAAGAGAGCGAGAAGAGAAGTGCATCGGTCGAAAGATGATCACGAAGTGATCCTAGCTAAAGCCGGTCAAACATAACCCCACCGTGTTCAACTCCCGAATCCCTATTCGGAAATTGACAGTCACGGTACACACGCTGGTAGTGTATTGAAACATTGTGTCAAGTTATCTACAACCGGAATTAACAAGCTCCCATCTGCCACATAACCGCGGGCACGGCTTTCGAAAGTTCAAAACCCTGCAGGGGTGTTCCAACTTGGCCCATTACAAGCCCACGATCCGCGAAGTCGCAACTCCATAGTTGGGAAGACCCGAGTATTCTCGGAATCCCGTGCTCAAGTTAAACCGAACTAAGGTAAGGCTAATCCAGCAAATCCTCCCGGCGTGTCGACACCCTGATAGTAGCCGCGCGTATCTAGGTCTCAGGACACGACCGGATGGGCGATGCTACAGGACCCAAACCTCGAGTTGCCTCGTGGTGGTTCCCGCAGGCTCCCCGTTTGGGACCAACACCATCGGCACTGGCCCCCCCTGCTATGTAGAAATAAAGGATCCTCGAGGGAGCGACCCTCTATGCAAATTTAAATAATTTAATTAAGTTGTTATTATGGGCAAATAGTACCAAATGTTGGGACTTGCTGGAAAAGACTTAACACTTAGCGGTTTATCAAGGGGGTCCCATACACCCCAACCGTGTTAGGAACGCATAATCAAGGAACATAATACCGGCTTATACGGATCCTAACGGCATGAGTGGAACAAAACACCAAGCAAAAGGCTTAGCCTTCCACCCTGCCAGTATATAGATGATTTCATTTAAGCATTTATATAGTGTGATATAACCCAACCAAACTTCAACATGAAGCAAGCATCTTCAATCTTCACCTGCAACTAACAATGCTGTAAGAGGGGCTGAGCGAAGCGTACTTAGCCAAGCAACGGTTTGCGTGGGTAGGGTGGTTAAACATGGCAATTGGTTACAAGTAGGAGGCTGACAAGAAAGACATGGGCATCGAGGCAAAACTAAAGAACGAGACTACTAGCAATAGGCAAAGATAGTAATGGTATCCGGGTTCGGTCATCTTGCCTGGGAATCCACAAGGGAGAAGAACGGATCCAAGAAGTAGACGGAGCAACACAGTCAAGCGGATCCTCACAACTCCGGAACGAAACCGAAGCTGACAAGAGGAACAACCGGAAAGAAAACAACAACACGGTAAACACACAACATCAACATGGCATACGAAGCACAAACAAGAATGATGCATGTCCGGTTTAAATATGCAAGGCATGGCAAGTGCACAAACAAATACTACAAGTTAAGTGGAGCTCAATATGCAACGAGTTGCATATTGAAGAAACACCACATTTAATTATTTAGTTGACTCTCGTTTATTAACAAGACAAGATTAAATTGTTTTTAACATGGCAAGAGGTGAAGCATAATAAAACTACCTATTAAGACATTTTAAATGGGGCCGGAGAATAACAACAACATATCCGGAAAATCCCCATGAGCATGTTTAATAATTATAAGCAAACAACAAACACACATATAAATGTTGTTAATATGATGCGGATGACATGATCAAGTTTTATGCAAGTTTTATTAAAAGGTTGACTTAAAAGAGATAAGAAGCATTTGTCACCGTGGTGGAACGAAAGGGTGCCACGGCAACGATTCCGAAAATGAAGCAACGCATCATATCGGTTCCGGTATCTCGTTAAGAGACCGGTGCAAAAGGTAACGGAGCGAGTCAAACAAGATGAAAGTGGGTTGATCCCGTTACCGGGTTCCCACGAGTCGGTGACGAGGCAACCGAGGAACATGACAAGAGGTGGAACGGGCACGAAGCTCACACGAGAGACATTTCATACAACACAACAAGCATGCACGGGTCACGTCTCGGGGTTATACCTTCGAAACAATTGTTTCGGGACGGAATCGAGTCGTCGAGGGACGTAGTGGAAGTAGAGGAAGTAGTTGTACACGGCCGTAGAGGGAAGTAGTTGTTCTCAGATCTCCGGCGACGGTAACCGTTCACGTGTCGTGGTACTTGGCGAAACCTTCGTTTCCGGGCGACGGTAGTTGTACTCGGGGCGACGGTAGACGAAGTAGTGGTAGTAGTTGTACACGAGGTCGTCGTCGAGTAGTCGTTCCGGGTCGTAGAGGTACTTGAGGTCGTCGTGGTACACGTGTCGTACACGGATGTAGGGGTACTTGGCGTTTTGCATCGTAGAGGTACTCGGTGTCCGTCGGTAGTCGTTACACGGGTCATCTGTCAACAAAATTACAGCACACAAAAACAAAACAAAAACAACTACAACAGCAACTCAACGCGGCAGCAACAGTTCTTGCGGGAAGGAAAAACAAGGCAGCGGCACGGCGAGGCGCTGGAGGAGCCCCATGCTGCTGGGCGACCTGGAGATCGAAGAGACGGCGGGGATCCTCGGAGGGGCAGCGGCGCGAGGAACAGCTCGGGGCGCCGGCTTCCTGGAGAAGAGGCCGTCGGCGAGCTGGAGGACGGGGGAACGAGGGAGCAGGTCCGGCTGGGGCGCTCGGGCTGGATCCGCGGCGCGGGGCGGCCTTGGCGAGGCGAGGGACGGCGCCGGCCTGGGGAGTCGACGTAGAGGTCGCGGGGCGACGGGATCCGACCCGGCTGGGAAGCCGGAGCTCGGGCCATGGGGGCTCCTGCCTCGCGAAGGAAGAGGCCCGGGCCTGGGCGTCGCGGAGACGGACGGCGCGGAGGGCGCTCGCGGTCGCGGCCTGGAAGGCGACGAGGAAGGACGCTGAGGGCCACGGGGGCCTGGAGAAGAAGAACCGCGGGCGAGGGACGGGAGGAGCCAGGGAGGCGCGGTGGGATTGGAGGACGGGCTAGCGGGGAATCGGGACTAGCGAGAGCGGGGCGAGGGGATCGGGCTGGGGAGCGCGAGAGGGCGAGGGAGATGGGGATCGAGTGAACGGGCAGAGAGAGAGATCGAGGGATAGCGGCGGCGCATCGAGGGGAAGGAAGGAGCGAGGCTGGGAGAATTAGGGTTCGGTGCGGGCTGGAGTGGTTGCTGCGGCCAGTGGGCCAAAGGGGCCGGCTGGGCTGGCTGGGAGGAAAAGGAGGAGGAGGTAAAGAAGCTGAGAGGCTCTTTTATTTTTATTCTTTTAACAGAAATAAAAATAAAGAGAGAGCAAAAGAAATTAAGAAAAGAGGCCAAAACAGAAGAAGTAAAATATGGAACATTTTTATAAGGCTTTACGGAATATTACCAACCCAACAAAAATAGTTCCAACACAAAGGAAGTGCAAACTAAATAAATAGCTTGCCTCAAGGAGTTTAAAAGGAGTCTAGATTTTTGGAGGAGCCTCGAAACAACGGAAAGAAAAAAAAATATAGGGAAGGTTTAGAAGGTGAAACTCGAAGCGGAAAAGACATGGGGAAATTGCAAGTGTGTTACGGTGATTCCGAAGCAATGGAATATTTATTAATATAGCTCCATAATATTTGGAGAATATGTTATAAAGAGAAGGCATCTTCCCTCGATTTAAATGGACCGAAGGTCCACACGGATTATTTAGGTTGAGATGCAAAAATTAAAATGACATGATGGCATGATGACATGATGCAATGCAAAAATAAAAACACAAGCACAAAAGAACACACGGGCAACCCTGAACATCCGGAACCTTCGGGAATCTTCTGGAAGCTTCTGGAATCTTCTGGGACGTCGATCTCGGGCGTCACAAAAAGTAAACAGCAAAAGTAAATAGCAAAAGTAGCAACTAGTAACCAGCAGGATTTAAAACACTGTAGGCTAGGGAGATGGATGGTTGGGCGCTGCATGGATGAGATATATCATGAATCTAACTTGGGGCAAGGCACACGGAAAAGTAATGATCATCTAGGCAATTATCAAACACTAGGCATGTATCCCACGGGTAGTTGTACGTGCTTGCAATAAGAACTTGCGCAACATCTTTTGTCCTACCATCCCGCTACGAACGGGGCCAAAAGGAACTTATGGAGATTAAGGTGCTCCTGTCAAAGAGCACCGGAACAAAAGCAATAAACTCAATGGATACATGTAATCCTCAAACTACGGACCATCCCCTTTGGTGTCCCAAGCTGTCACTTTTGGGATCGCCGGTTCCGGACCGTAATAGGTGCAAACAACTCATAGATAGGATCAAGAACACAAATATATTCATGCAAACACATATGGTTCAGATCTGAAATCATGGCACTCGGGCCCTAAGTGACAAGCATTAAGAGTAACGAGTTGAAGCAAAGATGATAAACACCATAGTAGATGATAGGCAACATGCCCCCAACGATCTGATAAACTATTACATGATCTAACTCATCCAATCCCTACCATTCCCTTTGCCTACAGCAGGGAATTACTCACACATGGAAGGAGAAGTCATGGAGGGAGGATGGAGTGGTGATGATGATGACAATGGCGACGATCTCCCCTCTCCGGAGGCTAAATCAGCCTCCAGATTAGGCCTCCCGAAGAAGAACAGAGGGCGGCGGCGGCTCCGCGACGAAAACTGGGAAAACAACTCCTGATCTCGGGTTTTCTTGTCACGGGCTAAATACGGGTCAAAGTAGGGCACCAGGGGAGGTGGGGCCCACCCAGGCGGCCTGGCGCGGCGGCCAGGGGTGGGGCCGCCTGGGCAAGGCGCCTGGAGCCCCCCTGGCTGCCCTGTGGCCCATCTTCTGGCACAGGGTTCCTTCGGGTGCGTGGATTTTCTGTGATTTTTCGTGGAATTTCCTAAGACACCTAAAAATCCGTTTTCCTGCACACAATAAAACCATACAGGCAGCTCTGCTGAAAACAGCGTCAGTCCGGGTTAGTTTAGTTCAAATCATGCAAGAATGAGGTCAAAACAATAGCAAAAGTGTTTGGAAAAGTAGATACGTTTGAGACGTATCAGGTATGAACAAGCTAGTATAAACCGGATTATGGTAATATCGTTGTATCATTGTAATACTTAATAGAGGCTACGGCCCATGAGATCTTAGGGCCCATGTATAGAGTTACGGCTTGTAAACTGCCTGACCATGTAACTTGAGAGATAAGGAAGAAAGAGCAGAGACCGTGCCGGACACAAGTATGAGCCAGCCTCGGGACTCTGTAAACCGGACCGAGCGTCGCTTCTATATAAAGGGACGACCCGGCGACGGTTCAGGGGGAGGCAAGAAACAACCCGTCGAGGCACAGGCAAGCGATCCGCTCCCTGTTCATCGACGCCTAAGCAATACCAAACCAAACTAGACGTAGGCTTTTACCTTCATCGAAGGGGCCGAACTAGTATAAAATCCGTTGTGTCCTTTTGTGTGCTTTTAACCCCTTCAAGCTAACCCGTGCGATGGTTCCATCACTAAGTCCGTTAAACCGGACATCTGCCGTGTTATTTCCACGACAGTTGGCGCCCACCATGGGGCCTCCACACGATGGTTTCTAGTTCTTGAAGGGCAGCTTTGAAGGGCTCAAGGGCTACGCGGTCGGCCGGATGACCAAGAGTCGCCGCGGCCGGATCTACATCGACGACGCCGGTTGGGGACCGAAGGCCGATTCAATTGAATACGGGTACCGGGTTCCCTTCGGCGACATCCACGTATTCATCGGCAAGATCGGCGAACCGGGACCTGAGCCGGACGGCTTCCCCAACATCATCGAGCCGGCTCAGCGTGCGAGATCAGCCCGGATCCAGCCCGCCGTGAAGCATGTTTTCGTTGGAGCAGTTCACAGGATCCAAGCCGAGGACGGATCGGATTCCGGTGGCGAGACAGTTATCTATTTCGACGATGAATCTTCATCCGGAGAGACTGAGTCTTTGTATCCATTGCGGGACGGCCGGTCTGAGGGTGAGTCCGACGGAGACAGTATTCCGGACCCCTTTGACCCGCCAAACCGGGTGGCTGTCTTTATGGCCGGTTCACAACCTACGCCGCAGTCCACGGTGATCGGGGCGACAGCAGAAGCTGGTGCAGGGGGGAGCGGCCAGGCCCTCTCACCCACTGACGTTCTATCCACCTTGGTCGAGGAGTTCATAGCCCGAGCCATGGCAGAAGTCGCTCCAGCAGACAAGGCGCAACATGATGCAGAGCTCCTTCAGCTAAAGGGCCGGATTGATCAAGTGAGGGAAAGTCTGAAAACAGAGAAGGCTATGATAGCAATGAGGCAGGCAGAGCTAAATGATAAGGCTTTTCATCTAAGGATGGAGCAGGCCTCTGCGCAGGGAGTAAGGAGTCGGAAGTACCAGTCTCGTCTACCGCCGGTTTACGAGGCGACAGATCTTTTCAGGACACCAGGAGCGGGGACCAGCAATGATCCGGCTTTAAACCGGAGGGCACCCCCAGCGAGGGATGAGGCAGCTCAGCAGCCTACTGCGGAACAAGATCGGCGGATCATGTCTGCACCTCACATTCCTACCCCTCTGGGTCATTATTCAAATCCTTTGGACAACATCGTTGCTGCTGCTTCACGCTTGGCCGCTTTACCTATTGAAGGGACGTTCCTGTGGCGTTGAAGGCACGCAGGGTCAAGGATCTACTTAATACGGCGTTAGTACAGCAGCAAGCGTATTCTCATAGCAGGGAGAGGCTCCATTCAACACCATGCCCCAGCCGGAGTTACACGAGGCATTGGGAGGAACCAGAAGTATCTAGCAGTGAACGCAGGCGACACCGTCATAGACAAAATAATCCGGCAGGCGCGGATGCACAAGCTCAGGATGCAAATCGGGTTAGATCGGTGGCCCGGGAGGAAGTCCGTCAAACGACGCCGGTTCACACAGCCACAGCAGAGACAGGAGTCACAACGAGTTCCTCTGGGGTGCAGTGTCTTATCCCCGCTTTACGGAGCGTGAAGCTGCCCAAGGATTTTAAAGATCCACGAAAAGTGCCTAATTACATGGCAGATTTGGCTCCGGAAGCTTGGGTTGAGAGTTATGAGATGGCCATGGAGATGCTGGACGTAGATGAAGCGGCTTGTGCGAAATACTTCACCATGATGCTCGACGGAACAGCCCGAACCTGGCTAAAGGGTTTACCCCCTAATTCTATCAGATCATGGGGAGAATTATGTCGTCAGTTTATCAAAAACTTCAAGGATACGTGCAAGCAGTCGATGTTAGTGGTAGATCTAGCAGCCTGTATACAAGGAGAACAGGAGTCTACAAGTGCATGGGTACGGCGAGTGTCGGAGATCTTGCACTCTTCGAATGGTATCAATCCCAGTACGGCAATAGTGACATTAGAAAACAATTGCCGGTTTGAGTCTCTCAAGTTAAAACTGGGACGGCTTAAACAGGATTGTAATGATATGGGAACTCTCATGAGCGCTCTAGTGAAATATGGGGATTCTGACAACACTAAGTATCCAGAAGCAGAGGGAGACAAGGCAGGAAAGGTCAACAAGCCTGGTAAACCGGCGCAGGTTAATCCGGCTGGTACCAGTTTCTTAGGCAAGCGAAAAGCAGAGGGTGGCTCTGATTTTGTGGCCAATACCCAAGTTCAAGGGGGTTTGCAGCGCAATAAGGGCAAACCGCCTCCACAAACCGGCGTAGGGAATGTTAGCTGGGACCAGGAGTTAAATCAGCCTTGTCTGAAGCATAGCACAAGGGAACGGCCAGCAAAACACACTATAGGAGAATGCAAGCCCTTGATGGAAGCTGTAATGAGCCGCTTCAACTCTAACAACGGGCCACCAAACGGCGGTTCAGGCCCGGGGTTCTACGGTCCGGGTCACCAGGGGAACGGCTCCGGATCAGGATATCGTGGCAACAACAGTGGTTATAATAACCGAGGAAATAATCAGTATGGTCAAGGTGGTTATAATAACCAAGGCAGCCAACAATAGGGCCAAGGTAATCACAATAACCAAGGTAACCAGCAGCGTCAGCAACAACAGCAGCAATCCGGATATCAGAGTAATCCGAAGGAGTTGAGTAGTGGGCAGTATCATGTGTTTACCACGAGTTTGTGTAAACGAGATCAAAAAGTTTTGAAGCGGGCGGTCCACGCGGTTGAACCGGCGACGCCGCAATTCCTACGCTGGTCAGAGCAACCCATTGTGTGGAGCAGGGAGGATCACCCGATGCGAGTTGATAATCCGGGCCACTTGGCCTTGGTGGTAGCACCACAGGTGGGTGGCTACAAGTTCACTAAAGTTCTTATGGACGGCGGCAGCAGCATCAATATATTGTATTATGAGACTTTCCGTCATATGGGCTTGACGGATAAAAAGCTAAGGCAGTCAAACACGGTGTTTCATGGGGTGGTACCAGGAAAATCGGCTTACCCAGTCGGGAAAATTGACCTAGAAGTTACCTTTGGAGATGAACAGGATTCCAGGTCAGAGATGATAACTTTTGAAGTCGTCAAGATCCGGAGCCCTTATCATGCTCTGTTCGGGAGGACGGTTTATGCCAAGTTTATGGCCAGGCCGTGTTATGTTTACCTACAGCTCAAGATGCCGGGTCACAAAGGCACAATCACGGTTCATGGAAGTCGCAAGATTGCATTGGAGTGTGAAGAGGGAGACGCGGCTTACGCGGAGGCAGTGTGTGCTACAGAGGAGTTGAAGTTTTACAAGGATAATGTTGATCCGGCAGATATGACCCCGTTGAAGAAGCCAACTACGGAGCATGACCCGGTGTTGAAGTTTAAATTGGCGGAGGAGACCAAGCAAGTTGATTTTGTGCCAGGCGATTCATCCAAGCAGTTCACTATCAGCGCTAACCTTGATCCCAAATAGGAAAGCGCGCTCATCGAGTTCATCTATGAGAACCGGGATATCTTTGCATGGAAACCTTCTGACATGCCAGGTATACCGAGGGAACTCGCTGAGCACAGTCTTAATATTGATCCGAAGTTTAAACCGGTCAAGCAGTATCTGCGCCCCTTCAACGAAGAAAGGTGCAAGGCTATAGGAGAAGAGGTGGCCTGGCTTTTGGCTAATCCGGTGTTGGTGCTAAAGAAAAATGGAAAGTGGAGAATGTGTGTGGATTACACGGACCTAAACAAGGCTTGTCCAACCGATCCTTTTGCTCTCCCTCGCATTGATCAGATCATCGATGCTACAGCGGGATGTGAGCGGCTAAGTTTTTTGGATGCCTACTCAGGGTATCACCAGATCAAGATGGCGGTTAAAGATCAGGAGAAGACGTCCTTCATAACACCTTTTGGTGCCTTTTGCTATGTGTCTATGCCCTTTGGGCTCAAGAGTGCCCAAGCCACCTACCAGCGGTGTGTACAGAACTGTCTTAAGGGGCAGGTAGGCAGGAATGTTCATGCTTATGTGGATGATATCGTGGTAAAGTCAAGGAAGGAGGAGACGATGATAGAGGACCTCAAGGAGACTTTTGACAATCTTCGGGCCTATAAAATGATGCTTAATCCGGAGAAGTGTGCCTTTGGTGTTCTGGCAGGCAAGCTCCTTGGGTTCTTAGTGTCAAACAGAGGAATAGAAGCTAATCCGGAGAAGATCAAGGCAATCACATCTTTGACTAAACCGGTTTGCATTAATGATGTTCAGCGTATCGCCGACCGGATCACAGCCTTGAGCCGGTTCATCAGCCGTTTGGGGGAGAAGGCGATTCCGCTTTATCAGATGTTGAAAAAGACGGATCGGTTTATATGGAGTGATGAGGCAAATACTGCGTTTGAAGATTTGAAGCGGCAGCTGGCAAAGCCGCCGGTCCTGGCTGCCCCTGTTGATAATGAGCCGTTGCTGTTATATGTCGCTGCCAATGCACGGGCGGTCAGTGTAGCAATTGTGGTTGAACGCAAGGAAGCAGGGAAGGAATACCCGGTTCAGCGTTCGGTTTATTACGTGAGTGAAGTTCTCATTGAGTCCAAGCAACGATACCCACATTGGCAGAAGCTGGTATATGGTGTGTTCATGGCAAAACCGGAAGTTGAAGCATTATTTCCAAGGCCACCCAATAACTGTTGTTAGTTCAGCATCGTTGGGGGATATAATCCAGAACAGGGAAGCTACAGGCAGAGTAGCGAAGTGGGCCATTGAGCTCAGCCCACACGAATTGAAATATGTGCCACGCACCGCTATCAAATCTCAAGCATTGGTGGATTTCATTAATGATTGGACATAACTGCAAACACCAGAGGAGAAGCCGGATCTCACATACTGGACGATGCACTTTGACAGTTCAAGGCAGTTAGAAGGCTCGGGGGCTGGAGTCGTTTTACTTCCCCGCGAGGAGATACGTTTTGTTATGTCCTCCGTTCATTGTTTCCTTGTACCAATAATGCAGCAGAGTATGAAGCATTGCTTCATGGCTTACGGATGGCCAAGGAGATGAACTTGAGCCGGGTCAAGTGCTTCGGCGATTCAGATTTAGTGGCATAGCAAGTATCCGGTAAGTGGGACTTAAGAGATCCTCTCATGGCAGCTTACAGACGAGAAGTTGAAGCAGTTGCAGGATATTTCAAAGGATATCAGGTGGATCACATAGACCGGCGAAGGAATGAAGCGGCTGATGCTTTAAGCCGGCTGGGTTCCCAGCGTAAACCGGTACCACTGAATACTTTTTTGGATGAGCTGCACAGTCCATCAGTGCAAGTACCATCAGAGGAAGACCTGGCTGTTCCTGATCCGGAGGCACAGCTAGTTGCGGCACTTCATTTTATTCCAGATTGGACGTTGCCCTATTTGGCGTATCTGAGCGGAGGAGAGCTACCGGACGACGAGATCGAGGCACGACAGATAGTCCGGCGTTCTAAGTCCATGACAATTGCAAACGGGGAACTTCATCATCGCAGCGTCTCTGGAGCATTTCAGCGGTGTGTATCAGCTGAGGAAGGTTGTGATATTCTTCGTGAGATCCATGAAGGGGATTTTGGTCATCATGCCGGTTCAAAATCTTTGGTGGCTAAAGCTTTTCGACAGGGGTTCTATTAGTTGACAGCTCATGCTGATGTGGCGGATCTAGTCCGGGAGTGTGATGCTTGTCAGAAGTTTTCACGACGCGCTCTTGTTCCGGTGCAGGAGCTTTGGATGATACCCATAACTTGGCCGTTTGCGACTTGGGGGTTTGATATGGTTGGGCCCTTCAAACGATCCCAAGATCAGAAAACTCATCTACTGGTGGCGGTGGATAAGTTTACGAAGTGGATTGAGGCAGAGCCTGTGAGCAAGTGTGATGCGGCAACAACAGTTAAATTCATCAAAAAGGTAATTTTCTGGTTTGGCTTTCCACACAGCATCATCACAGACAACGGCACCAATTTATCTAAGGGTGAGATGGAAGAATTTTGTCAACGGGAACATATTCGCCTAGACGTATCTTCTGTGGCCCACCCTCAATCCAATGGTCAAGCTGAAAGAGCAAATCAGGAGATTTTGCGAGATATCAAGCCCCGGCTTATGACTCCCTTGCAAAGAACACCAGGGTGCTAGGTTGAGGAGTTACCATCTGTCCTTTGGAGTATCAATACTACGCCAAACCGGTCCACAGGTTACACACCTTTCTTTATGGTATATGGTGCTGAAGCGGTCCTTCCAAGTGATATCCGTCATGATTCACCAAGGGTGACGACCTATGTTGAAGCGGCCAACGAGCAGGCGAGACAAGACAGTTTGGACCGGCTGGATGAAGAGCGTGATATAGCAGCAGCACGGTCTACGATCTATCAACAAGACTTGCGCAGATATCACAGCCGCCGGATCAAGACCAGGACATTCCAGGAGGGAGACTTAGTACTCTGGCTCATCCAAGATCAAACAGACATGCACAAGCTATCCCCTCCTTGGGAAGGGCCCTTTGTGGTCAGCAAGAATCTGCACAACGGTTCATATTACCTGGTGGACGTTCGAGAACACAAGGACTCGCGGACGTCGGAAGAAGAGACAAAGAGGCCGTGGAACATCGCCCTCTTGCGGCCCTACTATACCTGAGCCATAAGCTCCACTGTATCCTATGTATATATTATGATTAATGAATAAACCGGCACCCTCGGTAAACCGGGGGCTCAGCCTTTTTTCCAATACAAGTATCTTATGAGGACAACCATACATGTCTTATCATATGTCATATTTCAAACAAATCGATCGGTTTAAACTGATTTTGCAGGGCATATGTACTCAGGAGCAATAACTCACTGAAGAGCTTTCTATTCAAGCATAGGTCGTATCAGGACCAAAGAGGACATGGCATAAGGCCCTCTGGATGGTACCCGCATCCAGTGATTGGCTAAGTTTCATAAAAGCCCTCTGGATGGTACCCGCATCCAGTGATTGGCTAAGTTTCATAAAGGCCCTCTGGATGGTACCCGCATCCAGTGATTGGCTAAGTTTCATAAAGGTCCTCTAGATGGTACCTGCATCCAGTGATTGGCTAAGTTTCATAAA
>LR738711.1:577820950-577839435 GCA_902687465.1 Secale cereale | reverse complement strand
CCCGCATCCAGTGATTGGCTAAGTTTCATAAAGGCCCTCTGGATGGTACCCGCATCCAGTGATTGGCTAAGTTTTTCTATGGTTGTACCCGAACCATAAAGGCCCTCTGGATGGTACCCGCATCCAGTGATTGGCGAAAGTTTTATATGGCCAGCAGGGGGCAGGATTGTACCCGAATTCTAGCTTAACCCCTGTTGGTCATATCCGGTTCCTATGGATGGTACCCGCATCCATCGACCGGCCCTCTGGATGGTACCCGCATCCAGTGATTGGCTGAACCTTGCTTTGAGCCTGGCAGCTCATAAAAAGCCTCGACTACATGGTTTTATTTGCAAATTTGCATTTCTGGTATTTATGTTTTATGGTTCTCTAATCCGGAGTGGGACAACTCCAGAAGTTGACCACATATTTACAAAATTAAAAGTCTGGGTCATGAACACCATCATGAGTTAAAAGTCTGGGTCATGAACACTAGCATGAATTAAAAGTCTGGGTCATGAATACCAACATGAGTTAAACCGGTGTTCATTATAACCCGGATCAGCCATCAGGCAAAAGCCAAGTATATCTACAAATGTCTGGACAAAGTTCCAGCATGATCTAAACCGGTGTCTTTTATCAAACCCGGGATTATTATTGGGTCTATCAAAGGTTCCCTCAGAAAATTTTAAATTCTACCGGATTAAAAATATCAAGTATGCTTGATGGCAGGTATGAAGTTATTTTTGGTGCAAACAAAACACTTGTTTGATATATTTTATGAGAGCAATTTAATTGGTCCAGCGGTAAAACCGCTAGGACATATTTTCAGTATTATCTATGCAGGAATAGATGATATGCAGGATAAGCCACATCAGACCAAATTTAAATTGGCAACGTTAAAACAAGAAGTTGGAGCATCCGGATCAAAGCGGACAATGTTTTCAGCTATCCTATTACAAGGCATAGCAAGCCTGGACGGATTAAAGATTGTTCAGCAAAATGAGACTGCAACTACAACGATATACTATGAACTATGCTTCCTCCTACTGCGACGGCTGGGTATCAACTTGTTCCGGAGTCTCCTCCTCTTCTTGAAGCGGCTAGAAGTCAGGGACGCACCAATCGATTTTCATTAAGGCACGAAAGTACATCTCTTCATTGATGAGTTCAGACGGATCGATATCTGGGGCGAAGGTATGAGGGCGCACTAGTGGGATTAGATTGACGGTATCATAAACCGGCCGATCCACCCGCTCGTTCTGTAAATCATACCCCGGATGATACCTGGACAAGTCTGATTCGGCAGCGAGCTTGCTAGCGAGAGGACGCATCTCCTTCGTCAAGGCGTGGAGATCTTTCGCAGTAAAAGCTGATCCGTCTTCTTTAGTATTGGGATACCCATTCAAAGCTTCTTCCGGATCAAAGTCCGGAACCCACGCTTTCGCTCTGGTAAGCGCCATGAGGGAACCGGCTCGAGCAGCAGACTTCTTAACTTCTTCCAAACGCACTGGCAAGACAGACAGTTTCTCTAATGTACCTTGGATGGTCGTAGGGGCCGGTTTATTGAAAGATGTTGCGCTTATGATCCTCTGAGCGCCGGAATATAGCTGCTCGACCAAAGTATAACACGCCTTGAGTTTTTTCCGCAAATCATCCCCAAGATGGGTGACACGGCACCCTGTATATGATTATCACAGTTAAACCGGAACGGATTAAAATTGCAAGGATGAAAGCAGGAATACAGATTAAGTACTTACCGAAGACATCAGAAGTCATCAATTCTATTTGCCGTCTTAAGCCGGTTAACTCTTCAGTCACCGGATTAAGGGCTTCCTCAGCATCCTTTGCCCTCTTTTCCAGATCCTTCTTTTGTACCTCAAAAGCTGTCCGTTCCTCTTCAAAGAATTTCTTTAGCTGTTCAGCAGTTTTTAAGCTCAGCGCCAAGTCTTTCTTGGCCTTAGAAGCAGCAGATTATGTTTCAACAAGTCTGTTCTGGAGTTCCGTAATTTCTTCAGCCCTCCGGTTTAAATCAGCCTGCAAGGAAAATCAAGTGGAAAGAAGCAAAAGTCAGACAAGTCTCAAGCATATAACCAAGTTATCCACTTGACACTTGGGGGCTAATGGGCAATTGAAGCGTTAAGCAATAGCAATTCAAAGACAAAGTCTCAAGCACACAAACAAGTTGTCTACTTGACACTTGGGGGCTAATGGATAGTTGAAGTATTAAAGGAAAAAGTCAGGCAAGTCCCAGGCACATAAACCGAGTTATGCCCCTGGCACTTGGGGGCTAATGTAAAGATCATTTGCTTAATCAGGAAGTACCGGTTCACCTTCTAAACGTAGCTAAACCGGAACTTGGGGGCTACTACGGTATAGACAGAAGCACATTCAAAGTAAAAAACAAACGCAAAGGATTACCTCATAATTGTCCTTCATCAGGTTAATCAAGCCTGCTTCATAATCTCGACCAGTGTGAAGCCGGTTCAAATACCCGGAATAGAGCTCCTGGGCACTCATATCAGCGAAGCTAGACAGCTCTGTACTCCATTTACCCTTTTCTTGATGCAACTTTTCCGCTTTGGCCGTATGTTTGGCTAAGACAGTGGGCTCAGCAGGAGTAGTATAAGCTGTACCAGTTACTTGAACTTCTGGAGAAGCAGTTGTCGTGGGTGGAATAGCAGTATGAACCGGGCTAGCATGAGCCGGGCTAGTTTGAGGAGGGTCGGCCCGAGTAGGAATCTCCGGTTCATGGACATTCTCAGGATTAGGATTCTCAGGCGCAGAAGTATGATCCATAGGAGCAGGATCTTCAAGTGGAATTGAGGGCTCGCTTTCCGGAGGGATAGTTGTGTCCGGATCAACCGCCGGGTCATCAATGGCAGCCTCAGCAGTTGGCTTGTTAGCCTTTGCCCTTTTGCTGGGCTTGGGCTTGCTGAGAGAAATTGGAAAAGAAATCAGAACTGTAAAGAAAAGTACAATCATAAACCGGATAAATTAAAAGACTTACCCTGGGACAATTTTCAGGGGTGGGAGTTGTGTGGCAGTTGATTCGCCAGAAGAAGATAAGGGAGTATCCTGATAATTAGGGTCAGACGGTTTAAGCAGTTTGCGTATAAGCCCGGCCTTGGGATGAAGAAGAGTTGGAGAGAGTATAACCTCAGAGCGGCGCCTCCGAGCCGGAGTAAGGGATATTCCGGATGATTCCACTGCAAGGCCGCTATGGCGGGTGGTCTGGCGAAGGGCTTCATGTTGTTGTTTCTTCAAAAGAAAATTGAGATCCAATTGAGCATAAGGGTGAGAAAACTAATATTTCCGGACTGTCCGACGAACTTTTGGTGGAGGTGGTTCTGAATCTGAAGAAAGAATAGTTACCTCAATTTCTGCCGGTTTATCTCCTTCATCCAACTCCTATGAAAAGATACTGTTAACATAAATCTGGATAAAAGTGAACAAGCCATAACCGGATTAACTCATACCTCAGAGTCCGGATCATCATCCTCGGCATGTGAACCGGAGCCAGCAGCCGCCTTTTTCTTCTTGATGGCGTAAGCCTTCCGGCGTGGCAGTTTTCCAGCCTTCTCCTGAGGCTTCCTTTTCCAAAAAGGATCATCAGCCTGTTCAAAAGGTGAATAGTGATTGAAAGAACGGTTTAAAGGAACGGATTACAAACATACGAAAGAGAGCAAGACTTACTGCAGGCAGCTTGTTCTTCTTATAATATGGAGCCAATCCGGTTTGGCTACATTCTTCTAAAGAGACATTGAGCATCTTTTTAGCAGACTCGATGACTTCCGATTCAGAAAGTTTGTCTTTAGAAAACCATTGAGGATCATCCGGTTTACCAGAGTATTTACACATCAGGCTCGGGCGTGGACTCAGGGGAAGGATGCTCCAAGAAAGCCAGCAGCGCATAAAATCCACTCCGGTTAAGCCATTGGCCATAAAGGCCTTTAGCCTGGCAAGTTGAGAAGCAAACCGGGGCTGCTCTGAGGAGCTGAGGCGCTGCGGCAAAGGGTGGTCCTCCGGAAGACGGTGCTCGCGATAACCCGGCAATGGGTTTTCCCCTTCAGGTGAAGTGTCAATACAATAAAACCAAGACTTGTTCCACTCCTTGGGGTGCGTGTGGAGAGCGGCGTGAGGAAAGACTACGTCTCTTCTCTTCTGAATACTGACCCCGCCCAGTTCTTGATGAGGTCCGCTGGTAAACTCAGTTCGCCGGTTTAAGTGGAAAAAGTCCCTGAACAGGTCGACTGATGGCTCTTCTTGCAAATAAACCTCTGAGAAAACTTGAAAGTCGCAGATGTTGGAAATAGAGTTGGGACCTATGTCCTGAGGGTGGAGCTGGAAAGCAGCAAGCACGTCCCGGAAGAACTTTGAACCGGGAGGAGTGAAACCTCGAGCTATGTGGTCGAAGAAGACAATAACCTCCCCCTCTCTGGGAGTAGGAGGACATTCATCTCCTGGAGCCCGCCATTTAAAATGGACTGAGGGCCTAGAGTGCCAACTGATGCAGCATTGACTAAATCTTCTTCCGTAACGACGAAAGGAACCCAGTTGCAAGAGACAAACTGTTTGGCCATAGCAACAGAAGAACAAGTGCTGAAAGGGTAAAGTGTAGACCCGGATTATTCGAGTACAGTGGCATAAACCGGAAGACATATGCAAAGATCACGCGACGGTTTAGACAAGGGACTAATGATATGGTTAACCCGGCAGTAAGAAAGCATATTACTACCGGTTCATGATAATAAAAAGAGAAGCTAAACCGTCGCATTCGTCATTGAATTTTTACAGAAGCAGCATATGACTGTTTAAACCGGAGAATACTTTACAGATCTACAAAGGTGAAGAAACAAGTTTTCGCAGACAGCTAGAGTAAAACAGATCTGAGCACCCAGGAAAAGGAAAAGTAAATACAAGACTATTACAGGAAGAACTGCAAGAATCTTATACAAAGCAGATGAATCTAAAGGACGAGATCTAAAGCATACAGCAGCGGAACAGAGGCAAGTTTTAAGGGCAAGATTTAAAGGCTGAAATTACTGCGAACTTGGCGCCTACGATGAACAGACGAAACTATCACTGAGGTTTAATGGCGGAGATGCGAGGAAGAACCCTAGAGCTATAGATCTACAGCGAGGAAGATGAAATACCTGGAACGGCAAGAAGCGGCGGCGGAGTTTCTCTGGTCGCACTCAGGTTGATGCAGCGGCCGGCGAAGACTTGAGCTCGACGGACGACGGCGGAGACTTGAGCTCGACGGGCGACGACGGAGTCTTGAGCTCGGGCGATGGAGGAAGAAGAACGAACGGAAGGAGATAAAGAACAGAGGCAGCAGTATTTATAGAAGGGCAGAGTTGAAACGACAGGCGCGAGATTTGAGGAGGCAAAAAATCGGATAAAGATTCCCTGTCGTCTCGATTCTCGGGATAACCTTTAAACAAAGCCGATAGACAGCTGGGTGCGTTAAATGCGGAAGTGATGTCACGGTCAAATTAAGTGATTTTTAAGAATGACGTTAGGGCCGGTTTACAAAAATGAGAAGACACAAGAAGGAAGATTATGTAAGACTGGGAAGATTGATATGAACAAGTTCAAATCATTCTGGGGCCTAATGTCAGGGATATCACTAGCAGGTATGAACCGGCTAGTATAAACCGGATTATGGTAATATCGTTGTATCATTGTAATACTTAATAGAGGCTACGGCCCATGAGATCTTAGGGCCCATGTATAGAGTTACGGTTTGTAAACCGCCTGACCATGTAACTTGAGAGATAAGGAAGAAAGAGCAAAGACCGAGGCAGACACAAGTATGAGCCGGCCTTGGGACTCTGTAAACCGGACCGGGCGTCGCTTCTATATAAAGGGACGACCCGGCGACGGTTCAGGGGGAGGCAAGAAACAACCCGTCGAGGCACAGGCAAGCGATCCGCTCCCTATTCATCGACGCCTAAGCAATACCAAACCAAACTAGACGTAGGCTTTTACCTTCATCGAAAGGGCCGAACTAGTATAAAATCCTTTGTGTCCTTTTGTCTGCTTTTAACCCCTTCAAGCTAACCCGTGTGATGGTTCCATCACTAAGTCCGTTAAACCGGACATCTGCCGTGTTATTTCCACGACAGCCTCTTTGTCTCTTCTTCTGATGTTCGTGAGTCCTTGTGCTCTCGAACGTCCACCAGGTAATATGAACCGTTGTGTAGATTCTTACTGACCACAAAGGGCCCTTCCCAAGGCGGGGATAGCTTGTGCATATCTGTTTGATCTTGGATGAGTCGGAGTACCAAATCCCCCTCCTGGAACGTCCTGGTTTTGATCCGGCAGCTGTGATATCTGCGCAAATCCTGTTGATAAATCGCGGATCGTGCTGCTGCTATGTCACGCTCTTCATCTAGCCGGTCCAAACTGTCCTGTCTTGCCTGCTCATTGGCTGCTTCAACATAAGCCGTCACTCGTGGTGAATCATGGCGGATATCGCTTGGAGGAACTGCTTCAGCGCCGTACACCATGAAGAAAGGTGTATAACCTGTGGACCGGTTCGGCGTAGTATTGATACTCCAGAGGACAGAGGGTAATTCCTCAACCCAGCACCCTGGTGTTCTTTGCAAAGGAGTCATAAGCCGGGGCTTGATACCTTGCAAAATCTCTTGATTTGCCCTTTCAGCTTGACCATTGGATTGAGGGTGAGCTACAGAAGATACATCTAGGCGAATATGCTCTCGTTGACAAAACTCTTCCATCTCTCCTTTAGATAAATTGGTGCCATTGTCTGTGATGATACTGTGTGGAAAGCCAAACCGGAAAATTACCTTTTTGATGAATTTAACCGCTGTTGCCGCATCACACTTGCTCACAGGCTCTGCCTCAATCAATTTTGTAAACTTATCCACAGCAACCAGCAGATGAGTTTTTTGATCTTGGGATCGTTTAAAAGGTCCGACCATATCAAGCCCCCAAGTCGCAAACGGCCAAGTAATTGGTATCATCCGCAGTTCCTGCGCCGGAACAAGAGCACGCCGTGAAAATTTCTGACAAGCATCGCACCTCCGGACTAAATCCTCTACATCAGCATGGGCTGTCAGCCAATAGAACCCATGTCGAAAAGCTGTAGCCACCAATGATTTTGAACCAGCGTGATGGCCGCAATCCCCTTCATGGATCTCTCGAAGGATGTCACAGCCTTCCTCAGATGAAACACACCGCTGAAATGCTCCGGAAACACTGCAATGGTGAAGTTTCCCGTTTACAATTGTCATGGATTTAGACCGCCGGATTATCTGTCTTGCTTCGTTCTCGTCGTCCGGCAACTCCCCACGGCTTAGGTACGCCAAGTACGGGAGCGTCCAATCCGGAATAACATGAAGTGCTGCAACCAACTATGCCTCTGGATGAGGAACAGCCAAATCCTCCTCCGACGGTACTTGAACTGATGGGCTGTGTAATTCATCCAAAAAGGTATTCGGTGACACCGGTTTACGCTATGAACCCAACCGGCTTAGAGCATCAGCCGCTTCATTCCTTCGCCGGTCTATGTGATCCACTTGATATCCTTTGAAATATCCTGCGACTGCTTCAACTTCTCGTCTGTAAGCCGCCATGAGAGGGTCTTTAGAATCCCATTTGCCGGATACTTGCTGTGCCACTAAATCTGAATCGCCAAAACACTTGACCCGGCTCAAGTTCATCTCCTTAGCCATCCGTAGGCCATGAAGCAATGCTTCATACTCTGCTGCATTGTTAGTACAAGAAAACAGCAAACGGAGGACATAACAAAACTTGTCACCTCGCGGGGAAGTTAAAACAACTCCAGCCCCCGAGCCTTCCAACTGCCTTGAACCGTCAAAATGAATCGTCCAGTATGTAAGATCCGGCTTCTCCTCTGGTGCTTGCCGTTCTGTCCAATCATTGATGAAATCCACCAATGCTTGGGATTTGATAGCGGTGCGTGGCACATACTTCAATCCGTGTGGGCTAATCTCAATGGCCCACTTCGCCACTCTGCCAGTAGCTTCCCTGTTCTGGATTATATCTCCCAATGGAGCTGAACTGACAATAGTTATTGGGTGGCCTTGGAAATAATGCTTCAACTTCCGGTATGCCATGAACACGCCATATACCAGCTTCTGCCAATGCGGGTACCTTTGTTTGGATTCAATGAGAACTTCACTGACATAATAGGCTGGACGTTGAACCGGATATTCCTTTCCTGCTTCCTTGCGCTCGACCACGATTGCCATGCTGACTGCCCATGCATTGGCGGCGACGTATAACAGCAATGGCTCATTATCAACAGGGGCAGCAAGGACCGGCGGCTCTGCCAGTTGCCGCTTCAAATCCTCAAACGCAGCGTTTGCCTCATCACTCCATATAAACCGGTCTGTCTTTTTCAGTATCTGATAAAGTGGAATTGCCTTCTCTCCCAGACGGCTGATGAACCGGCTCAATGCTGTGATCCGGCCGGCGATACGCTGAACATCATTGATACAAGCCGGTTTAGTCAGGGACGTGATTGCCTTGATCTTCTCCGGATTAGCTTCTATTCCTCTGTTGGACACCAAGAATCCAAGGAGCTTGCCCGCTGGGACACCGAAAGCACACTTCTCCGGATTAAGCATCATCTTATAGGCCCGAAGGTTATCAAAAGTTTCCTTGAGGTCCTCTATCAGTGTCTCCTCCTTCCTTGACTTCACCACGATATCATCCACATAGGCATGGACATTTCTCCCTATTTGCCCTTTAAGACAGTTCTGCACGCAATGCTGGTAAGTCGCTTGGGCACTCTTGAGCCCAAAAGGCATAGATATATAGCAAAAGGCACCAAAAGGAGTTATGAAAGCTGTCTTCTCTTGGTCCTTAACTACCATCTTGATCTGGTGATACCCTGAATATGCATCCAAAAAACTTAGACGCTCACATCCCGCCGTAGCATCAATGATCTGATCAATACGAGGGAGGGCAAAAGGATCGGTTGGACAAGCTTTGTTTAGGTCTGTGTAATCCATACACATCCTCCACTTTCCATTTTTCTTTAACACCAACACCGGATTAGCCAACCACTCCGGGTGAAAAACTTCAACTATGAACCCTGCGGCCAAAAGCCTGGCCACTTCTTCTCCTATAGCCTTGCGCCTTTCTTTGTTGAAGCGGCGCAGATACTGCTTGACCGGTTTAAACTTCGGATCAATATTAAGACTGTGCTCAGCGAGTTCCCTCGGTATACCTGGCATGTCAGAAGGTTTCCATGCAAAGATATACCGGTTCTCACGGATGAACTCGATGAGCGCGCTTTCCTATTTAGGATCAAGGTTAGCGCTGATAGTGAACTGCTTGGATGAATCGCCTGGCACAAAGTCAACTTGCTTGGTTTCCTCTGCGGATTTGAACTTCAACGCCGGATCATGTTCTGTAGTTGGCTTTTTCAACGGGGACATATCTGCCGGATCAACATTGTCTTTGTAAAACTTCAACTCTTCCGTAGCACATACTGCCTCCGCATAGGCAGCGTCTTCTTCTTCGCATTCCAATGCAATCTTGCGACTTCCATGAACCGTGATGGTTCCTTTGTGACCCGACATCTTGAGCTGTAGATAAACATAGCACGGCCTAGCCATAAACTTGGCGTAAACCGGTCTTCCAAACAAGGCATGATATGGGCTCCGGATCTTGACAACTTCAAAGGTTATCATCTCCGACCTGGAATCCTGTTCATCTTCAAAGGTAACTTCTAGGTCAATTTTCCCAACCGGGTAAGCTGATTTACCTGGCACTACTCCATGAAACACCGTGTTTGACTGCCTTAGCTTCTTATCTGTCAGCCCCATGCGACGGAAGGTCTCATAATACAAGATATTGATGCTGCTGCCGCCGTCCATAAGAACCTAGGTGAATTTGTAGCCACCCACCTGTGGTGCTACCACTAAGGCCAATTGGCCCAGATTATCAACTCGCGGCGGGTGATCCTCTCTGCTCCACACAATAGGTTGCTCTGACCAGCGCAGGAATTGTGGTGTTGCCGGTTCAACCGCGTGGACCGCCCGCTTTAAGACTTTGTCACCCCGTTTGCACAGACTCGTAGTGAACACATGATACTGTCCACTACTCAGCTCCTTTGGATTACTCTGATATCCGGATTGCTGCTGCTGTTGACGCTGCTGATTGCCTTGATTGTTGTTATTACCCTGGCCTTGCTGTTGGTTGTTTTGGCTATTGTAACTGCCCTGACCATACTGATGGTTGCCTTGGTTATTGTAACCGCCCTGACCATACTGATGGTTGCCTTGGTTATTGTAACCGCCTTGACCATACTGATGACTACCTTGGTTATTGTAACCATTGTTGTTGCCATGATATCCTGATCCAGAGCCATTGCCCTGATGATCCGGACCATGAAACCCAGGGCCTGATCCGCCGCTTGGTGGCCTATTGTTAGACCTGGCCCGGTTCACGGCCTCCATCATGGCCCGGCATTCTGCCCAGGTATGTTTAGCTGGATGCTTTTGTTCCATGTTTCAGGCAAGGCTCGTTTAATGGTTGCTCCCAATTAATGAACCCCTCGCCGTTTTGTGGAGGCGGTTTACCCTTGTTGCGTTGAAAACTCCCTTGAACTTGGGTATTGGCCACGAAATCAGAGCCACCCTCTGCCTTTCGCTTACCTAAGAAGCTTGTTCCGACCGGATTAGCCTGCGTCGGTTTACCAGATTTATTTACCTTTCCAGATTTATCTTCATCCGCCTCTGGATACATAGTGTTGTCGGAGTCCCTATACTTCACCAGAGCGCTCATGAGAGTTCCCATGTCATTACAATCCCGTTTGAGCCGTCCCAGCTTTAACTTCAGAGACTCAAACCGGCAATTGTTTTCCAGTGTTACTATCGTTGTACTGGGGCTGATACCGTTCGAAGAGTGCAAGATTTCTGAAACCCGCCGCACCCATGCACTTGTAGGCTCCTGATCTCCTTGTATACATGTTGCTAGATCCACCACTGACATTGGCTGCTTGCACGTATCCTTGAAATTTTTAATAAATTGGCGGCGTAACTCACCCCATGATTCGATGGAATTAGGTGGTAAACCCTTTAACCAGGTTCGGGCTGTACCCTCAAGCATCATGGTAAAGTACTTTGCGCAAGCCGCTTCATCCACGTCCAGCATCTCCATAGCCATCTCATAGCTCTCAATCCAAGCCTCTGGAGCCAAATATGCTGTGTAGTTAGGCACTTTACGCGGACCCTTGAAATCTTTGGGTAATTTTACGCTTCGTAAAGCGGGGACAAGACACTGCACCCCAAAGGAACTCGCTGTGACCCCCGTCTCTGCTGTAGTTGTGTGAACCGGCGTCGTTTGGCGGATCTCCTCGCGGTCCGCAGGTCTAGCCCGGTTAACCGCCTCCTGAGCTTGCGCCTCTGCGCCCGCCGGATTATCCTGTCTGTGACGGTGTCGCCTCCGTTCACTACTGGACACCTCCGGTTCATCCCAATGCCTAGTATAACTCCGGCTGTGGCGGGATATTGAATGAAGCCTCTCCCTGCTGTAGGAGTACGCCTGTTGCTGTGTCAACGCCGTGTTGAGCAAATCCTTGACCCTGCGTGCTTCCATCGCTACGAGAGATGTCCCCTCAATGGGTAAAGCAGCTAGGCGTGAAGCGGTGGCGGCAATGTTGTCCTGGGGGTTTGAGTAATGACCCGGAGGAGTGGGGATGTGAGGCATAATCCGTCGATCTTGCTCCGTAGTGGGCTGCTGAACCGGTTCACCCCTCACTGGGGCTGCCCTCCGGTTTACCTCCGGATCATTGCTGGCTCCCGCTCCTGGCATCCCGAAGAGATTCATTGCCTCATAGACCGGCGATAGACGAGACTGGTACCTCCGATTCCTTACTCCCTGCGCGGAGGCCTGTTCCATCCTTAGCTGGAAAGCCTGAGAATCCAGCTCTGCCTGTCTTGTTGCTATCATAGCTTTCTCTGCCTTCAGATCCTCTTTTGCTTGCTCGATTCGGCCCCTCAGCTGAAGGAGTTCTGCATCGTGTTGCGCCTTGTCTGCTGGAGCCACCACTGCTACTGCCCGGGTTGTCAACTCCTCGATCAAGGCGGATAGAGCGTCAGAGGGCGAGAGGGCCTGACCGCTCCCCCCTGCACCAGCTTCTGATGTGATCGCCCCGTTCACCGTGGACTGTGGCGTAGGTTGTGACCCGGCCATAAAGACAGCCACCCGATTTGGCAGATCAAAGGGGTCCGGAATACTGTCTCCGTCGGACACACCCTCAGATCGGCCGTCCCGCAATAGATACAAGGACTCGGTCTCTCCGGATGAGGATCCATCATCGGAATAGACAACTGTCTAGCCACCAGAATCCGATCCGTCCTCGGCTTGGACTCCATGTATTGCTCCAACGAAAACACGCTTCATGGCAGGCTGAATCCGGGCCGATCTCGCACGCTGAGCCGGCTCGATGATGTCGGAGAAGATGTCCGGCTCAGGTCCCGGTTCGCCAATCTTGCCGATGAAGACGTGGATGCCGCCGAAGAGAACCCGGTACCCGTATTCGATTGAATCGGCCTCCGGGCCCCAGCCAGCGTCGTCGATGTAGATCCGGCCGCGGCGACTCTTGGTCATCCGGCCGACCGCGTAGCCCTTGAGTCTTTCAAAGCTGCCCTTCAAAAACTCGAAACCATCGTGCGGAGGCCCCACGGTGGGCGCCAACTGTCGTGGAATTACCACGGCAGATGTCCGGTTTAACGGACTTAGTTGAGGAACCATCGCACGGGTTAGCTTGAAGGGGTTAAAAGCACACAAAGGACACAGAGGGTTTATACTAGTTCGGCCCCTTCGATGAAGGTAAAAGCCTACGTCTAGTTTGGGTTGGTATTGCTTGGGCGTCGATGAACAGGGAGCGGATTGCTTGTCTGTGTCTCGACGGGTTGTTTCTTGTCCTTGAACCGTCGCCGGGTCGTCCCTTTATATAGAGGTGACGCCCGGTCCGGTTTACAGAGTCCCGAGGCCGGCTCATATTTGTGTCCGCCTCGGTCTCTGCTCTTTCTTCCTTGTCTCTCAGGTTACATGATAAGACGGTTTACAAACCGTAACTCTATACATGAGCCCTAAGCCTTCATGGGCCGTAATCTCTACTGAGCTTTACAATTATACAATTGTATCACCATAATCCGGTTTACCCTAGCCGGTTTACACCTGCTAGTAATATCCCTGACACACATGGCCAGGGAGTTGCACACTTATGTCGGCACAGTGAGTTGCACGATCTCATACGCATAGTCGCACATGAATTATTGTGAGAGGTGCACACGCTAGGCCGCGGAGTTGCACACTCTCGTCGGTATAGTCGCACATGCATGGCCACAGTGTTGCACGATCTCATGCGCATAGTCGCACATAAATTGTCATGGAAGGTGCTCACGCATGGCCGCGGGGTTGCACACTCTCGTCAACACAGTCGCACTCACACATGCATGGACACAGAGTTGCACAATCTCGTCCGCATAGTCGCACATGAATTGTCGTGGGAGGTGCTCATGCATGACCGTGGAGTTGCACACTCTCGTCGACACAGTCGCATATGCATGGCCACAGAGTTGCACAATCTCGTTCGCAGAGTCACACATGAGTTGTTATGGGAGATGCTCATGCCCGGCCGCGGAGTTGCACACTCTCATCGGCATAGTCGCACATGCATAGCCATAGAGTTGCACAATCTCATTCGGATAGTCGCACATGAATTGCTGGGGGAGGTGCTCACGCCTGGTCGCGGAGTTGCACACTCTCATCGGTATAGTCGCACATACATGGCCACAGAGTTACACAATCTCGTTCGCATAGTCGCACATAAATTGTCGCGGGAGGTGCTCACGCATGGTCGTTGAGTTGCACACTCTCGTCGGTGCAGTCGCACATGTATGAACACAGAGTTACACAATCACATCCGCATAGTCCCACATGAATTATCGTGAGAGGTACTCGCGCATGGCCGCGGAGTTGCACACTCGCGTCAGCACAATCGGTCATACATGGCCATGGAGTTGCACAACCTCGTCCGCATAGTCGCACATGAGTTTTTGTGGGAGGTTCTCATGCCCGGCCACGGAGTTGCACACTCTCGTCGACATAGCCGCACATGCATGGTCACACAGTTGCACAATCTTATCTGCATAGTCCCACATGAATTCCTGTGGGAGATGCTCATGTCCGACCACGGAGTTGCATACTCTTGTGTGCATAGTCGCACATGCGTGGCCGTGGAGTTGGGACATTCTTATAGGATAGTCTTTAAATGCGGTTGTGGGGCTGCACACGCGCGGCGACTACCAGGCAGTTGGTCAGGGCACCGGGACAGCAGACGAGATTGCACATTTCACTGTTAGAGAATAGTATGGGGTGATGCCACTTGTGAAAACTGCATGGACTGGGCAACAAACGAAGTTGCACATTTCACTAGGAGGCAGCTTGGGGGTGGAGGTACCATAGAGTAAAACTGCACGTCTACGGTGTACGAAAAAAGTTGCACATCTCTGTCAAGTAGTTGCACATCAACGGCTAGTCAGTTGCACAAAACGGAGACAAAATTGAAAAAAAAATTCGTCGAAACATATTCATGTGGGATCTAGTTTCGAAGAGCATGCCGTGAGGGTTCCAACCGTGAAAACGGATCTCAATTCAATGCGCAGTTTGAAAATTATGGTTTAAAAATTTTTTAAAACCACAAATTAAATATACAACAGAATAAAAAACCTGCACTCTACATCTAGAAAATAACTGTTTCGGGCATTTAGTACGTCATGAAGAAAAGGACCAGATGAATTTTTTTTCTAATTAAAATAAAAACAAAAAAGATAAGACATTTCTTTTTATGAATTAAAGATCAAAGTTTCTCTATACTAGCAAAAGAGCCCGTGCGTTGCAACGGGATAGAAAAAACACACGTTCTTAACCCAATAACCACGACTCGAGACCCTGCTAGGTAGATGTTCTTTATTTTAAAATGGCATCACATTTGTGTTCCCGATGGTGGTCTCAAACGTATTTGAATATGGTCAGTCCTAAGGCGTCTCTCTCTCACACACGTACGCGCGCTCGCACGCACACAATCGCTCAGAATAAGATGAGAAAAATGTTATTTTTTTCCCGTGAGGTTTTTCAGAGTTGTGCGTGCATGGTTATCAATGTTTTTTCCTCTCAATTTGGTTTTAATGTGTGTTTATTTGCAATTTGGATCGCCACCAGTGCGAAAGAAAAACGGACCGTGCACTATAGATTAAGTTTGCACCCAAATTAATAGTTTAGAAATATTTAACAGCTAAAAGTAACAGTTTATTTAGATTCTACACATTTTTCTAATCAAATTTCATATATAATATGTTAAAATCGGAGTTACGGTTTAAAAGATAAGGATATTTTTGTTTTAGATAAACTGCAGATTAATTAACCAAAAGGTTAGGGGTTTTTCTGTTAAAACACAAAAAAACGATTCGGCTGACTTAAATATGGATGGCGGGTTGATTACATGAAACGTGAGGGGTTTTTATGAGAAAATGCCAAAAACGGTTCGGTATAACTTAAACGTGTAGTGCGGATTAATTTACAGAAAACAGAGGGACTTTTCTGCAAAATGGCATAACGGACGGGCTGAAACCCAACTTTCTTTATTATTTTTCTCTATATTGGCCGGCTGCTCCGAAACGCCAGGAGCAGCCGGCCGCTGTGTAGACGTGTCACCCAAAGCCCAGAGCCCATAGCCTCCGTCTATCGACCTCACGGCCAGTGTGCAGCTGCCACGTCACCGCGCGCAATCCCCGGAACGGCCGCAGAGGGTGAGTGGCGCGAGCACGAGGATGCACGGACAGGCGAGAGGGAGGGAGAGACCGCGCGGATTCCGGTTGCTCGCTGTATGATGCGCTGCGGGCGCGGCTGCAGCTTCCTCCATCCAGGCGTCCACCCGATGCCGCTCCTCGCCACCCCACCCTATATAACGCCGCGCACGTCAGCGGCCACCGCGGGCCCCGCCACTGCCGCCTCTTCCGGTACCTGCTCCCTCCGGGTCCGCCTCCGCGCACCAGGGAGATCCGCCGCCTCCTCCTCCTCCCGGCTCCTTCGCGCCATGGCCGCCACCGGAACCGATGCCGCCGCCGCTCCCCCGTCCCTGCTCGTCTTTTCAGGTGACTCTCCGCTTCTCACGATGTTGCCAGTGGCGCGTGCGCGCGGCGTAGTCGGTGGGGGTACGCGGTCGTTTTCAGCACGCGCTAGCGTGTGGCACTCGGTGACGCCCGTGAATTGATTGGGATTCGATGGGCTAGGACAATCGCCATTTCGAGCTCGCCGTGCCACCGGTGTGCCGTGTGCGTATGATGAATAGTTGTGGGGCTAACATTATTTGACAGTTATGACATGGATACACATAGACAGAAAAGTGTTGTATTAATAGTTCCATTCGAAGAAACATGTTCAAATAGTTATATTGGGTGTCTTCTATCAGTCAGAGGAATTTCAGTAACATACTGATATTTCACTTTGTAAAACGGCACATAGCAATTATGGTAGCCTCCATATGTTCTAAGCTGCCTGTTTTGGTTCTTTTCTGGCCGGCTCTCATCTCATCTTACAGGACGAGGACCGGCACTTATATTTATTGTTAATAGCATTTTGGGTTTTATCCAGGTGGAACAGCATTTAATGGTGTCGTAGAAGAGTTGAAGAAAGTGACTACCCGGGTTGCGCATGTCCTACCAGTTTCTGATGATGGTGGAAGCACAGCTGAGATTGTTCGTGTGCTTGGCAAGTTAAAATCTCCAACATCATCATTCGTTTGCTTCTATAACCCGAAATAATATATTTAAAAATAACAATTACAGTCCAATCTTTTCTAATGTTGAACGTTAGCCTTCATGTCTTAGGTGGACCTGCTGTCGGTGACATAAGATCGAGATGCTTGAGGCTGTCCGATGAAAGCACTTTGGAAGCACTCTCCGTTCGGAGATTGCTTGGGCACCGTTTGCCTCTTGATCCTTCAGAAGCAAAGCTGGAGTGGTAGCAACTGGTCCTCACTCCCTCTATCGCTGATCAAAATATACCTTTCTTCATAATTACTTCCTTACTGGATAATTAGCTAGTTATTGTTCTGCTCTGTGTGACCAAGTGATGCTAAATTGTTGATTCGATAGGTACCATATTGTGGAAGGAGAACACTCTTTATGGGATGGTGTCTCTCGTCCCTACAGGGAAACAATCCGTGCATTTCTGGTCTACTTTCATAATGAGGTGTGCTCCTCTATAGTATTTTTTTTCATAAGGCTGGTGACTGCAATTTATTCTCTGTTGTATTTGTGACATAATTTCTTCTCCGCAGATCCTTCGGCGATCAATCGAAACATTTTGCTTCACCAATGGCAGGTGATTCTTCTAAGGTGAAATTTTGCAGTAAATCATTATTCTTGGCATTGTGCTTCCACATGAAACCGCTGTTTGCCTCTTACAACTGATGTATATATTTAATGGTATGATGCACATAAACGTAACCTAATGTTGCTTGTGACCTTACATTTTACTAGTGGATTGGGAGCATCATTTGACTGCTGTTTCTCCCAGCTTGCCTAATTATTTCCCTGACTGCTGTTTCATATATTCCTGCAGCATTGGGAATTTCTTTTTTGCTGGCGCACGCATATTCTTCCAGTCTTTGGATGCTGCGATCTTTTTGTTTTCACGTGTGTCACAAATCCCTGCAGAAAGTCTTGTGCTTCCAGTAATATCCACAAACGACAGGCTTACTCTGGGATGTGAATTATGGGTAATCTCAATTACCAATGTTTTCTTCCACACAATACAAGTTGTTACTTGCCCTCATGCTGGTGATTATTTATCTGCGCCCCTTCAATTTTAGTTCTAAAATGAAGTCATTCTTGCATGTGGAAACTGGCGGATTGTTTCCATTTTCAACATCACTCCTGTGAATATAACATCCAGTGATACTAAAAAATAAGTGCTATCTTACTTCTTTTATTAATACGGAACATTCCTTCTGAACATTTTTGTATTCTCAGGATGGAACTATTATCCGAGGCCAAAATGAAATATCACATCCAAGCAATGGCCGTAGAGAAGTTGTTGACAAGGTACCAGTATTTTTTTTTCAAGTTCTCCATCTAATAAAGTGTGTAATGGCGTTAAGTGATATTCTGAAGCTGATTTTGCATGGTAATGAATTCTTGGAATGACAACTGCAATTGGTCCACTGGAATCAGCATCCATAAAATTCAGTCTGTTCAACTACAGCTCATCCCCACAGCCGGCACAGCCTAAACAAAAAGGTGAAAGTGGAAAAAAGGAAGCGCCTAAAATAGTAGAATGGGTATATTCACTCGCGCCTGTTGAAGTGTATATGTGGATGGCCTAGCCCTTTCCACCAGTTCGGACTTTTGGTTGCGTTGGCTAGTGCATGAAGCTTAACATGGTATTAGAGTCTAAGTTCTTGAGTTCAAGTCCTGGCTTTCGCAATTTAT
>LR738711.1:577733595-577820877 GCA_902687465.1 Secale cereale | reverse complement strand
GTGTCCACGTATAGGCCTCTTGAGCCATACCTCTGAGTCTGTTCATGTGTTGACTTTCGACGCCACGCGTGAGAGGGGATGTTGAAGTGTATATGTGGATTGCCTAGCCCATTCCATCAGTTCAGACTTTTGGTTGTGTTCGCTAGTGCATGAAGCTTAACAGCGCCAACTGGCTTAAATATTCTTAAATACACCTTAAGTGGTTGAGCCTTGATATTTTTTCACCTCTGCTAATATCAAGGAAATTATTATTAAAGGGCAGCCTGGTGCACGTAGCTCCCGCTTGCGCAGGGTCCGGGGAAGGGTCCGGCCACTTTGGGTCTATAGTACGCAGCCTTTCCCTAATAGAAAAGGATTCAAGTATTTTAAGTTAAGGTTCCAAACTGTCACTGTGATGTTGAGTGCTACTTTTTGCTACAGCTTCTTGCAAATGTCAAGGTTTTGTCCCATTCAAGTGATATTCGTGTTCTGCACTTCCTCCTTTTACCTGTACATAATTGTTGGTTTCTCGTATGCTTGCTAACATCTTAACTTTTTATTTCCTTGCTTTTCTCTTTTGGAAAGGACTGTAATTCATGCACCGCACTTCCGTCAAGCATAAAGCGTGTCTTTTACATGTCAAGTGAAGGTTGCAACCTATTGCATGAGGTTAGTACTTAGTACATCAAATTTATCCTGACTAGTTAGACCCTATGAAGCTCTGATACGTCATCACCAATATGGCTATATGGATATGGGGACACAGGATAAGAGCCTTTGTGTATTAATATGTGTCAGTTTGTAATAAACATCACGGACTTAAATGGTGTATAATTGCTCATTATCTTGTAAAATTGGTATGCTACCATGATCTCTGAAATTTATATTTATTATCTACATTTTTTTACGAAAATTCTAAAAATCTGATGTCAGTTTTTTAGGCATGGCAAATAGAATGTTTGTCATGGCAATTTATATTGGCACGAGGATGGCAAATTTAGTTTGCAAGGAAGGCAATTTCCTGGAAAAACAATGAGGGCGCGATTTGATCTTCGTATTCCAGCCCCAAACCCAGTGTAAAATATACACCTGTAATAAAAACAGGTGGTGTTCAGTTCAGCGATGGTTGTTCGTTTTTTAGGTGTAGTTACACCGGTTTCCACCAAAAACCTGTATTACACCGGTTTTGAAAACAGACCACGACCCATTGTTTTTTTCCACCGTATTTCTCTCTTCCGGTGTTCCTCTCTCTTTCGGTCGAGTTGTTGGACAGACTCCGGAGCCACATGGACGAGGCGAGCTATCAGCCACAGGACCGCGGGATTGGCAGGTCGTTTGGCTCTTTCATGGGTCCTCGTTGCTCGTGCCGCCGTGCTGCTTGGCAGAGCTCCCGCTGGCTGGCAGGTTGACGCGGCAATGAGCAGGTGGCCGTATTGGTCAGGCGGAGAGCACGGTCGTGAGAAGTTGCGCGACGAGTTATTCGAGCCACTAGCCGTCGAAGACGTGAGGAAGATAATGACTGGGCAGCGAGGCTAAGCGAGCTCCGTGGTGGGCATCCGGCAAGAGGCCACACGTTTGCACGGGAGCAGCCCACAACCGCACAACCGTCATGAGATCGGCTCGAGGAGATTTGCGGCGGTAGGGAGTAGAAGAAATCAGAGAGGAAGGAGTGCGCAGGGAGGCAGATGTGTGCGGCGGCGTGTGAGAGGCCGGGCGGAGGTGTGCAACGGCGTGCAACAGGGGAGGCAGCCGAGGGGATAGAGCGGGGAGTTGCCGCTGGTGGCGATGATGTGTTGTTCGAAGAACTCCTCCATCAGGCCTGTATCCAAACGTGCTTTCTACACTTGTGAAATACTGGTTTCTTCAGTCAAACAGTAAAATACACCTGTATGGTATTTCCAGGCGTATAAATTTACATGTCTCCCAATCGGAGCCTGAACTGAGGCGGATTTGCCATGCTCGCCAACTAAACTTGCCATCCTCGTCGAACATAATTTGTCATGAAAAATGTTTGATTTGCCGTGCCTAAAAATCTGACACTCGCTGGATATTCGGGGTCCCTTTTGTAACTGCTAACTGGTGATACCAACCTTACTTCGTAGGTTTTTCCTGAAGCTAACCATACAGTTTTGGAGCAGCTAAGTAAGGTGGATTGCATTGTATATGCGATGGGGTCGCTATTTACATCAGTTTGCCCATCACTGGTAACCAGTCTGCTTTTGGTATTACTTTACAATATGATTAATTTTCTCTCTTGAAAACACGAAAACTTTGTTCCTCAGTGCATTGATAAAAATAAGTAGTTTTGGATTAGAAGGCTAAGACTGCTTAGGTCAGCAACAAGTCCAATAGGCTGGAAGCACGGACCGCCACCCATACCTGCTCCTGTACTGTATGATTTACAAGTACAATATTTATTTTAGAAATTTTCAGCATACCACCAGATGTCTTCGTTTTATACTTCTGACCACTTCTACCTCTTAGTAGTGGTTTGGCCTGTGTTTGACCATGTACTGTCTGTTAAGGTGCACAATTAATTGACCAGGCTTGGCTTTGAGCCTTTTACCATTCCGTATATTTTTGGCTTCAACTCGTTTTCTGATATGAAAAACATATGCAGGTACTGTGTGGCATTGGTGAGACTATAGCATCAAGGTCCATTCCCAAGGTAACTATACTAACTCACTTGATCAGATTACCTTGTTTTATGTGCTTAATTGCAGTATTATGTTGCCCCCTTTTGTCTTTGTTTCATTGTTCTATCTTCTTATCTACTCTGTTACCAAAACCTGATTAACGCTTTGCCACTTGGTAAGATAGGAGCCCCTGAGTGATAAGGAATGGGTTTGATATTGCGACCTTAGTGTGTCAATTAACTGGTTGATTCATCCACTGTTGAGTATAGGGGGAGACATGTGGCTCTGTGTGTAGCGGCTTGGGCTGAATTGTTGTGCGTGGCGCTCCCTCTCACACAGCCACCTATGCCTCCACTTCTATGTCACAGACCTGTGCTGGGCCTTATGGGCTTAAGTGGTGCTGGGCCAAGCCCACACTGGTTTTGTAGAACGACGGCTCGAGACGAGCCTGGCTTTGAATTAACAAAGCAATCAACCGGCCAGGAATTACAGCCAACAAGTACCAAAGCCCAACTCCACTAACAAGGAAAAAGAAAACACGAGCGGTCGAAAGATACATGGGAGCTGAGAACACAGCTTACAACACTACCCAAACTACAGGCACCAAACTAGTAGGAGATGAAGAACCGCCCTTGAAGCTCGAAACACCGGCAGCAAAGGAAGTAACAGCGACAATGGCATTGCCGGCCGCGTTGACCACAAACACGCCGAACACCTGCACTGGAAACTGAAAATATACCACACTTTCCTTCTCCCTTGTCGAAGAGGGACCCTACCCCTCGCCCTGGCTTGAAGCACGCCGCACCGTCGAGCGAGGGATGAGTTCACCCTAGAACTAGGAAAGGCACGGTCTTGGGGCCACGGAGCTGTTGCCAGGAAGGGGAACCCTTTCCCCTCCCACCCAGGCTCGAGGGTGACGGACCACCAGCGGACAGGGGGATGGCCAGGAAGTGCCAAACAGAGAAAAGCAAACCCGACATCGCTGGAACCTGCAAGTTATCGCTCAAACCCGCTGCAATCTCAAACCTCAGAACTAGGCACCACACACCTACACCTTCGTGGCCAGACGCCCCCCCCCCAAGGGAGGTTACGACGGCGAGAGCCGTTGCCACCCGAACCCGCATGAGATTACAAGAGATAACCTTGGGACGGAGGGGATCTCGGCGGTGCCATCAAGAAGGGGAGCCGTGCCCGCGGGCCTGGCCACCGTCGTGGTCGGACAAACCAACCAGGGATTTCTCTTGATTCTGACTAACACCACCAGACCTAGCCACCATTAGCCCGACGAAGTTTCATTGGCACTAGAATAGGTTGGAGCGGGCTAGAGGAAAGAGGGGAACCTTCAGATCTGAGGACGGAGGACCACTGGAGCAACCCACCGACCACATATTGAATCTGCCGTCGATACGCCACTCGTGCAGCCGAGGACGACGACCCACACCCGCGGGTGCGCCTTGCCAACTCCGGGCCCGCTACCCCGGCTGCCTAGGCCTTCCACGCAGGTGGAGCCGCCGGATCCCCCTCGCCACCTTCATCGGTGTCACGCGCGCGTGCCGGAGGGCACCTCTGGCTACGGCGGAGGGGGAGGGAGGGGGTGGCTGGCGGTTAGGGCAAACCCCGAGTCGCCTCAGAGGAGATGACGTGAACCCATCTTGTCACATGCCAAGTTATGGTGTTTCTAGTCTCTTTGTCAAGCAATCTGCAATCTGCTGCCTAGAGCTGACATGAGTAAAGCTGATGATCCCAACATCAAGTTTCTCCTTAATGAAGAAGCGACCAATTTCCACATGTTTTGTCCTATCATGTTGAACTGGGTTATTGGCAATGCTCATAGCTGACTGATGGTCACACCACACTCTCAAGCGTCCCTTCCTCAAAAGTTTCAACTCGTTCAGCTGGTTCTTCATCGAGAGCATCTCACTCAAATTTTGAGATAAAGCTCTATACCTAGCTTCTGCTATTGATCTAGACACAACTGTCTGTTTCTTGCTTCTCCATGACACCGAATTTCCTCCCACAATCACACAATAGCTTGATGTTGATCTTCTATCCTCTTGACAACTGGCCCCATCAGAATCACTATAGCCATCCGCATCAAGATGTCCACTCTTTGCAAAACTACAAACCCTTTTCCTAGAGTCCCCTTCAAGTATCTCAGGATTTTGCACTGTATCAAGATGGCCACTCCTGAAGTAGGGGCTGCACGACATACCTGTTAGGAACAACAACTTGTATTATTAGGAGGCCAAAGCCAACATATATACACATACATGAGGATGCCAAAAGGCTACAGGAGTATGCCAAGAGACTTAATGCAAAAGGTCAAAAGACATCACTAATATAACTCTAACACCCCCCCTCAAACTCATGGTGGATCCACAACACTGAGTTTGGAAAGGTGAAATCCATGTTGCGCTTTAGTCTGGGCCTTTGTGAAGAAGTCTGCTAGCTGTAACTCAGAAGGCACATACTGAAGAGCAACAACATGATCCTGCACAGCCGCGCGCACATAAGAAGCGTCAACGCCAATATGCTTGGTAAGCTCATGCTTCACGGGATCCTATGCAATACTGATAGCACCTGTACTGCCTGACAAGAGGGTGGTAGGTGTAGTAACAGAAACACCAAAATCCTCTAGTAACCATCGTAACCAAGTCACCTCTGCCGTCAGAAGAGACATAGCTCGCAACTCAGCCTCTACTCAAACGGGAAACCGGAGTCTGTTTCTTCGTCTTCCAGGCAATGAGAGAACCACCAAGAAAAACACAGTAAGCAGAAAGTGAACGGCGATCCGTAGGATCATTAGTCCACGTAGCATCCGAATAGGCCTGGAGCTGTAATGAGCTGGAGCGGGGAAAGAAGAGACGGTGAGAGATCGTGCCACGGAGATATCGTAGAACACGAAGAAGGTGACTATAGTGTACCGAAGTGTTAGAAGAAACAAACTGACTCAAGATATGAACAGGATAGGAGATATCCGGACGAGTGACGGCGAGATAGACAAGACTCCCAACAAGATGACGATAACGTGTCGGATCAGACAAGGGCTCACCATCAGAAGCGCGAAGGTGAAGATTGAGCTCCATATGAGTCTCAACAGTGCGCTCATCACTAAGAGCCGCACGAGTAAGAAGATCCTGTATATACTTTTCTTGGGAAACAAAAAAGCCATCAGAGGTGGAGGAAACCTCAATCCCAAGAAAGTAATGAAGAGGACCAAGATCAGACATAAGAAATTGCTCACTGAGACGGGCCTTGACAAAGGCAATGTACTCAGGGTCATCACCAGTGATGATCATGTCATCAACATAAGAAGAAGAGTCCGGCCACGAGCTGAAAGGTGGACAAACAACGCCGGATCATGAGCACTCGCTGAAAAACCAGCGGCGGCCACCACAAAGGCAAAACGCTCAAACCAGGCGCGAGGGGCTTGCTTAAGGCCATAAAGAGAGCGACGAAGACGGCATACCATGCCATCAGGAACAGAATACCCGGGTGGTGGCTGCATATAACCTCCTCACGCAACTCACCATTAAGAAAGGCATTCTTAACATCAAGCTGAGAAACAGACCGATGGCGAATAGAGGCCACAACGAGAAGTGTGCAGATAGTGGTCATATTGGCCACAGGAGCAAAAGTCTCATCGTAATCACGACCATGCTCCTGCTGAAAGCCACGAGCCACAAGACAAGCTTTGTAACGCTCAAGAGAACCATCAGAGCGAGTCTTAACTTTGTAGACCCACTTACAAGTGATGGGACGAACACCGGAAGAAAGAGAAACAAGATCCCACGTGCCGTTGCGCTCAAGAGCAGCAAACTCCTCTGTTGGGGAATGTAGTATTTTCAAAAAATTTCCTACGACCACGCAAGATCTATCTACCAGATGCATAGCAACTAGGGGGAGAGTGTGTCTACGTACCCTTGTAGACCGAAAGCGGAAGCGTCAAGTGACGCGGTTGATGTAGTCGAACTTCTTCGCGATTCAACCGATCAAGCACCGGACGTACGGCACCTCCGCGTTCAGCACACGTTCAGCTTGATGACGTTCCACGAGCTCTTGATCCAGTTGAGCTTCACGGGAGAGTTTCGTCGGCACGACGGCGTGGTGACGGATATGATGAAGTTACCGGCGCAGGGCTTCGCCTAAGCACTGCAACGGTATGACCGAGGTGTGTTTTTGTGGAGGGGGGCACCGCACACGGCTGGAGAGATCAACTTGTGTGTTCTAGGGTGCCCCCCTGCCCCCGTATATAAAGGAGCAAGGGGGGAGGCCGGCCGGCCCTCCTATGGCGCGCCAAGAGGAGCAATCCTACTAGGAATAGGATTGCAATCCTATTCCTAGTAGGAATCACCAAGAGGGAGAAGGGGGAAGGAAAGAGAGGGAGAGAAGGAGAGGGAAAGAGGGGCCGCGCCCACCTCCTCTAGTCCAATTCGGACTACTCCTTGGGAGGGGGCGCGCCACCTCCTGGCTGCTGCCCTCTTTCTTCCCTAAGGCCCACTAGGGCCCAACTTTCCCCCGGGGGGTTCCGGTAACCCCTCGGCACTCCGGTTAATTCCGAAACTTTCCAGAACTCTTCCGTTGTCCGAATATAGTCGTCCAATATATCAATCTTTACGTCTCGGACATTCCGAGACTCCTCGTCATGTCCGTGATCTTATCCGAGACTCCGAACTACCTTCGGTACATCAAAACTCATAAACTCATAATACCGATCGTCATCAAACGTTAAGCGTGCGGACCCTACGGGTTCGAGAACTATGTAGACATGACCGAGACTCATCTCCGGTCAATAACCAATAGTGGAACCTGGATGCTCATATTGGCTCCTACATATTCTACGAAGATCTTTATCGGTCAAACCGCATAACAACATACGTTGTTCCCTTTGTCATCGGTATGTTACTTGCCCGAGATTCGATCGTCGGTATCTCAATACCTAGTTCAATCTCGTTACCGGCAAGTCTCTTTACTCGTTCCGTAATACATCATCCCATGACTAACTCATTAGTCATTTGCTTGCAAGGCTTATTATGATGTGTATTACCGAGAGGGCCCAGAGATACCTCTCCGACACTCGGAGTGACAAATCCTATTCTTGATCTATGCCAACACCACGAACACTTTCGGAGACACCTGTAGAGCATCTTTATGATCACCCAGTTACGTTGTGACGTTTGATAGCACACAAGGTGTTCCTCCGGTATTCGGGAGTTGCATAATCTCATAGTCATAGGAACATGTATAAGTCATGAAGAAAGCAATAGCAGTAAAACTAAAGGAATCATAGTGCTAAGCTAACGGATGGGTCTTGTCCATCACATCATTCTCCTAATGATGTGACCCCGTTGATCAAATGACAACTCATGTCTATGGTTAGGAAACATAGCCATCTTTGATCAATGAGCTAGTCTAGTAGAGGCATACTAGGGACATACTATTTTGTCTATGTATTCACACATGTACTAAGTTTTCGGTTAATACAATTCTAGCATGAATAAAAGACATTTATCATGATATAAGGAAATACAAATAACATCTTTATTATTGCCTCTAGGGCATATTTCCTTCATCCTCTGCCATCGCAAACTGCCATTCAGGATGAACAATAGCATCGCGATAAGAGGTAGGCTCAAGTACAGCCGAAAGACCATATCGACTAGGAGAATAGCGGCCAGGGGGAGGGCAAGGCCGAGCTCGAAGACCATAAGTCGGCTGAGATGGCACGTCAGTGGATTTATCCACAACATGTGGACGGCGAGTATAATGGAAAGGAAAGGAGGGAAGTGGTGCAATCACTGGAGGTGGAGACGGAGAATGTGTCGGTGATGAAGGTGGAGAAGGGGAAGGTATCGGTGATGAAGGTGGAAAGTCATGCGATGAGGGAGAAGAAACCGTAGGAGAGGACGACGTCGGGTCGGCAATAGCAGGACGAGGAATAGGAATACTGGGCACAGAGGGAGGTGTATCTGGAAACGTAAGAAAAGAGATGTCCTTCGCTGAGAAAACCGAGGAGAATGGACGCGGGTAGAAGGGGCGAGACTCATCAAAAGTCACATCTCGGGAAATACGCATCCGGCGACCGGCAGGATCCCAACACCGATAGCCTTTATGCTCATCACTGTATCCGAGAAAGGCACACTCAACAGACTGAGCGGTTAGTTTGGTGCGTTCACGAGGGGCAAGCAAAACATAGCAAACGCAACCAAACAAACGAAGCACCGAATAATCAGGAGGATGACCAGAAAGACGCTCGAGAGGAATACCACCCTGTAGAGCTGTAGAAGGTTGAATGTTGATGAGATAGGTGGAAGTGGTAACAGCCTCAGCCCAAAAGTGAGGCGGAAAAGAGGCGGCGATCATCATCGCACGCGCTGTCTCAAGAAGGTGACGATGCTGGCGCTCAGCCACACCATTCTGAGTATGAGCACCAGGGCAAGAGAATTGAGTAAGAGTACCCCGCTCAGCAAGAAATCCTCGCAGTGCATGAGAGATATACTCATCAGCTGAATCTGCGCGAAAAACACGAATAGGAGTGGGAAACTAGGTGTGAACCATTGCAGCAATTTTTTTGTATATAGATAAGACCTCACTACGAGAAGACATGAAATAGATCCAAGCGTACCGAGAAAAATCGTCTATAAAGATAATATAGTAGCGATGACCCCCTTTTGAAGAGAAAGGAGCCGGACTCCAAACATCAGAGTGAACGAGGTCAAAAGGACGCTCGGACACTGATTCACTGTAAGGGTAGGGCAGACCCCAGAACGCCGCGATGAACCAAAGACGAGAGACGAGAACCACATAAATGGCCAAGATGATGATGCCACTACTGAAAAGAGCTGGTAGATGCAGCTACAGGGGCTGCGAGACTGGTGGCGGTGGCAGCGGAGGGAAGACGAAGCCAGTCAAGCTCCCAAGTCTCGCAGCCCTTGTAGCTGCATCTACCAGCAGAGCGTCCAGGGCCAGCACCAAGCAGAGCACCCGTGCGACGATCCTGAACAGAACACGAATCAAAGTCGAGAATGACCCTACAACTAGAGTCAACAATCTGACCACCAGATATGAGTTGCATGGTAAGCCGAGGAATATGAGCGACAGAGGGAACATGAAATGAAGAAGTGCTAAGAGTGCCTCGACTAGCTACAGGGAGGGGAGTGCCATCAGCCTTAAGAACACGAACAGGAGACTCGACAGGTCGAACGGAGGTCAAAGTGGAAGAATCATACGTCATATGAAAAGACGCTCCAGTATCAAGAATCCATGGGGATGTACCTGAATGAATGGAAGGTGGTTTCTCAATGCCAGAAGAGTTAGTCACGGAACTTGCAGAAAAGGTCGGTGAAGAATCCCAAGCATCAAGCAGGCATCGCAGCTGTGCAATCTCATGCGCAGATAGGGACACGGCAGAAGCTTCGGTAGAAGAGATCGACGTAGAAACATATGACGACGATGAGCAGTCGCCACCACCCGTGGAAGCTGCATGTAGATTCGACCGAGAGTAGCGAGTCGACGTAGAGCCACATGTGGAAGCCACATGGGGAGTCGACGTAGAGCGGTCACCGCCGTGCGCGGAAGCTGCGAGAGGAGTCGGCGTAGGGTGATCACCGCCGCGTGCGAAAACCGCGAGACGAGTCGGTGTAGAGCAGGCACCACCATCGTGGGCGAAAGCCGCGAGAAGAGTCGATGAATAACGACCATCATAGCCTGCTGAAGACGCCGTAGAGGACAACGTCACACACGGACGATCACCAAGCACCGAGCGACGGCGCATGTGCGAGACGTGATCAATATACGGAACACCGTCGGGAGTCTGCAGGCAGCGACGAAAATGCAGGCGTGGCGTAAATGCCATATCAGTTTTTTTCCTTTTTTTTCTTCCTTTTTTTTGCACTAAGGGACAACCAACAGAATCAGCCCAAAAGGCAGACGTGCACCCAGCGTGCAATCAGCCCAAAAGGCACTCATGCGCGAGGCAAGCACCAGCGGCCTAAACCAGAAGAAGCAGTGGCGGCAAGGGCGCTCGATCCAGAGGACGAGCACGAGCAGGAGCGCCCCGTTCGAGGGCGGCCGAATCGGGAGACGGGCGTCCCGATCTGGACGTCGGACCGGGTCCAGTTCCCCTCGTCTTCTCTCCAACCAGAGGAAGGGATCGATGGCGGCGATCGGCGGAGAAGTCGCGGGGCCGCGGCCGGGAGGAGGCGGCGGCCGGCAGAGAAGTCCGAGGACGCGAGCCGGGAGGAGGCGGCGGCCGGCAGACGTGCGACCAAGGCGGACTCGATCCAGAAGAGGCGGCGGCCGGCAGAAGTGCGACCAAGGCGGACTCGATCCAGAGGAGGCGGCGACCGACAAACGTGCGACCAAGGCGGACTCGATCCAGAGGAGGAGGGCAGCGACGGCTCGAGCGGCTCCTTGGCAGGCGGAAGAGGAGATCCAGCGGGCGGCCGGATCGGCGGCTGGAGGCGTGTGGGTAGCGGAGGTCCAGCGGGCGGGTGCGGTGAAGCAGCAACGGACAGCCACGGGGAAGGAGCAGTGGCTGCCGGCAGGGAAGAAGACGGCGACGAACGGGAGTACCGGCGGACATGAGATGGATCGGAGGACGCACGAGTTGCGCGCGTGGGAAAAAAAACCTAATGCTCTAATACCATGTTAGGATCAGCAACTTGTATTATTAGGAGGCCAAAGCCAACATATATACACATACATGAGGATGCCAAAAGGCTACAGGAGTATGCCAAGAGACTGAATGCAAAAGGTCAAAAGACATCACTAATATAACTCTAACAATACCATCATGCCCATGTCACTCAAGAGGTCCAAGGTGTATTTCCGTTGGCACAAAGATATTCTCTTCTCTGTCTGGCCACTCTTATGCCAAGAAAGTATTTTTTAGGTTGCCCAAGTCCTTTACCTCAAATTCCTTGCTGGGTCACCCCTTCAATCATTTTATTTCCTCCTCATCTCCAGTGATGATAATGTCATTCACATAAACCGCAAGAATGGCGATCTTTCGATCTGGGTATCTATAGAACACCGTGTGGTTAGCGTTACATTGACCGTACCCCATATTACAAACAGCTCGTCTGAATCTATCAAACCATGCCCTCGGCGTTTGCTTGAGTCCATACAAGGATTTCTTCAGCCCACATACCTTCCTCGTAGCCTGTTTCGTAGCAAAACATGGTGGTATCTCCATGTATACCTCTTCCTGGAAGTCAGCATGTAAGGTCATTCTTGTCATCTAATTGGTGCAATTTCCACTCAAAGTTTGCAGCACAAGAAATCTACATCCTTACTATGTTCACCTTTGCCACTGGAGCAAACATCTCACCAGTCAATTCCATAAGTTTGACTATATCCTTTGGCGAGCAATCGGGCCTTATAGTGTTTCACCTTCCCCTTAGGATTCTGCTTCACGGTATAGATCCAGTTACAACTCACTGCTTTCTTTTCTGTCGGCAATGTGGTTGGCACCCACGTCTTGTTTTTCTTCAGTGCTTCCAACTCCTCTGTCATCGATTCGCACCACTTCGGATTTTGCTTTGCAGCCTTCCAATCCTTTGGGATTGACACAGTTTCTAGAGAGGCAACAAACACTATAGGAAGGAGACAAAGCCTCATAAGACACAAAATTGCCAATGTCATGGTGATCACAAGCATCTTGCCGCGGTAGAACCTTCCTTGCCGCTTCACGTGTTGCCTTTCGCAACGCTATAGGCAGTTCCACTATGTCAGATGAGCTTCAAGATGGGAGTGGGCTGACAATACGGATTGGACATTGGTCCAGCCCAAAATTTCAAGGCCAATGGGTTTTCTGGGTTGGCTTCGTATGCAAACTGGGCTAGAGAAGCTGGCCACCACTGGCCCGTCGGGACAAGCGGGTCGACCCAAATTTGGTTGCCCTATGTTGTATTATGCCGTTACGATAGCATATGCCTTTGCTATGGGTGCTAGCCTTGTGTTTATCCAATTTTTTTAGGTACTTACCGAAATTCCATTTGTTCTAGAGTTACAAATATACTAACTTGTGATGCTAACACGTTGATGATATAGAAATGAAGCTGCATATATGCCTTGTTTTTCTTTGAACAAATAAATTCTAGACATCCTAATATGCTAAAAATTTCTACCGCTAAATGATGCTATTTGAAAAGATTTTATTGTATTACTACTCCCTAATTTATGCAAAATTTAGTATTAAAATGGGCCGGACCATGTTACCAATGGGGCTGGACCATTGGCCGGCTCCATATCCCCAAACCAAGCAGAGGGGCCAACTCCATGTCCCAAACTAAGCAGAGGGGCCAACGGGTACCAGGTCCGGGACAGAGCGGGCCGGCCCATTCCCATCCTTAGATGAGCTTGTATCACTGCCTTGCTGCTCCCCCCTGCAATTGTGGTTGTCGTCATGAGTACAATATATAGGGCATTCTTCTGCCACCGACCTTGAACAGGAACCTCGAGAGTACTAATCTCAATTGTACCCACAGCTGGCTGGACCTGAGCCTTCACATCATCATCATCAGTGAGACTACCAACCGGAATTGCACCCATTATTGGCTGGTCCTGAACCTGCACATCATCATCAGTGTTAGTGCCCACATAATTACCTTGAGTAGTAGACACATCCTTCTCCCCCTCTTGACCATGTTTACCGAAAAAGGCTTTCGCCCCGCTTTATATATAAAGCAAACCACCAGAGCACAATAACGAAACAAGGTTCAACCCACGCACACACACACACGCAGGCAAAGGTACACACACAAGGTAGCACACGACACAAGTACGGGGTACTGCTGAGGGCACAGCTCAACAAGCCCTACAAAACACACACGCCCAAACCCAACACTGGGTGGGGCAGCCACATCAGGCTCTGGAGGAGGCGGCGGAAGCGGCGGAGACAGACGAAGCGCCATCGAGCGAAGGTCGGCGATGAAGGTGTTGATGGCGTCCCGGTCGGGAGGGCGGCTAAGCGGCCGCCAGAGCTGCAGGTAACCACATAGTTTAAAGACAACGTCAGTTGCACGTTGAAGGGGAACGCGCTGGATCACGAGCTTATTGCGGACCGTCCAGAGCATCCACGCGAGCACTCCAACAGAGAGCCACCTAATGTGGCGGACCGAAGGAGGGATGGCCTGAATCTCCGCGAGGAGGTCGGTGGGGTTGGTGTGGCACCAATGACCGCCCACGGCCTCGCGAAAACAACTCCAAAGGAATTGGGCCGTGACACACGCAAAGAATATGTGGTTCGAATCCTCCACCGTACCGCAAAGGGGACACATCTTGTCCCCAGGGCCATTACGTTTGAGCACCTCCACCCCAGAAGGTACCCGACCCCTAATCCATTGCCACAAGAATATCCTGATCTTGAGCGGCAGCTTGATGGCCCAGACAGCAGTGAAAGCCGCCGGGGCGATGGCCTGGTACAAGGACCGAGTGAAGAAATGGCCCGAGGGCTCAAGGCGCCATCATATGCGATCCGAGACCCTGTCTATGTCGGGGGTGTGGAGGGCGATGCACTCGAGCATCTCATCCCAGGCAGCAACATCTGGGGGACCAAAGGGGCGCCGGAACGCGAGGCGCCCAAGATCCGAAAGTGCGACCTCGACAGAGATCCTAGGCTCCACCGCGGTGGAGAATAAGTCCGGGAATCGGGCGGTAAAAGGGACGTCACCCGCCCACCTATTGAACCAGAACAATGTAGCAGAGCCGGAGCCGATCGAGATGGACGAGCCGATGCGGAGGACCGGAAGCAGCTGGATGATAGACTGCCAGAACTGGGACCCTTCGGAGCGCTGACAAAAGGCTAGCGGCTGACCCCGAAGGTATTTGTTTCTAATGATGTCAAGCCAAAGACCGCCCTCACCATTGGCAATCCTCCAGAGCCATCTGGTCAGTTTCACAGAGTCGAAGTGGTCAAGCTTTGCAAACAATAGACTGATCAGTCGGCTCATCATAGAATGGCTCAGACTTCCTGAAGGTGACATCCATACTTACAAACATGCGTTCCGAAGAGGGACTCCAACACTTATACCCATGCTGACTAGAGGAATAACCCACAAAAACACATTTCACTGCCTGTGGGTCCAATTTCCCATGGTCTATCATCCCGAACAAAACAAGCACTGCCAAATAACTTTAGGAGGGATGACAAACTTACTTTTTCCAGACAACAACTCACTTGGGGATTTCATACGTAGTATCCTGGAAGGTGTCCGGTTGATCAAGTATGTTGCTGGCATGACTACTTCACTCCATAAGAACTTGGGCACATTCATCGTGTACATGAGCGAGCGAGCTACTTCCAAAACATGAAGATTCTTTAGCTCTGCCACACTGTTTTGGGGAGGGGTATCTGAACAACATGTTTCATGAAGAATACCTTGGTCAGACAAGAAGCCCCCAAAGGTGTGGTTCACATACTCCGTGCCATTGTCAATCTTGATCACCTGCACCTGAAACTGATTCTTCACATAGGCGTGGAAGTTCTAAAAACAGCTAAGTGTTAGAGTTATAATATAAGTCATGTACCCCTTTGTATTTATCCCGTTGTATAAGGGGTTTCCTGCATATGTTCCACCTGTACATGTATATATATACCGGCCTATGGCCTCATGGGAATACAAGTTGCTTTCCTAACATGGTATTAGAGCTTTAGGTTTTTCTCTCGCATGCGCAACTCGTGCTCCTATCGATCCAATCTCGCCGATCGATCCTCCCGTCGCTCGCACGCCCGATCTCGATTCGCTCGATCCTCTCGTCGCTAGCCAGGGGCGCCCGATCTCGATCCCCCACGATCCTCCCGTCCCAGCCGGATCCTCCCGTCGCTAGCCTGGGGCGCGCTCGATCGGGGCGCGCTCGATCTGATCCTCCCGTCGCTAGCCAGGGGTCGCCAGCCGGATCCTCCCGTCGCTAGCTGGGGTGCCCGATCCCCCGCAGCGCTCGCCTTCAGTCGCCAGCCGGGGCTAGCCAGGGGCGCCCGATCCGCTCCTCCAGTCGCTAGCCGCCTGTCGCCAGCCGGATCCTCCAGTCGCCGATCTCCTGTCTGCGGTTCCCGTCGGTTCCAAAAAAAAAAAAGTCTGCTGCATCAGGCTATGTTGCTGTCCCTCGCTGTCCGGTGATCTTTGATGGTACTAACTACACTGAGTTCATTGGCTTCATGCGCATTCACATGCGTGGCATCCGTCTCTGGGGTGTTCTTTCTGGCGAGGTCTGCTGTCCGCCACGTCCGGTTCCTCCGGTGGCTCCTATTCCGCCGACTCCATCGGTTCTTCCTACGGATGCTAATCAGGCCGCCAAGGATGCGGCTAAGCTTGCTGATGAGGCTGCTGATCGTGCTTATGATGAGAGGGTTTTGGCTTATGAGGAGGCTCTTCAGACGTATCATGGTGCTCTGTCTGTTTACACCCAGTGGCTTGATGATGATGCATCAAATAAGTCATAGCAGTCGATAAAGGTAACAAAATATTTCATTCCATTCACCGACACTATTGGGCTAGTCCAACATCCAAATGAATAAGCATAAAAGGAGATATGCTCCTAAGCCCCTTACCCACATATGAGCTCTTGTGTGTTTAGCATATTCGCAAGTGTCACATGTCAACTTGCCTTGCCCTATTCCACACATAACATCTGGAATATTCTATTCATCTTATCAAAAGATACATGTCCAATCCTACAGTGATGGATCACCACCAGCTTCTCCTTGTCCTCCATGGTCGCAGCACACACCAAGTCCGACTGCACCCCCTGGTCCACATACCAGAGCCCCCTACGCCTGGTGCCAGTCTCAACCGTCTGGCTCATCTGGCACTCCTGAATCAAACAACCGAACTTGTCTAGAGTCACACAACAGTCTATTTGATCAATTAGAGCACTCAAAGAGACCAATAGACAGGAAAAGCTGACACATGTAAAACTGAGGATAGGGAGATGGTCGAATTGCGCTTTACTGTGCCAACCCCTATGACAGGCTGTTTTGTACCATCGGCAGTTTGTGTAGTGCCTTTGTGAGTAGGAGGATGTTATTGTAAGACTCAAACATACAGAATTTACCCGCAACACACTTAGATGCTCAAGAGTCTAGAACCCATTTTGGATCATTCTCATTAGTAGCAAGAGATGCCTTTTCAGGATTACCTTCATCAGTGGAGGCCCAGTGTGCAAAGTCTTCATAGGCCCATTGTCCTCTTGAACTGCCATGTGTACCCTCTACCCCCTGAGTTTCCCGAGTATCCACCTCTGCCCATAGTAGTGTGACCCCCTGAGTTCCCCGAGTATCCACCTCTGCCGCTCCCCCCTCTGCTATATTCCCTGCCTCTGCCATGAGTTGGACAGTCCCACTTCAAGTGACCTATTTCCCCACAGGTACGCTCAGCACAACCTCCACGTTTGCTTGCTCAAGAGATAGCTGCGCCTCCTCTTGAGTCGTCGCTGCAATAACCCTCTGAGCCCAACTCAGATAATTGGTAGCCACCTCAGGCTTGATATCCGTGGGCGTTAACTCGATCTCCTGAGCCACTTCCTGTCGAGAAATGATGGTCCCGGAGTTTGAGCCTGTAAGGAACAGAGTGAGCTTCTCGACAGACTCAGCAAGGCCTTTGATTCACCCATCTTCCTGACCAGCTACACACAGCAGCAGCAACGCCTCTGCAGTAGTTCCAGCGGCAGCCTCAGCACTGACTCCTCTTCCCGTTCAATCAGTAGCAGTAGAACCAAATCAGCAGCAGCACATCACTTCATGAAGAGCTCTGTGGAAATTTCTGGATTCAGTTCCACATTGCTAGCTACAGGTAGGGCACATATATATGTACACTAGTGGGCCTTTGGGCCACAGACACATACACACACACAGCCCAACACTCCCCCTCAAGATGAATGATATCTATCTATCATTTCCCATCTTTTTACATGCTAAATTACATTCTTTGACACCTAAACCTTTAGTTAGACTATCTGCTACTTGGTTCCCTGAGCTTACATAATTTAATTCTATTATACCCTCATCTAACTTCTCTTTAATAAAGAAGCGATCAATCTCCACATGTTTTGTTCTATCATGCTGGACTGGGTTGTTGGCTATGTTGATAGCTGATTTGTTATCGGACCACACCTTCACAGGGCCCCTTCTCATCACTTTCAGTTCTGTTAGAAGATTTCTTACCCACAACATTTCACTAAGGCCTAATGACATAGCCCTGTATTCTGCTTCAGCCGTCGATCTAGATACAACTGATTGCTTCTTGCTTCTCCATGACACAAGGTTTCCTCCAACAAACACACAATATCTGGAAGTAGACCTTCTGTCATCAAGACAACTCGCCCAATCAGCATCACTATAACCATCTACATTCAAATGTCCATTCTTCTTAAACCATAGCCCCTTCCCTGGACTACCTTTTAGATATCTCAAGATATGGTGTACTGCATCTAGATGGCCACTCCTAGGATCATGCATGTATCTGCTTACCACACTCACAGCGTAGGGAATGTCAGGTCTTGTGTGGCATAAGTATAAGAGTCGCCCAACAAGCCTTTGATAATTCTCCCTATCCACTTGTTCTCCTGACTGTGCAGAAAGCTTGTGGTTTTGATCAATAGGTGTTGATGCAGCCCGACATCCAAGCATACCTGTGTCACTAAGTAAGTCCAAAACATACTTTCTTTGAGAGAGAATTATCCCTTTAGGAGACCTTGCAATTTCAATGCCTAGGAAATATCTAAGGTGGCCAAGATCTTTCACCTCAAATTCCTTGCTTAGGTTCTTCTTCAATTGCAATATCTCTACGTCATCATGTCCTGTGATTATGATATCATCCACATATACTGCAAGGATTGTAATCCTACGCTCTGAGTGTCGATAGAACACCGTGTGATCACCATTGCATTGCTTATACCCCATGTGGCATACCGCATGCCTAAACCTGTCAAACCACGCTCGTGGTGACTGCTTGAGCCCATATAGTGACTTTCTCAATCTGCACACCTTTCCGACGGTCCTAGAGTGGAGAAACTAGGCGGAATCTCCATGTACACCTCTTCATGTAGGTCGCCATGCAAGAAAGCATTTTTAACATATAACTGATGTAAAGGCCACCCAAAATTAGTCGCGCAAGAGATCAGGATCCTCACTGTGCTCATCTTTGCCACCGGTGCAGAAGTCTCATCATAGTCAATCCCATATGTTTGACTATATCCTCTGGCAACTAGTCTTGCCTTGTACCTTTCGATTTTCCCTTCTGGATTTTGCTTCACTGTGTATATCCATTTACAACTAACAACCTTGTTTCCCTTAGGAAGATATACAAGTTCCCAAGTTCTATTTTTTTCAAGGGCATTCAATTCCTCAATCATGGCATCATGCCACTTTGGATCTTGCTTCGCGGTTTTCCAGTCTTTTGGAATTTCCACTGATTGTAGTGATGAAACAAAATCTCTATATGCAGGGGACAAAGATGCATAAGAAACATAATTGCTTATGTCATGCTCAAAGCCATACCTTGATGGAGGCTTTCCGGCCTTGATGCGAGTTTGCTTCCGCAAAGCAATTGGCAACTCAAGAGAGCTATCTTTCCCAGATGGAGTGGGTGTGCCGCATGGTGTATCGGTTGTTGATGGAGAGGTTGACAATATCACTTATTTCTGGCCCTCCTTATTCTGCCGATTGTACCTGCTGCTCCAAGTGTTGCAACTCAACATGCTCTACAGGTTGTTGCTGCTCTAGGAGCACCTTCCTTTGGTTTCTCCTTGTATACACCTGTAGTTTTTCTTCTTCATTTACTCGTCTCCATGTTTGCTCACATGCTGGTTCATTCACCGGACATGGAATAGAACCAATTACTACCTTTGACCTCCTTGCTTCTTCACCATCCTCGCTACTTGATTCACCGCATGGTGTATCGGTTGTTGATGGAGAGGTTGACAATATCACTTATTTCAGGCCCTCCTTATTCTGCCGATTGTACCTGCTGCTCCAAGTGTTGCAACTCAACATGCTCTACAGGTTGTTGCTGCTCTAGGAGCACCTTCCTTTGGTTTCTTCTTGTATACACCTGTAGTTTTTCTTCTTCATTTACTCGTCTCCATGTTTGCTCACATGCTGGTTCATTCACCGGACATGGAATAGAACCAATTACTACCTTTGACCTCCTTGCTTCTTCACCATCCTCGCTACTTGATTCATGTCCCCCCTCTCGACCATCAACATCAACATTAGGGGGTTCAAGATCAAACAACGAGCTAAGGTCTGTCCTCTCACCATAATATGGCTCGGATTCGCTGAACGGCACATCCATGCTCACAAATGTGCGTCGCTCACTCGGGCTCCAGCACTTGTAGCCTTTCTGTCCCGATGGGTATCCAATAAAGATGCACTTCACTGCACGTGGATCTAGCTTCCCCACTGAGGGTCTATGATCCCTCACGAAACAAGTGCATCCAAAAACCTTGGGTGGAACCACAAATTTGTTCTCACCTAGCAGCATTTCGCATAGAGACTTCATCCCAATCACTCTTGATGGCATGCGATTAATGAGATATGTAGCTGTCATCACAGCCTCACTCCATAAGAATTTTGGCACGTTCATCGTGTACATCAATGACCGAGCCACCTCTAAGATGTGGCGATTTTTCCTTTCTGCCACTCCATTCCGAGGTGTATCTGGACAAGAGGTTTGATGCAATATACCTTGTGCTGACAGAAAAGCACCAAATTCCTTATTCACGTACTCTGTCCCATTATCTGTCCGGATCATTTGAACTTGTGTGTTGAACTGATTCTTCACATAGGCATAAAAATCCAGAAAGCATCCAGAAAACATTTGAACACCTCATCCTTGTGCCTCATAAGGTATACCCATGTCATGTGAGAGTAACAATAAATAAATGTAACAAAGTACTTCATTCCACTAACAGAGATAACAGGACATGTCCGCACATCTGAATGAACAAGCACAAAGGGAGATATACTCCTAATCCCCCTATTTACATAAGACTTCCTTGTGTGTTTGCCAAAATCACAAGCGTCGCACAAAAGCTTACTCTTATCCACCCCACACATTACATCAGGATAGACTTTGCTCATTTTATCAAAAGACATATGTCCCATTCTACAATGTAAAAGTATCACAGTAGCTTCTTTCTCTCCCATCATCACTGCTAACACGGTAGGCGTTGCGGTGTTTGGAACCTCACGATCCATGTACCATAGCCCATTATGCCTGGTTCCGGTCCCAAGCTTCCTCCCTGTTCGCCTCTCCTGAATTATACATATTTTTTGGTCAACTATTATTCGACAATCCAAATCATCTATCAAAGCACTCATTGACACGAGATTGACCGGAAAAGCAGGAACATGCAAAACCGATGAAAGTTTAATAAGTGGTGTGCATTGTATTGTGCCAACGCCTTTAATGGGCTGTGAGGTGCCATCGGCTGTTTGGATAGTTTCCTTACGTGTGGATGGATATTGAGTATATGACTCAAACTCATTCGATGTGCCCGCAACATGTTTAGATGCACCTGAATCAAGGATGCAATCAGGTTGTGATACTAGTGAGGAAGTAGATGTGTGGGCACAATTACCTTCATTGGCATAAGCAAAGTGAACAAAATCACCAAATGTGATGTCTCCTTGGCCTTTAGTCCCCGCATTCTCCATCTTCCTTTTCAACTTCCGCAACTCTTCTAACTCTTCTACAGAGAACTCAACTTTGTCAGAGGATTCATCTTCATGGACCGCCACATTTGCTTTGTGACCAATCCTATACCCTCGACCTCTACCTCCTCTTGTTCCACCTCGGCCATTTCCTCTCCCTCTTCCACGGGTAGGCACGCGCGGGGCATGACAATCACGACTCAAGTGCCCTGTCTCACCACAATTGAAACACCCTTGGTCTCACTGTTCCTTACTATGAAGGCATAATGAGATGGAGTTGTTATATTGTTCTTCATCACCTTCAGTCTGACCTCTTGTGCAATTGCTGCTATAGCTTCCTCCAAAGTGGGGAGAGTGGGTTGGTGGAACATAGTAGCGCGTCTTCCCTCAAATTATGAGTTCAAACCCTTGAGGAATTGGATCACTCGCCTACGTTCAATCCACTTCTTAACAGTAGATATGCAATCTGCATGTGGTAACTAGAGAGGGTCGAAGTGATCTAGATCGGCCCATGATCGCTGCAGCTCAGCAACATACTCCATTACAGTGTGCTCCCCCTGTCTCAGATCACTAACTCTCTCTTCTGTCTCCAACATCAACATCACATTCCCTTTCCTAGAGAGTAGCTTCGACAGAGTTTTCCATACCTCAGAGGCATTTGAGATTGTCTCGACAGTTGCAACAATGCTCGGAGACAGGGAATTTAACATCCATGCCGCCACCAACGAATTGGTGGTACTCCAATTCCTCCATTCTGCGCTCACCTTGCCCACTGGCTCAGTCGATTCTCCTTCAACAAAGCTCTCTAACCCCTTTGTCTTTACCGAAAAAGGCTTTCGCCCCGCTTTATATATAAAGGAATGGTCAACAACAACCCGGTACAAACGCATGCCACCACAACACACGCACACACCCAAGACAGGATACATAGGCACTGATCGCAGCAACACCACCCCTAGCACTACAAGAGCAGCCGGGGGCTGAACCGGGAACAGCCACCGCGAAGAAATGAAGCCGCATATGATGAACCATGGGCTCAAGGGAGGCGCCTTCAGGAAGGAAACGACACCAGAGCGCCGCCACCGCCCGATTTGAGGATCAGAGTTTCCCCTGGAGCAACACGACGGGCAGTGAGAGCCGCGACGACGCCTTCAAGAAGGGAACGAGCTTCGCCGTCGCCGGTCCGTCCGAAGATAGAGCAAGTTTTCACCCCGGCCAACACTCACCGCCATCGAACGCCACACCCCAGCTACCACGCCGCCCACACGGCCATGGCCACCAGGCAGCACCAAGCCACGGGCTCTGCTCATGAGCATCGCGCTACCACCACCAGGACCGCCGTCCAGGCATCCAAGACCTTGACACCACCTCACCAGGGATCCACCGCTACCCCAACCAAAGAGACGAGCGGAAAGATCACGCCTTTTACACCCCTGGGCAACCCCCTGCGCTGAGACCCAAAAGGCCGGTCAAAGTGGTCTCCATCGACCCGTCCTGCAGCACCGGGAGCGAGACGAGCTCTGTGTTGCGGCACCATGTGCGAGACGAGCTCTGTCCTGCTGCACCGTGCGCGAGACGAGTTCGGTCCTGCTACACCGTGCGCGAGACGAGGTCGGTCCTGCCACACCGGTCGCGAGACGAGCGATGGACCGCAGCTGGGAGAAGGACAACCCTTCGACGAAGTAACGGCCGGACGATGAGGAGAGGGAGCAAAGGCCGACACAAGACTACTACGGACGAATCGACGTCGGAACATGCCAGCCGCCGCCGTGGAGCCACCCACGGCCGGGACAGTAGCCACGCCGGGCCACTGCCCAACCCACGCTGCCCGGCGAGCTCGAAGCGTGAGAGGCCGGGCACGCACAACCACCAGCACGGCCGGCCGCCGCAACCACCAGCTGACCCCCGTCGGGGGGCCAGGACGAGTCTCGTCCACCGGCGACTAGCCTAACCACCACACCGGACCCCCACCAGCGCCAGCAGCCATCGGAGGCGACCGGTCCGCGCCGCCACAGCCCGTGCCGCCCGCGAAGCAGCGGCCGAAGGAGCCGCCCCTCACCACCACCCCGAGCACACCTAGCCGCCACAGAACACCGCCGGCCTTCCCACACCACGAGCAGAACCCACCCCGCCGCCAAGGAAGCCCAGGGCGCCGCCGAGCCGCCCAGATGCCGCGCGGCCCCGGACCAGCAACGCTCCTCCACGCAGGGACACCGGCCCGCGCCGATCTCCGCCGCGCCAGTGAGAGACATGGCCCCGCCGCCGCCAGCACCTACCGGGCTTTGCCCGACGGCGGCGAGGGGAGGGAGGGGGAGGAGGCCTAGAGGCCGGCGGCGGGTGTGTCCCCTTGGTCGCTCGCGGGAGCGACGCAAGGGGAAGGGGTCTGTCACCCTAGTGCCGCCTCCTCCGAGGCGGCGGCGGGGCGGTTTTTCCCCTGCGCGCGGGTGGCTGGCGTCGCGGGGCGCCTCCCCTGCCCGCAGCGTCGGGTCCCGGCCGGCTCTGCTCCGGTGCTCCTCCCCGCGTCCTCGTGGCCCTCCGGCGTTGCCTCCTCCTCCCCTCTCCCCCCTACGGCGCTCGTGGGGTCCGGTGGTCTCGGGCGTGCTGGCGGCGGATCTGGGCATCCCTGCCCAGATCTGGTGGCGGCCGGCGACCTTGTGGAGGTGGTGGTGTTGCGGCCGGTGTCCGCGCTGCTCCGGTGCGGGATGGCGGGGCTTCGGGTGGATCTGACCAGGGAGTGGAGGCGCAGGTGATGTGGTGGTGGCAGGTTGATTGCGGCGGCGGCCAGATTGTTCTGGCGTTGGCTCGTCTGTAGGCTGCCTGTGTCGGCCTTCGACCCCTCTCCTCGGCGCCCGTTCGCTTCTCTCGCCGGAGGGCTGGCCTTCTCCCGGCTGTGTTAGGATCAGCAAAGCCCTTCCTGACCAACTTAAGTAATTTCTTACTCCCTCATTCGGCATCAATTCTATCTTGTTTCAGCATGAGGTACCATCTCTCTACCAGAGGGCGATCGCTCCTGTCTTCTCTGTGAGAAGTTGTGCCAACTTCTCAAGCGCTTGCTGGAGTCCTTGATTTCCCCCCATTGCTGCAGCAGCACTCAAATACACAGGCAAACCGCAGTACAAGCCTCAATACAACACTCACCTCACTCTCCTTGTAGTACTGGAGCAACAAGCACAGCAAGGTACCAGACGAGGCCTCCCAGTCTTGCACGTACACCTCTCTTCTGTACACAGCAAGCAGTCTCTGCTCCGACCAAATCTGCCCCAGGCAGCTCCCTCCGGATTCCCCTTCTCTGCCTTCTTCCACGAGCTGCCTTCTTCTGTCTCAACCAGCGGCTTGCCTCTCCCGCTCCGTTACAGGCCACCAGCAGCAGGGGCGCCACTCTCCTCCAGCAGCTGCTCCTCCCCTGCTCCGCTCCAGACCACCACCAGCACGGGGGCTATATCTCCTCCGGCAGTTGCTCCTCTCAGATCCCAGACCACCCCAGGACGCTGCTCTTCTCTCCCCTCCTGACCTCCACCGTCCCTCTCGCTGCCGGCGGCGACGGGGGCTACAGCAGCCGCACCTGCTCTGACACCATGAAGAGCTCTGTGGAAATTTCTGGATTCAGTTCCACATTGCTAACTACAGATAGGGTACATATATATGTACACTAGTGGGCCTTTGGGCCACACACACATACACACACACACAGCCCAACACTTCACAACTTCTCCTTCCTCTCGCGCAACAGAAGTACAGCAGACCAACAGCAGCACACCTGCTGTTCAGCCAGCTTCCTTCTCTTTCTCGCCTGCTGCCTTCCTTTGCTCCTCAGCCATGCCTCACTTGGTGCACGTGCAGCCGCTCACCCGGGTTCGCCAGCCTCCCCCCGCGAGAGGACCGCCCAGGATGCACGCAGCTGGCCCGCCATCGCCTAGGGCCCTTCCCGTCGGCGTCTCCTCAGGCCCCGCTGTCGCTGGCATCTGATACCATGTTGGGTTGAGGGAGAGATGTACCCGTGGCTCTGTGTGTGGCGGCTCTGGGAGAAGTGATGAACTGGTGGATTTTTGCTCTTTTTATGTCTTTTTAATTTCTTGCAGTCCATAGAGTTTCTAGCTCTTATTACTGCTCTCACTAAAATATTTTCAAACTGAAGGTACTTCTTTTAAATGGATCACATGATAGAGAAACTATTGGGCTGTCTGCTTCTGGCTTTGTGACTGCAATTACGGATTCTCTCAATCGGACATATGGTGATCCTGACAAAAGTCTGAAGTATCATGTAAGTTTGGTGACAATGCTTGTAAATTTAATTCAGCATATGCCGATTGTAATCGAGCGTAATGCTATATGATAGTTATGGAGCATGCAAGCATTCTGTTGTGAATGTAGATATTAATTCTTAATGCTATAGTGAACAATATATCTCTGCTTAATTTTTTTACTGTTACGTGCAGCCCAAAGACTATGTTAATGCCATATTGGTTCCTGAAGGAGGCCAAATTCCTTTAGATGTTGAAAATTTGGCATCTAAAGGAATTTTTCATGTGGTATGTAGTTCTATTCTATTGGCTGCAAAGGTGCTTATGGATTTGTTTTTCAGAATTACGGTCTCTAGTATGATTTCTATGGGATTTCTCCCCTATTTGCGTCCTAAATTAACTGCCTTTTGAATGAAGGCACCAACTAGTTATATTCCTTAAAGCTTGTCTTTTTTGACTGCTGGCTTGTTGCTACACTAATTTTTAGTCTGTTTCCATGCTGCTTGGGCTTTTCATTGCACAATCCAGTGGCATCTGTAGATTTTGTTCCCCATTATATGTAAAATGGAATCTAGATCAGATTATAAGTTCATGTTGCTTAATAATGGTAATTGATGCAGATTTTACACTGTTTCCTGTTGCAGCTTTTTTAGATAAACCTGGTTAAACAAGCTTGCTTTAGAATCACAACATGACAATTTTTTATGCCATAAACTGTCATAGTCCCCGTAAACCTTACCTTAATCATGACTGATGTTGATGCTGTTAAGCTTCATGCACTAGCCAACGCAACCAAAAGTCCGAACTGATGGAAAGGGCTAGACAATCCACATATACTGTAACACCCCCTCTCACGTGTGACGGGGAAGACAAGTCAACACGTGCAACCGGAAGAGAGCGATGGCGCGCGAAACTCACGTATGACTCAAGAGGCCTCTACGTGGACACAAAGGGGGGCTACCAGCAATTTTTTTAATAAATTGCGAAAGCCAGGACTTGAACTCAAGACCTTAGCTCTGATACCATGTTAAGCTTCATGCACTAGCCAACGCAACCAAAAGTCCAAACTGATGGAAAGGGCTAGACAATCCACATATACTGTAACAGATGCCATTCTCTGCTTGCTGCTTTCTCTTGGATCCTTGACCTCTATGGCATTGGTCACAAGTTTCTCTAGTCACTACGCTTTTACTAAAATCAGTCGTTTCGATGTGCTAACGTATGTTGCAGGTAACCGTGAAATCTGTACGCGACACGAAGATGGGTGTCATATTTGATCCACAGTCATTAATCCAAGCTCTGACCGGTCTGATATCCGAGCACATGGATGCAAGTCTTGCGGAACCTGACGGTCTAATTGAAAACGTGACGTCTGTATGCTGAATCTTGAAGAATGCCCTTTCAGGTACATAGTATGCCAGTCCTATTTTTATCATATCAGCGGTCCTACTTCAGATAGTGCTGCAGGTTTGCACCAAATGACACGGTTGAAAGGAAAACCTAAAATGCATAAGAGTAGGTTTTAGTCTCCTTCTCGGAAGAGCCGCCATTCATTTCAGTAGATTTTCTGGTGAATAGCGTTGGTTCAAGAGATTGCAGTGCCTGCTTCGGTTGCCAGTTCTACTTCTTATGTGGCACTACTGTGTGAAAGCCAATAGGGCGAGCTGATTAAAACATCTAAATATGTGACACTTACGGCAATCTCAGTGCATTTTATCTAATTAAGTTGTAGCTAGGTATATAACTGCCCTAGTGGCTTGTATTTTTGTGTTGTATCTAAAATTGTTTAATTGAACATGTCGTTTATGATAATACTTGGCATTTTAACCCTGTGGCTTTTTGGTGGCATGTCACAAGCATTTCATGTTTGGAGAAGCTTGCATGAAAAAAAGAAAGAGACTTGCACATGGAAAGTGGATAGATGCATGGACATATACATATGGATTTGGGTTGGTAGCCGTTGCCACCACATAAAAAGTAATCCCTCCAATTCATATTGCATGAACATATGCATACGAATGTATAGAGTCGGAGGGAGTACATAAAACCGTCATTTATCCTGAGTAACCATTAGTATTTCACGGAAAGCTGACAACGAATTCCGTTAATAACCGACCATTTTGATTCTTTAGAACAACTCGATGAATTTAGTAGATCCTTTTTTTTTACCCTTTTAGGAGGCCCTCAATGATTATAATTCGAACCTATCATATTTTACAGTGCGGTGGCTGGCTTTTTTTTTGTTTTGAGTGGTGGCTGGCTATTCTTGTGCATGGCACTCAGCGGGCACGAAATTTGGGCCGCTGGTCTGCATTGGGACCACATCCACCAAGGTCTGTGAGACTGTGTGGCGCTTATAGTGTTGGTTGGACACGAAAGACCCCTTCTACACCCGAGCCCATTTCGGGATGAGCAATAACTCAAAAAACATTAAAAAATGTTAAAAAAATATGAATTTTTTATGGCAAACTTTGACAAATGTTCTAAGAGCTTGCAAAATTTTATCATGAAATCACATTTGTGGAAGTCGTGGCAAAAATAAATAAATCAGTTTTATGCTTCCGAAAGTACCATTTTTACGGTATTGATTTTCTTTTGTTTGCCACGACTTCCACAAATGTGGTTTCATGATGAAATTTTGCAAACTCTTAGAACATTTGTCAAAGTTTGCCATAAAAAAATTCAGATTTTCTTGAACATTTTTCAGAAACTTCACGTCCGTTTATACTCTTTCTGTAGAAGGCTCACACCCATCTTTCTGTAGAAGGCTCACACCCATCTTGTACGCTGCTTTTGCTAATGGGCTGGCCCTGTTAAGGATAATTAACCCCAGCGGTTAACCTCACGTGCGGTTGCAACTCCAGCAACCGCCGCGTCAGTTCCTTCCATCTCTTGCGAACCGGCGCATCCCAGGAGGCGCCTCTTCAACCTTGTATATAATCTGTGAAAGATGATCAATAAAGACTACACAAGTTCATTCTATTCGTTTCTCTCTGGATTGTCTTCAGATTACACTTTAACACGTTATCAGCACGCTCGCCGTTGAGCGAGTCGATTGATTCCGGCGATCGCCGGAACAAGAAGATCTACAGGCTAGAGGTGAGAAAGAAAATGCCACCGGCCGTTGACGTCGCCACATCAGCGGTCTTCCTTACCACCACTTCCATACTTGGAATGCTCGTTGTTCCGCCGGTCGCCGCCACGATGCAGGAACGCATCGCGGTTTCCGTGTTCTTCGTCGCCACCGACGGAGCGGCGCGGGGCCGTCGAACCAGCCCATGCCGCAACATGTGCCAGTGCCACCACAGCCCGATGTGTCGGCCTGGCCTCCCGCCGGTCCGGCTGCACCAAGGCTCGAGGCCGAACATCGACCCGGTGCTGGCGGCTCTGCCGCCGTTCTGGTGCTCGGCGCATGGCTGGGTAGTATGCCCCCCTGCATCACCATTTGTGGTGGCCGATCCGGTCGTCACGGCGCCTCAGGTGGAGGGAACCGTCGTCATCGACGATGAAGAAGTTGGGGAAGCGCCGCTGCAGCATCCGACCCAGGCTGTTGTAGAGGCCGATGGCGGCGCGCCGCTCCCGACGCTGTCGACGGTGGCGCGCATTCCGGCCGCACATCAAGTGCAAGTTCACGACGGCGACACGCTCGCATTCGTGTCCGTGCCGACCGGAGCCTCCGCCTTTGCCTTCGGATCTGGCGTGAGCGGTTCCACTAGCGCCACGGTCGTCGCAGACGTCGCACCGCCGAACCTGCCATCCCCGACGCCCTGTGATGGCCTGGCTTATTAGGGATGATAGACTACTCATATTAATAAGGAATTCCTTCTTTTCCGGGAGCCCATTCGAATAGAACTCCAAAGTTAAGCGTGCTGAGCTTGGAGTAGTTTCAGGATGGGTGACCGACCGGGAAGTTGCTCCCGGGTGCGCACGAGTGAGGACAAAGTGCGCAGAAAAGACTAGTATTGATATGTGAGGCCAGTCTAGATCCCGCTAGGAGTAACGACCACCGGCGGGTGTGTCCGGGGCGTTACAAGTTGGTATCAGAGCCGACCCTCGCGGTTACACGGATGGTTGCGGACAGTTTGCAGTCATGTTGTGCATGACGTTTGTGACCCGTCGTGGCACACGGCATGGCACATGTGCTGTCCTGGAAGCACAGACGGTTGTGCCAAGAGGGAACGTTCCTGTGGCCCGACGAGGACGTCGGTTCCTCTGAGTGAGGGTGTATGTGATGGCCTGGCTTATTAGGGATGATAGACTACTCATATCAATAAGGAATTCCTTCTTTTCCGGGAGCCCATTCGAATAGAACTCCAAAGTTAAGCGTGCTCAGCTTGGAGTAGTTTCAGGATGGGTGACCGACCGGGAAGTTGCTCCCGGGTGCGCACGAGTGAGGACAAAGTGCGCAGAAAAGACTAGTATTGATATGTGAGGCCAGTCTAGATCCCGCTAGGAGTAATGACCACCGGCGGGTGTGTCCGGGGCGTTACACGCCCGCAACTCCTCCGCCTTCGCCGCGCTGCGCATAGACGCTCGCCGCTGTCTTCTGGCCCTCGGCGTGCCGCTGACGAACCCGCTGTCGAGCAACTGCCCAGGCCGCGCTCGCACATGGAGTCCAGCGGCGCTCGGGCTCGCGAACGGCCTTGCGCCAAGCACCCTGCTCCCTGGAGCTTCCTCGGATGAGGACGAGCGCGGAGGGAGTGCCTCTCGCCGCCGGTGAACACCGCTGTGGCGGCATACGTGCTGGTGGCGGCCATCGTGTGCTCTCTATCTGTTTCTGTCTCGGGCGTGGGTGGGGGCCAATCGATTGGGGAATTTTTCCTCTCCGTCGTTCTCCTTATCTCTTCACCAGGCCAGGAGCAGTACGTGGCATGTCCGCATGTACGTGTGTGGCAGGGAGCGAGGGAATCAATCCTCTAGCAGTTACACGTGCATGCGATGGAAATAAGACACCAGCAGCCAGTGTGGTTATTTAATTGTTGGTTGTTTAACTATTTTCTTATTGCTCACTAGTCAAGTTAGTCAGTTTTTAGTCTAGTGCAGTAACAGTAGCTCTAGCAGTCATTTATGACTGTTTCGGAGCTGCTAAATCAGTACATATATTTTAGTATTGTTTTCTGTTGAGTACCCAAATGTATTCCATATTCTATGTTGATGTAATATATTTCCACATTTTATCAAGTGTTGGGATTAATTACATCCATTTGCAATTGAGTTTTGTTAATCTCTTGATTTGCAATTGAGATTTCTTAATCTCTTGCAATGATAAATTCAGTATATATGCAGTACTGTTTCTCCGTTGAGTACTATGTATTCCGGAATATTGCCTATGATGTATTTATTTTCATGTTAGACACATGTCGAGATTAATATGTCTATTTGCAATTGAGATTTTCAATTTCTTGCAAATACAGATGCAAAATTCAAAGTGATTTCTTCAAATTGATGCTTGGGATGAGTCATATGGATCTACTATCTACGCAGATTATCAATGACGGCTGATAAAGCCTACATTTTATCGTTTTGACATTATGATTGCTTTACAAAGTGCCCTCCCACACATTTTACTAAGTCATGACATAAGGCATTACGAGTGAGTATCAACTGATTTCATCAGATTATACTCCCTAGTGCTGTGAGATCTACTCCATTTTGAAGATTATCTTCAAGGTGTCATATTTAGTAATTTGAGATTCACACTAATGGTTTCAAGATAACTACTTGAAATACCCATTGATTTTGCTAAATTCATTACAACATGATCCATGATGGTCTTTAATTTACTGTTGTAAATTAATTATCTCTGCTTACCCATAGAGGTAACATATGGCTATAGAATTTGAGGCATTCGCCCTCAATGGCCACCACCGCCCTATCTGGGCCATGGACACCATGATCGCTCTTGTGTCTTGTGGGATAATGTGTGTAATCCTAGATTCATCTCTGGTCAGGATCACGCCGCTAACAAAAAAATTGTGTCTTATATAACATAAGGCATTAGATTCAGATCTCAGCATCTGGTTATTTTGTATCAGCAATTCCTGGGATACAATGAACCTCAAGGGCAAAGGTTTGAATCTTACTTCAACCTTCAATCCTACATCACCAGCCGTGACAGGACCCTATGGGCACAGAGAATGTGATGGTTGAATATGCCTCAACCGACATGTTTCGAGACTATGGATAGTCTTTCAATCTCCTGAGTGGTCTATATAATTAATGTCCATTTATGATGTTGTAACAACAACATAAGTATTGTTGTCATCATATATTGTATATCACAATATACTGTATCAACACTTTGATACAAATACATTTGTATGTATTCTATATATCTGACAGTGATTTTCATATTGAGAATCTTCATGTCTATATATAGATTTCTACGGGAGTCAATCTGATGAAAACTGATATATGCCTTGTGGACATATGCACCACAAACTCTATACTCAGGGAAGTCTAATGTTTCCACTCTCATTAAGAGAAAGGAGATATTTTAAAATCGCTAGACGCGATGAGGTATTTGTTGGCTCAACTCGAGTCATATTTACTATCCCTGTGGGTACTCGAGTAACGTTGGGATGCTTTATTGCTTCCCAGGTTTAACTCGTACCCTACTAGACTATGGAGGTATCCGTCAAAATAGTTTCCATATCGAAACTTATGATTACAACAAAGAGAAATAACTTCTCTTTACCATATGCAACGGATATGGCAAGCACATTATCTGTGTATCATCTGGATTGTACTACACATACGACACAACCCGTAGCACATGTTGCGTATGAGATAGTTTTCCAGAGTGTCTTGTACATGACAAACTTGGCACTCTCGCCTTGGTCATCGAGACATTGGGTTGAAACTGAAACTATCAACAATTCCAATAGTTTATGATTATTATGATGCTAAATTCTAACAACATTTGGATTGTATGTGCACTACAAGTGACACATGGAAGCTAATTTTGAGGCCCGCACACCTTAAAGTCTACGCTGAACCACTCAGACTCCTTGAATGCATCAAGTTGAGGTAAGTGGCTCTTCCCATCCATTGACTAGACTATTCAGGTATTCCATGGTTCTAAAAGACATAACATGATGGTCTTAAGTGTGTGCTTTATTCACACGAAACCATTGGCTTTATCCTGACATCGATTTCAAGCAAATCGGATGGACATCATTGCAGAATTCTCCTTGAGTGCTTCCTCTATGGATCTCGGATTGAAGTTTAGCAATTTGTCTTAATGTCTAGACTCAAAATGGTTTGGTAGAATCCCATCGAAAGAATTGAGCTCATTGCATGATCTTTACTTTGAATTGCAACTTACCAACTTTACGTTGGAGTCATGTAGTCTTACACACTCATGAACAAACTGCATATATTATTCCCCTCTATCTTTGATACGTGGAAATCTACCAAGCATTTCCCATCTTCAGTACTTCGGTTGCATACCGATATCACCACCCGGCATACATCATTGGCCCCTCAACATATAGTTCGGATCTATATGAGGAATAACTGTATTACCGTCAATACCTCAAGCCCCTCACATGGGGAGTTATTCAAGGCCAGTATGTTGATTCAATGAGGAACATTTCCAGGCATTAGGGGGAGATTTCAAGTACCATAAAGAATGCCAGGAAATTAGTGGAATGTTCAACACATTTCTGCCTCAAATCCACGTACTCAAAGATCTGAACCATGTGTTCAGAAGATTTGCAACACATTGCAAATAACCTGCCAAATTCATTTACTGACTATAAAGGTGTCACACAATCCTACAATCCTGCAAAAATATGTCGGAAAGAGTGGAGGTACCAACTAAAACCACTCAACTCCCCGTTCAAAACAACATGGGGAGAAGTACGACAATAGTACATCAGGATTCAGCTTCTTGCAAGCAAGGATACCAAGGCCTCTGAATCAGTAAATGCATGTCAACTTTACGTTGACAGACACCTAATGGGTAGTATACACCCAGTGGACGGGAAACCTCCACCAACCCAGGTCATAGTGCACACAATGACCGGGACATCGGAATACCCGACTCAATCGCATTGGGAAATCGCGAGCGGTCACCATGGGTAACGATATTTCCATCAACTATATAATGATATATAGATTATGGAGAAACATATAACTGCAAGTCTACAATTGTCGACATGCATTTCTCAACTAGATTGAAAAAACCTTTCAAGTGATTCAGATCCAAAGACCATGGTCATGGCAAAGTGTGATCAACACTCGGACTGAACTCAAGCAAAGGGTACAATCTAGATAGAAATGATCTTGCTCAATAATGGAAAGGTATTCATAAGCAATATCTACACCAGTTTTCTTCTGGAAACAGAATTGAGAACAACGAGGTGGTGAAACAAAGAGCAAGTATTGTAGCACAAGGGTTCACGCAGATACCCAACTATTCTCCAGAGGTGGAATCTCTTTCCGATTACTTATATCATTGGCAGTACAAAATCATCTATTTCTGCAGTTGATAGATGTAGTGATCACATATCCATGTGGATCACTAGATTCAGACATATATGGTTGATTCCTGATGGAATCTCACTTCTGAATCGAAATGCAATACGCAACATACATTGTGTAAAATCAATAAGTCACCATATGACTTATTATTATTGTCTGTACATTTGGTACAACCGACGTAGTGAGTTCCTTATTCACAAGGATTACTCCTACAATGATGATTATCCATGTTTGTGTGTCTGCAATGACGACACATGTAATTATCTAAATGACGGAGTTTAAAATGAAGGATTTGGGTAAACCAAAATACCGCTCGTTACTACAAATTGAGCACCTTCATTCATACATTATGATATACTATGTTTTCCATATCCATAATATATTGGAGAAATTCATTGTGGACAAATCTTATCCATCCATAACTTTCATGATAGTTCGTTCTCTAGACGTAGAGAAAGATCTATTTAGACCAAGAGATGATGGAAATGAAATATTGGGACTCAACGTTCCATAATGCCATTGGATCCACCAAACGCAATTGGTTGGTACTCAAGAATATCTTTTGATATCTCCAAGGCATCAAACATTTTGTCCTGGTTTTTCAGTCTCACAGAAATGTTAACACCGATATCATTGGATACATCGATCAGATCCCCACTATGTCAGATCGTTGACAAGCTTAGTGTTCCTACTAGGTGTGGTAGCCCTCTCATGGAGAGTCTTCGAAACAGACCTCATGGCTACATCCACCAACCATTATCTCAACGATAATGTTTCTTGTGTTGCCCGGATGCAAACAGGTTACATAATAAGCAATATCACTATATTGCATATCTTGCAAGTCAAATCATGCAACTGATTTGTTCATCGGGTCTCTACCAACTTCTATGTTCCAGAGATGTGTTAATGGAATTGGTAGATGACGGCTTTGAATTTTGCAAGAATTAGGGGGAGTATCTTCCTGAATTGTTCATGTTCAATGCATCATATTATACTCTTTTTCCCTTCACGAGTTTACTTTACAGGTTCTCATAAAGGTTTTTAATGAGGTAATATCAACATGAGATCATATGTCATACTTTCTGTTTTCCCCACCGAGGTTTTTGGGAAAGTATATACGACATATTTATTGTCCCCTGAACTCTATGGGTATCTCGTATTGAGTTAAAAGAGACAATAACCATTATATGTTGCATCATTTTCTCCTTATTTTTCCCACTGGGTTTGCAGGAGTTTTAGCAACATATTAAGCACCTATTTCCTCTCATTTTTCCCACATGGTTTTTGGAGGAGAATTTGTCAACATGATAATCACACATGCGGTAAAGCGGGGATTAGGGGGAGTGTTAAGGATAATTAACCCCAGCGGTTAATCAGGGAAATCCCCGATTTCCCTCACGTGCGGTTGCAACTCCAGCAACCGCCGCGTCAGTTCCTTCCATCCCTTGCGAACCGGCGCATCCCAGGAGGCGCCTCTTCAACCTTATATATAATCTGTGAAAGATGATCAATAAAGACTACACAAGTTCATTATATTCGTTTCTCTCTGGATTGTCTCCAGATTACACTTTAACAGGCCCATCTGTACCACTATAATGCGCTTGTAACCTGTGTGGTTCCTCTGGTTTTGTGAAGCTTGCTGTTTTTAATCTTTGTTATTGCTAGTTTTTGTATGCTATTTTTAATTACATGTTTTTTCGAATTCATGAACTTTTCTGAATTCACATTTTTTTTCATTTTTGTGAACTTGTTTTAAATCCAGAAACTTTTTCTGAATCCGCGTTTTTTTAATTTGGGAATTTTTTTAAAATTTTTTGAATCCATAATTATTTTTGGATTTCGTAAATTTTTGTCACATTCACAAAGTTTGTTTTTCAAATTCACGATTTTATTGAATTAGTGATTTTTTTTGAGTTAATGAATTTTGTGAACATTTTTCGAATTTGTGAACTTTTCAGATTTGTGACATTTTTTGTAATACGTGAACCTTTTATATCTTCATGAACTTTTGAATTCCATGATCAATTTCCAAATTCATGATTCTTGTGAAATAAATAAACGATCTTTTGTTTTTCGTGGATAGCAAACCAGCACCGCAGGAAAATACAAGCGAGAAAAAACTACCTAAGCGAGTGAGTGTGGCGGAGCGAGCGGTTGGTTATTACTGTGTGGACCCATGCAAGGAGTGCGTGAGCGTTGTCGCGCCTTAAGCCTTATAGAGGCGCTCTCCTATTGTCTTGTGTATAAACCATTCCTGGCCAATTGTGCCTTTTCTTTTTTAGAAATATCACCCACTTTATCGATTCAAAATGATGTTTAGAGGTACTATGATGTTTAGAGGTACTCCTTTTGTAAATAAATATAAGAGCGTTTAGATCACTGCTCGTATATTTGTTTACGAAGGGTGTACAAGATTTGGATTATGAAGGTTGTCCAACCAAACATGTCTTCCTACTTCTAAACTACAAGCAAACTTGACGAGGTTATGAGCCTCATAATTAAAGTTCTTACGCTCATGAACAAAAGGACAAGAAGTAAAACTAATACTACGGGCTATTATTTCATGTACTATAACTACATGAGGACCTCCAATCCCCTTATTAATGTCGTTCACTACCCCTGATAGTCGGAGGTCACCACAAAACCTTGAATGGTAAGATCATCCGCTAGTGATAGAGCCTCTCTACATGCGAATGTGTCCAAGATAGTAGGATCCGTAGTCCCTTCAATAACCACAGCCGAGCCTAAGTAATTGCCATTACAATCTCTGCACAAGGCCGCGACAGCTCCTCCATGTCTATTTCCGGCAACAATCGCCGTCCACGTTCACCTTCATTTGACCAACTGGAGGGGGAAGCCAATGATAAGATTCATGCAAAGATGCCACATGGCGGCCGTTCTGATTTCATTTCCTGCAATTTGCTCAAGTTCTCCTATGAACGTGTTCACAAACGAAATTGTATGCCTTGAGCTCTGGAAAATTCCTTCATAAATTGCTTTATGCCGTGCATACCAAACTGACAAGAGGGTCACCACCATCTTTGTGAAGCTTGCATGCGGTAACAAATTATGGAGTTCAAACAACCAGTTTCTCACACATGGATCAGATGCACTTCGACATTGTGCATGATAAGAGGGCATGACGCCAAGAGTCCTCCCATCGGCACAACACGCATGCGTTCTGAACATCCATGTTCCGTTTCTGTAAAACATCCATAGTTGGTAAAGAGTATAGGGCCAGCCTACACAAAAAACACCTTGGTTTTGGACGAAACTGACACCAGACCAGCTTTTCTACTCTCGGGTGTAGGTACACCCGAGTTTGGAAAAGAAAAGAAAAACATGATCAAACAATGTCGAAAAAATCTGCAGTTTTGGGACATGAAACTTCATCGAATGTTCAAGCTTTTTGCAAAAATTCAGCTAAAAATAACATCAGAGGAGCTCTCGACAAAAAAAAACAAAACAAAAATCAATGTTCTAAGTTTGTGCACTGTTTGAGCATTGATTTTGTTTTTTTGCCGAGAGCTCCTCTGATGTTATTTTTAGCTGAATTTTTGCAAAAAGCTTGAAAATTTGATGAAGTTTAATGTGCCAAAATTGCAGATTTTTTCGACATTGTTTGATCACGTTTTTCAAAATTTTGCAAACTCGGGTGTACCTACACCCGAGAGTAGCCACAACTTTCCCAACTGACACCTTCCACAGCAACTCTTCTCTCTGTAACTTTGTCTCCACTTGATGACCCTCCTACCCTTGAGCCACTCTTCTCTCTGTAACTTTGTCTTGATCAACAACTTGTATGCCGAGCTAACTATGAATCTCCCTTTCTTGTCCGGGAACCACGCCCAAAAGTCCTATGTATTCCGATTATAGATCGGTATTTTCAAAACTGCGTCAACATCCAAAGGGATAAATATTGAACATACCAAAGCTTCATCCCATGTATCAGTTGTTGGAGAAAACAACTCCGAAACTTTCCTGGGAGGAACCACGACTAGGGATGCAACCGGTCTTGGCCTGGTCTCCTTATTTAACACCCGGATAATTAAGCTACAGTAATCCTCTGCTAATGATGCCACGTCATCATTTTTACTGTTGCAAGAAATCACTTTGGTCCAAACCGGTTCGAATTCAAATTTAAAATAAAGTCAAACAAGTAAAGTTTTCAAATGACAAAACTAAAATGTTCATAGTGTTGCAAATATTCCATAGTTATTGATGATGGTGACCCAACAGTTTTGTAAAGTATTAAATACCATGTTGTGAATTTAACAGTGGCTAAAAACAATTGTTCAATGCTTTTAATTAATAAAAAATATATACCTATTATATTAAAGTGTAAAACATTTTGTGGCAGTGGGCTAGTTGTTACTACTATTTTAGATGCTAAAATCACAATCTATAAAACTAAAGATAAAAGAAACTAAATTGAAAATAGAAATCAAAACATAAAAAAACCCTAAAAGGCCTCGTCCCTCCCCTGGGCTTTGGCCCAACTAGCCACTAGGCCGGCCGAGCACGCCCCTGTTTTCCCCTTCCCCCATTGCCGCGCCCGCCTCGCCGTTGCGTCCTCCCCGCACCCGTGTCGCGCCCCACCTCACGACGCTGCGGCTGCTGCATCTCCTCCGCCACTGCTGCATTCATCACTCGCCGTCACCGCCGCGCAAGCCTCTCCTGGCCGCTACGCGCCGCCCCACTCCACCACGCCACGCCGCAGCCGCACCTGGCCGGTCCTTCCCCTCACCGGCGCACCTCTGGTCGCGCCGGCGCCCTTGCGCCTGCTCGCGCCGCCCGCCCGAGGCCCCGGCCACGCCAGCCTCGCTTGCGGCCCTGCCGGCGCCGCTCCGGCCTTCCGCGCGCCCGCCAAGCTGCGTAGGCGGCGCCTGCGCCAGCGTTCGCCGCCGTCGCCCCGGGCTTCGCCCCGACGGGTGCCCCGCCCCGTGCCCGTTAGCCTCGCCTGCTCCAGTGGCCTTGCGCCACTAGCAGCTGGGCCCCCACGCCCCTGTCCAAGAAAATAAAAAAAGATAAGATAATAAAAAAGGAGTTAAAATTATAATAATAATTAATTAATCAATTAATTAATTAATTAACTTTATTAAAATGGTTTAATTAAACTAACTACTTAATTAACCTAGCTAATCTGTAATTAACTAGAGGTGTCTATGACAGGGGCCCCACCCCCTGTTGACCAGTCAACGGTGACTGGTCAACTGGGACCCCCTGGGCCCACATGTCAGCATGTGTATACTTCTGTGTACACAGTGCTGTGTGCACATTACGTTTTACTATTTATTTTCGAATTAATAATAATTTCAGAATATTAATAAAACTTTGAAAAACCATATAAATTAATCCGTAACTCGGATGAAAAATATTTATATATGAAATTTGCTCAGAATTTCGAGACAAATCCGAATACGCGGTGCGTTCGTCCGCCACACATCCCTAGCATACCGAACATGGAACAATCCCCCTCCGGTTTGCCTGTCCGAAAATACATAACACCGGGAATGCTTTCCCGGATGTTTTCCCTCTTCGCCGGTATCGTGTAGTACTGCGTTAGAACCGCCCCTAGCACCGCTTATTTTCATCTCGTGCATCTGTATTGCATATGTGTGCTATGTATTTATTGTTTCTTCCCCCTCTTCTTCTCCGGTAGACCCCGAGACCGATGCTGATGCCCCCGTGATCGACTACGTTGACGACGACATTCCTTCTGTTTCAACAAAGCTTCCAGGCAAGCCCCCCTTTGATCATCCCGATATCGCCCATTCCATTCTCTCTTATGTTTGCATTAGATTTTTCTACTGTTATTGATTGATCCTATTCTGATGCATAGCCTGCTTTTGTACCTGCTATTGTTACCTACATGCTATGCTAAACTACTTAGTATAGGTTGACTAGTGATCCATCAGTGACCCCGACTGTCCTTGTTGCCCTGCTTCATCATCGACGACTCGAGCAACATGATCGAAGATTGAAGCCAGACTGTCCTTGTTACCCCTGCTTCATCAACGACGACTTGAGCAACGTGATCAAAGACCGTAGCCCAACACTTCACATCACATCACACCCCCTTTGTTGCTCGACTCTGCAGAGGTACTATCGGGTGCCGAGGGTGAAACCTCGTAACGCACTCATGATGATAACTCTGTAGTGTAGCTATTCAGTCGTGGTCATCGAGGGTGATTCCTCTTTCTCCATTCCCGATACGACTCTGTCGTGCAACCCCTCAAGTGTGAACCTCGGGGGTGATTCCTCATAGTTCGCCTTGACAGACACATCGAGTGGAATTCGCCGAGGGTGATTCCTCGGGGTTTTCCCCTTGATGATTGGACACACGGTTACCTTGTCTTACTTGAGACCTTTGTGAAAGGCGGGCGGGCCCGGAGAGCACCCGCGGGAGTTCTTACGGTGGCGGCTGGCTGTTTAGCGGTATCACCCAGGAGGGGTGATAGCTCCGGACTTGTCCCGACAGCCGTCACTTCCGTCAATAATGCACTAACAGATTTGGGTATTTGTTCTGAATTGGCCTCTGGCCTTTACGCACTAACCGCCACGCGAGAATAGTTATGGGCCTCGGCGTCGTGGTATCACCCGAAGCTTTGTCAGACGTCCAGTTCAGCATTGCGGCACGGCTGGGCCGGCGCCATCCAGTATAGAGGTGGTGCCTGGTCCGCCCCGCTCGTAACGACCCGGAGTGCAACGGGCGATGGCCCATGACCCCGGAGTGCTTAGGATCTAGACCGGCGGGTACCTCTCTGCTGAGCCTAGGTAGGGCTGCGCCGTGTTGATTTACCGAGGCCAGGCATTGACCCAGAAAGGTGTGTCCGGCCAGAGATGATCGAGTGTGAGGGTAACGTGGTGCACCCCTGCAGGGAAGTTATCTATTCGAATAGCCGTGTCCACGGTAACGGACGTTCAGTCTTATATCCTAATCTATTATAACTAGAAATGGATACTTGAGATATGTGATGGATATGTTGGCTGCGAGATTACTTTCTCGCAGGGAGTCGAGGAAGGATTTCTAGGCCGTTAATGCTACAACATGCTTGTTAATTATAAAATTATATTCTGTATTTTCCTTCTACTGCTGCAAGATGGAGATTTCTAGAAGATGCTTGAAGATGCTAGTCTTCGATAGGCTAGGCTTTTCCCCTCCTCTTCTGGCTTTCTGCAGTTCAGTCCACATATACAGCTTATTCCTTTGATACTAATGCATACTTAGTATAGATCTGATGCTCGCGAGTACTTTGGATGAGTACTCACGGTTGCTTTGCTCCCCCTTTTCCCCCTTCTTTCTTCTTTCTGGTTGTTGCATCCAGATGGCGGATCCCAGGAGCCAGATGCCACCCCAGTCGACTACTACTACTACCCCATTGGAGCCTACTACTACGTGGAGACAGCTGACGACCAGGAGTAGTTAGGAGGTCCCAGGTAGGAGGCCTTGCCTCTTCGATCGTTGATGTTTGTGCTAGCCTTCTTAAGGCAAAACTTGTTTAACTTATGTCTGTACTCAGATATTGTTGCTTCCGCCGACTCTGTTGCTTTCGAGCTTCTGTTTTTGAGCCCTCGAGGCCCCTGGCTTGTAATATGAAGCTTGTATTATTTTATTTGTGTCTAGAGTTGTGTTGTGATATCTTCCCGTGAGTCCCTGATCTTGGTCGTACACATTTGCGTGCATGATTAGTGCACGGTCAAATCAGGGGCGTCACAAGTTGGTATCATAGCCGACTGCCTGTAGGATCCCCCTTTCCAACTCCTTGGCCGAAGTTGAGTCTAGTCTTTGGAAAATTGTTTTACTAACATGGCTGTGTGGCTTACGGGCCCACGTTGCCAATTGGGTGGTATTAGGATCTTTTACTCCTCGATCCTTACTCCGAGACTCTGAACTCTCTTCTATTCGGGTTAAACGAATTTACTAACTCAAACATTAGGATCCTGTTACCACATTCACCCCAAAGTTGGATAAGCCATAATTTTTTCCTTAGAATAGTATTTTGAATAGTAGACACCCTATCATGTTGACTACTATGTGGTACCCGTCATACCTCGTTCATTCTACAAGATAGATAGTGAATAATTCTTGTCTTTGCAAATTTCTCAAATGCTGAACTACCCCTGTTATATGTTAGAAGGATGGTTAGACCCGCTGGTCGTGGTCGTGGTGGCAATGCCCCGTCATCACCTGAGTACATGGCTGGTATGATCCAACAGCTTGAGCTGAACCGCCAGTTCATGGAAGGAATGATGGCTCAGTTTCCTCGCCCCAACTTGAACCAGCAGCCGGAAACTGTGACCCTGAACGACTTTGCACATCTCAACCCAAGCATCTACCGCAGCTCAACTCAGCCACTTGATGCTGACGACTGGCTTCGTGATATCAGTTTCGAGCTAGAGTCTGCTGGTGTATCCCCTGCCAGCTATGTCACCTTCGCGGCATATTACCTGAAAGGTCCCGCTGCTCAATGGTGGGACAGCCATAGGCGTTCACTACCTGCTGGAACTGTCAAACCCAAGATGCGATTCTATCTCGATCACGTGACACTTACGTGATTGGGGCACAACCACATTTCAGGCGCTTAGCAAGATGGATATCATTACATCATACCATTTCATACATACATGGGGGATACAACAATACATACAAGTCACATGAATACAACAACATCAATACAAGGCATCCGACTACGGATGCAAATATGAAAAGCACAACGACATCCATCTGCTATCCCAGGCTGCCGACCCGGAACCTAACCCAAGACTGAAGAAGAATAAGAAGAAAGAACTCCAACACAACGATCATCGCTCTTACGTCAAGACATCGGAAACCAGCACCTGCAACTGTTGTTGTAGTATCTGTGAGCCACGAGGACTCAGCAATCCCATAACCATGGGTAACAAGACTAGCAAAGCTTAATAGGTAAGGAGAGGTTAAGTGGTGAAGGTTGCAGCAGCGGCTAAGCAATGTATGGTGGCTAACTTATGAGTACAAGAATAAGATGAGCATCTACGCAAGCGGTCGCAAACTAGTAATGATCGCTAAAGATCCTGAACTACCTACGAGTCAAACATAACCCCACCGTGTTCTCTTCTCAAAGTGAAAAGAGACAATCATGGTTACTCACGCAGTTGTGTGTTTTACTTCGGATCCTCTGTCAAGTTTTCTACAACCGGACATTAACAAATTCCAATCTGCCACATAACCACGGGCACGGCTTTCGAAAGATCATAACCCTGCAGGGTGTCCCAACTTAGCCCATCACAAGCTCTCACGATCAGAAGAAGTAATAACAATATTACCCCTTATCTTAAGGACAATCCGATCAGGCTCGGTATCCCGGTGCACAAGACATTTCAACAATGGTAAAACAAGTCCAACAAGACCTCCCGGCGTGCCGACACCCTGATAGTAGCCGCGCGTATCTCGTCTCAGGCCACGACCGGATAGGTGATCCTACGGGAGCCAGATACCTCGAGTTTCCCCATGGCGGCCCCGCAGTCTCCCCGTTTGGGACCAACACCATCAGCACTGGCCCCCCTGCTATGTAGAAGAATCCTCGGGTAGCGCTAACTCCCTATGCAATTAATTAATTAATTAAGTTTTTATTATGAGCAAATTAAAACCAATGTTGGGCCTTGCTGGAGGAGTTTTATTCAAAGATGAAGTGTCAAGGGGTCCCCATATACCCAACCGTGTAAGGAACGCAAAATCAAGGAACATAATGCCGGTTTATCGGCTCCTAAGGTGGCATGAGTGGAACAAAACACCGAGCAAAAGGCCAAGCCTTCCACCCATGCCCAGTATATAGGTGTGTTAATAATAATAATAGATATTGTGATATTCCAGCAACAAGATCCGGCATGGATCAAACTTCATCTTCACCTGCAACTAACAACGCTATAAGAGGGGCTGATCAAGCGGGTAACATAGCCAAACAATGGTTTGCTAGGAAGGTGTCAAAGGTTAAAGGTTTCATGGCAACAAGGAGAGGGGCTGACAATAATGATGGGTAGCGCGACATATAACGATAGCATCGAGACAACTAAGCATGGTAATGATAGTAAAGGTATCCAAGGTGATGGTCATCTTGCCTGAGATCCCGCAAGGAAGAAGAATGAGTCCAGGAAGTAGACGAAGAAGAAGCCTTGAAGACGAACCATGTGAAGCCAAATGAATCCTCACGAACGCAACTGAAAAGAACTAGCGAGAAGAAAGCACACAACATGGTAAACACCCAACACAAGAACATGACAAGATTAAAAAGGCATGGCATGGCAAGGTGCAACAAACAATACTACAAATTAAGTGGAGCTCAATATGCAACGAGTTGCATATTGACAAAACACCACATTCAAGTATTTAGTTCACTCTTGTTCATAAGCATAACAATATTAAATGTTGATTAACATGGCAAGGGGTGAAGCATAAGTAAACTAACTATTGAGGCAAGTTTAAATGAGGCCGGAAACACAAATAACAACTCCGGAAAAACCCCATATGCATATTACGAATTTGGTACTGTTCTGCCTAAAAACATATTTTATTGTTGTTAAACAGCAAAAGTATGTGCACCAAGTTAATCTACACATTTTTCCACCCCATTTACATATAAAGTTTATTAAATTTGGAGCTACGGTTATTTAGTTATGAATTAAACCATCTTAACATGTTATTTTCATAAAATTAAACAAACATCAAGTTTAAACATTTTTAACATGCATGGCAGCTGGAAATTATTAATCTACACAGAATTCTAAGCAACTTTCATATATAAAGTTTTTACATATGATGCATGGTTATTTAGCTTTTCACAAATCAAAATGATGGCATTTCTGTGAATATGCAAAACAAAGAAAAACAAAAGGGGACACGGATTGGGCCAGCCACTGTCAATGACGAGAGGGCCCGGGGTGCTGAGGTGGCAGGAGTGGGGTCAACCAAGTCAAAGCAGAAAGGTCAACAGGGGCGCTGGATCCCAGCTGTCATACTCAAGGGGATGGCAAAACAAAAGAGGCAAATAATTGCCACAACTAGGACTTGATCCCAGGATCTCTCAGGTGAAGCTGTAGCGCTAGCCTGCAGGCTAGGTGTTGTGCTTGTGACAAGAATGAGCTCTTCCTTAGATAAACAGGGTAGGAGTAGATCTCTGGAGAGGGGAGAAACACAAAATAAAACAGCAGCTGTGGGGATTTGATCCCTGGTCGCCCGAGTACATATAGGTGGCGCTAGCCAGCTGCACTGAAGAACGTTTCTGATGAAATGGCAGACTAGTTTTTAACTAAAGAAACAGATCGAGCGAGCCTGACAGAAAAACAACAGAAACAAGAACCAGCCTTGGCTGTGCTCGCGACAGAAACAAAAATAAACAGGGCCGCTGGGATTTGAACCCCAGATCCCTTGGGTGGAGGTTTGCTACGCTGACCACCTCAGCTACTGCTATGCTTGTGTAACACATGAGAGCCAGCGTCTCTTGACCAATGAATGAAACAGACGAGCTCTGGAGCCATGGCTGACGGTGGTTGCCGGCGACGCAGACGAGCACAACAGCGGCAACCGTGGCTGAAAAGGGCCGGCGGGGGTGCGGAAGACGGTGACGGTGCAGCTACAGGGTGCGCGCATGCAGCGGCTCGAGCTTGAGCTCGCGCTCGACTCGGGCGCGCACGGCTCGGCGAGCAATGGCAGCAGCGAAGACAGAATACAATGGGAAAAAATATGGGGAGGAGAAGCTCTTCACCGTGGGGGTGCTGCTGGAGTCGATCGGGCTCGACGGTGACCGAAGACGGTGGGAGGACGTGCTGACGAAGACGCAGACGAGGGAGTAGGCGAAGACGATGCGCTCCGGGAAGAAGTTGAAGCAGGTGAAGACGATGGCGACGTAGGGGATGGAGTCCTCATGCTCGGCTTGGCGTCTGAATGGAACCGGGGGCGCGCTGCGGGGCTCACGGACGTCGAGGAGGAGGCCGGGGTAGCATCTACGCCGGAGGGGAGCTCGGCCAGGATTCGGCCATGGCAATCGGGTGCAGTGGGAGGAGGGACACGACGGGGTCCTGCGGGCTGGCGGCGCGATGGAGGAAGGAGGAGGCAGGGGGAACCCTAAGGCGAGGCGGAGGCGGCTTTATGCGAGGGACACGGGCGTCGTGGTAAGCCACGGTGGCCATGTGCTGTGCCTACTGCGTTTTTTACTGTGAGGGGGAGAAAGAATGAGAGGAGGAAGAAAGCAGAGGAGGGAGACGCTGGCAGGTGGGACCCGGATGGGTGTCCAGCGTGGAGATTTACCACGGGAAGGAGCGAGGGGCTGCGCCTCGACTGCGGGATCTCCTCCTGGGCCACCTGGAGCTACTGCCAAGCTTGGCTGGGCCGGGGTAAGGGAAAAAGAGCCCAAGTCACCCTCTAAATAACTCAGTCTTTTAAACAGATAGCCAGAAAAAGGGAAAAGCCTAGGGCTATTGGGGATGAAATAGAAAGAAGTAAGGATATCTATGGAGTCCCGGAATTATACATCATTTAATAAAATTGCCTTGGACTTTTTTAGAGGTAGAAAAATAAAAGAAGTTTGAATATAATTCAAACTTGAGGCATTTTAAACCTAACCAAAACAGCTTCAATTGAGATGTAATTTGACAGAGAGGGTGTAGTCACCATTTAGGATTTATAGGGAAAAGTTGAACATTTTCCCGAACAGGAAAAATGTCACAAGAAGAGAATAAATGGAATAAACAAGAAAGGAGAAGTTAGGATGGGATAGAAACTTGGGTGAACTTGATGAATGGTTGCTGGTATGTGCATGGTGAAATAAAGAGGTGGAGATAAGAAGAAGAGAGGTGCACACAAGAACACACAACAAAACTGAAGTATGCAAACCAAGGCATGATGATCATGATGCAATGCAATAAAAAGACAAGATGCACATGCAAACATATGGCAAAACAAGTGAAATGAGCAGGTGCAAAAAGCAATGATATGAAAAGGCACTCGACATGATCAAGGCATAAACATATAGGAATGAAATGTGCAAAAACAATTATGATGATGCCACAAACACAATAAACACACAGCAACAACTAAAAAATAAATGGAAGGCATCTAGAGCATCGGTCTCGGGGTGTCACAGGAACGGTCATCACTTGGCCGGATTTCCAAGCTGCCTTTCGTGCCTGCTTCATTCCTCAGGGAATTATGGACAGGAAGAAGCGCGATTTCCGTAACCTCACCCAAGGCAACAAGACTGTAGATGCTTATCAGCGGGAGTTCCTTGACTTGTCCCGCTATGCTAAAGAAGACATTGCCACTGATGCACGTAGGCAGGAAAAGTTCCGTGATGGACTTCACGCCGATATCAAGCTTGCACTCCTTGCACATGACTTTGCCGACTTCGCCACTTTGGTGAACAAGGCCATTCATGTCGAAACTGGTCTGCAGGAACACTAGGGATCCCTCAGGCGCAACCTTGACACTGGTTCATCTTCGGGCCCTTCATCACAAAAGCGTAGGATATGGATCCCCAACAGCATGTACCACCCAACCGCACCTGCACCAAGGCAGTCCCATGCTGCACCTCGCCTGCCACCTCCACCACCTGGGCAGTCGAGACTTCAAGCTGCACCACCCCAAGCTCCTGCTCCCCATCCAAATGATGGGCTATGCTTCATGTGTGGCCAACTAGGACACCGTGCTAGAGATTGCTACGAGAATCAGAACCAGCTTTCACTTCCTCCAACTGGCTGTGGTGAAAATCAACCCCGCAACAACAATGCCATGCCTTGTGGTCGTGGTCAGGCGAACCACATTGATCTGAATGAAGCTCAAGGCCAGCCTACTACCGTGTTGGGTACTCTTCTTGTTCACTCAATACCAGCTTCTGTTTTATTCGTTTCAGGAGCATCGCATTCTTTCATATCAGAAGATTTTGCATTCATGCATTGCATTAAGTTCGAAGAGATGGACAATACGCTAGTGGTACACACCCCTGCGGGCCAATGTCGAACCACCATGGTTAGTCACAACGTCACCGTTGAAATTGAAGGGTTGGAATTCCATGTTTCTCCCATTGTCTTGAAGTCATCCAATATTGACCTCATTCTGGGAATGGAATGGTTGAAAACACATACTGCTTCTATCATTTGCGCCACTAAGACCGTCCATCTGCTTCATCCTTCAAACAAGATAGTAAGCTACCATGCTCATCTTGTTCAAAATGCCGAAGCATGGATTTAACCCTTGAAGGCGTGCAACGCTCCTCCTTTTGTGAGAATTGAAAACACTACCTCAAAGTCTGAAGAATCTGTCCGATCCGCGTTTTCGATCAAGCAGAACGTCACACCGACAAAGAACTATCAAATTTCTAAAAACTTCATGGTCAAATCCTTCTGAAGATGAAGCCACTTGGGAACTCGAGGATCGTCTTCGTGATGAATACCCTGTTTTGTTTCCATCTACCTCCTAAAATCTCGGGACGAGATTTCTTGTAGTGGAGGAGATTTGTAACACCCGGATAATTAAGCTACACGAATCCTCTGCAAATGATGCCACGTCATCACTTTTACTGTTGCTAGAAATCACTTTGGTCCAAACCAGTTCGAATTCAAATCTAAAATAAAGTCAAACAAGTAAAGTTTTCAAATGACAAAACTAAAATGTTCATAGTGTTGCAAATATTCCATAGTTATTGATGATGGTGACCCAATAGTTTTGTAAAGTATTTTAATGCCATGTTGTGAATATAACAGTGGCTAAAAACAATTGTTCAATGCTTTTAATTAATAAACAAATATAAACCTATTATATTAAAGTGTAAAACATTTTGTGGCAGTAGGCTAGTTGTTACTACGATTTTAGATGCTAAAATCATAACCTATAAAACTAAAGATAAAAGAAACTAAATTGAAAACAGAAATCAGAACATAAAACAAAATAAAAATAAAACCTAAAAGGCCTCATCCCTCCCCTGGGCTTTGGCCCAACTAGCCACTAGGCCGGCCCAGCACGCCCCTGTTTTCACCTTCCCCCTGTTCACTGTAGCCGTGGCTGCCACCGATGCCCGCCACGACGGCGGCCATCGCCGTGGCGGTCATCCGCCGACTCCCTCCGGCTTATAAATCAGGCGAGTCCCTCCCCGGCGCCCCGAACCCTAGCGATCCCGTCTCTCTCCCTCTCCATCCTCCTCTCCCTCCAGATCCACCTCTCATCGAAGTGCCCATTGCCATCGTTGCTATGCTGCCACGACCGCCATCCACTCCGCATCCGTAGCTCATGTCCACGGACCCCGCCGGCCTCCGCCTCATCTTCTGGTTCCCTCTGCTAGAGCCAGGGAGCACTGCTGCGACCACAACGGCTCCGTCTCCCTCCTCTGACCACCGCCGTTCTCCTCCGACCCCGGCGTCTTCTCCGTCTATGACGAGCTCTACAACTCCTAAGCCACCGCCGGGCCCCCGTGTGCCTCCCCGGTGAGCACACACATCTCCTCTCTCTCCCCTGGCCTCTTCGGCGCAGTAGGCCTTCCCCCGCGCCTCTGTAGTCACTCCGTCGAGCCCGGCCGCACTCGCCCGCGTGCGCTCGCACCTCGTCACTCCGTCGACCTGCGCTGCTCGTCGCCTGCCACCACCGTCCCGCGCCCGCCGGCGACTGTCCACGCCTGCGCTGCCGCCTCCGGTCGTCCCCCCCCAGCCACCTACTAGCTCTGCCTCTCACTCGCGACCGCGCCTCGCCTCTGGCTGGCCTCGACTCGGCCAACCACCACTCACACCCGCGGCCACTGCCCCTTTCCCGCGCCCACCTCGCCGTTGCGTCCTCCCCGCACCCGCGTCACGCCCCACCTCACGATGCTGCGGCTGCTGCATCTCCTCTGCCACTGCTGCCGTCATCACTCGCCGTCACCGCCGTGCAAGCCTCTCCTGGCCGCTACGCGCCGCCCCACTCCACCGCGCCACGCTACAGCCGCACCTGGCCGGTCCTTCCCCTCGTCGGCGCACCTCCGGCCACGCCGACGCCCCTGCGCCTGCTCGCGCCGCCCGCCCGAGGCCCCGGCCGTGCCCGCCTCGCCCGCGGCCCTGCCGCGTGCCCGCCAAGCTCCCTAGGCGGCGCCGGCTGCGCTTGCGCCAGCCTCGCCGCCGTCGCCCCGGGCTTCGCCCCGACGGGTGCCCCGCCCCGTGCCCGTTAGCCTCGCCCGCTCCAGTGGCCTTGTGCCACTGACAGCTGGGCCCCCACGCCCCTGTCCAAGAAAATAAAAAAGATAAGATAATAAAAAAGGAGTTAAAATAATAATAATACTAATTAATCAATTAACTTAATTAAAATGGTTTAATTAAACTAACTACTTAATTAACCTAGCTAATCTGTAATTAACTAGAGGTGTCTATGACAGGGGGCCCCACCCCCTATTGACCAGTCAACGTTGACTGGTTAACTGGGACCCCCTGGGCCCACATGTCAACATGTGTATACTTCTGTGGACACAGTGCTGTGTGCACATAGCGTTTTACTATTTATTTCCGAATTAATAATAATTTCAGAATATTAATAAAACTTTGAAAAATCATATAAATTAATCCGTAACTCGGATGAAAAAGATTTATATATGAAATTTGCTCAGAATTTCAAGATGAATTCGAATACACGGTCCGTTCGTCCGCCACACATCCCTAGCATACCGAACATGGAACAATCCCCCTTCGGTTCGCCTGTCCGAAAATACCTAACACCGGGAATGCTTTCCCGGATGTTTTCCCTCTTAGCCAGTATTGTGTAGTACCGCGTTAGAACCACCCCTAGCACCGCTTATTGTCATCTCGTGCATCTGTATTGCATATGTGTGCTATGTATTTATTGTTTCTTCCCCCTCTTCTTCTCCGGTAGACCCCGAGACCATTGCTGATTCTCCCGTGATCGACTACGTGGACGACGACATTCCTTCCGTTTCAACAGAGCTTCCAGGCAAGCCCCCCCTTTGATCATCCCGATATCGCTCATTCCATTCTCTCTTATGCTTGCATTAGATTTTTCTATTGTTATTGATTGATCCTATTCTGATGCATAGCCTGCTTTTGTACCTGCTATTGTTACCTACATGCTATGCTAAACTGCTTAGTATAGAGTGGCTAGTGATCCATCAGTGACCACGACTGTCCTTGTTGCCCTGCTTCATCATCAACGACTCGAGCAACGTGATCGAAGACCGAAGCCCGACTGTCCTTGTTACCCCTGCTTCATCATCGACGACTCGAGCAACGTGATCAAAGACCGGAGCCCGACACTTCACATCACATCACACCCCCTTTGTTGCTCGACTCTGCAGAGGTACTATCGGGTGCCGAGGTGAAACCTCGTAACTCACTCATGATGATAACTCTGTAGTGTAGCTATTCGGTCATGGTCATCGAGGGTGATTCCTCTTTCTCCATTCCCGATACGACTCTGTCGTGCAACCCCTCAAGTGTGAACCTCGGGGGTGATTCCTCATAGTTCGCCTTGACGGACACATCAAGTGGAATTCGCCGAGGGTGATTCCTCGGGGTTTTCCCCTTAATGATTGGACACACGGTTACCTTGACTTACTTGAGACCTGTGTGAAAGGCGGGCGGGCCCGAGGAGCACCCGCGGGAGTTCTTACGGTGGCAGCTGACTGTTTAGCGGTATCACCCAGGAGGGGTGATAGCTCCGGACTTGTCCCGACAGCCGTCACTTCCGTCAATAATGCACTAACAGATTTGGGTATTTGTTCTGAATTGGCCTCTTGCCTTTACGCACAAACCGCCACGCGAGAATAGTTATGGGCCTCGTCGTCGTGGTATCACCCGAAGCTTTGTCAGACGTCCAGTTCAGCATTGCGGCGCGGCTGGGCCGGCGCCATCCAGTATAGAGGTGGTGCCTGGTCCGCCCTGCTCGCAACGACCCGTAGTGCAACGGGCGATGGCCCATGACCCCGGAGTGCTTAGGATGTAGACCGGCGGGTACCTCTCTGCTGAGCCTAGGTAGGGCTGCGACGTGTTGATTTTCCGAGGCCGGGCATTGACCCAGAAAGGTGTGTCCGACCAGAGATGATCGATCGTGAGGGTAACATGGTGCACCCCTGCGGGGAAGTTATCTATTCGAATAGTCGTGTCCACGGTAACGGACGTTCAGTCTTATATCCTGATCTATTACAACATGCTTGTTAATTATAAAATTATATTCTGTATTTTCCTTCTACTGCTGCAAGATGGAGATTTCCAGAAGATGCTAGTCTTCGATAGGCTAGGCTTTTCCCCTCCTCTTCTGGCTTTCTGCAGTTCAGTCCACATATACTTCTTATTCCTTTGATACTAATGCATACTTAGTATAGATCTGATTCTTGCGAGTACTTTGGATGAGTACTCACGGTTTCTTTGCTCCCCCTTTTCCCCCTTCTTTCTTCTTTCTGGTTGTTGCAACCAGATGGCGGATCCCAGGAGCCAGATGCCACCCCAGTCGACTACTACTACTACACCGTTGGAGCCTACTACTACGTGGAGACAGCTAACGACCAGGAGTAGTTAGGAGGTCCCAGGCAGGAGGCCTTGCCTCTTCGATCATTGATGTTTGTGCTAGCCTTCTTAAGGCAAAACTTGTTTAACTTATGTCCGTACTCAGATATTGTTTCTTCCGCTGACTCTGTTGCTTTCGAGCTTTTGTATTCGAGCCCTCGAGGCCCCTGGCTTGTAATATGAAGCTTGTATTATTTTAATTGTGTCTAGAGTTGTGTTGTGATATCTTCCCGTGAGTACCTGATCTTGGTCGTACACATTTGCGTGCATGATTAGTGTACGGTCAAATCGGGGGCGTCACACCTTAGGTATCCAGTTGTGATCCCAAATGTCAGTTGTTTGGCCATTGCTAGTGCGCCGAATGAGCCCTTGCTTGAGCACATCCCGACCCTCAATGAGAGCACGCCGAATTTGAGAAGGTCGGGACCCCAGTTCTGCCTCAAGAATTGTGTTGTTTGGGAAGTATGATATTTTCAAAATTTTAGCACTCAGGGTCACCAGCTCCTGCAAAATTCTCCAAACTTGCCTTGCCAACAGTGCCATATTGAAAAGCTCCATATCCCTAAAACCAAACCCTCCTCGATACTTCGGCCTAGTCATGACACCCCACGAGACCCAAGCTGGTTTGCGTTCACCTTGCTTACATCCCCACCAATTTTTCTGAATGATGGACTTAATGGGATCAGAAAGACCTCTCGATAATTTGAAACATGACAACAGATATACCAGGATCGCGTGTGCTACAGATTTGATGAGAACATCCTTGCCCCCTTCCAACAAGCACTTACTCATCCACCCTTTTACTTTGTCCCACGCACGGTCACTCAAATATTTGGAAGTTCCTTTCTTCGAGTGCCCAACATCGTTCGACATCCCTAAGTACCTTTCAGTTAAGGATTTGTTGGGGACTTGCAAAAATCCCTTTGCAGCATCACGAACTATCTCCGGGCTTCCTTTCCTGAAGAAAATAGATGATTTCTCTAGGTTAACTCGATGTCCATATGCTTTGTAGTATGCATACAATAGGTTTGATACTGCTTCTGCTCCATTAATACTCACCCTAAAAATATCATGCAATCATCCGTGAATAATAGGTGGTTTACCGACGGAGCCGATGGTGCCACCTTAATGCCGATGAGCGGGGATGACTGGTTCTAAGACTTTAATAAGCACGAAAGGACCTCCACCGCCAACAAGAATAGATATGGAGAGATAGGATCTCCGTGTTGGATAACTCGTGTAGGTTTGAATATCTCTGGTCTAACTCCATTAAACATTACTGAAAAAGAAACTAAGCTCACCATATTCATGATAACATTTATCCATGGTGTAGCAGAACCCAACTTCTCCATGATTGATTTGAGATAATTACACTCTACTCTGTCATAAGCCTTCATCATCTCGAGCTTGAGAGCACAAAACTTTTATTCTTCGATCTATTCCTCTTCATAAAATGAAGACACTCATAAGCTGAAATTGTATTATCTGTGATGAGCCTTCCTGGGACGAACACAAATTGTTCTTCTAAGATGATGTCTAGGAGTACCACCTTAAGGCGATTTGCAAGCACCTTCAAGTCAATCTTATAAAAGACATTACACAAACTGATGGGACGGAATTGCGATAAAAGCATAGGGTTAGATACCTTCAGGATCAGTACCAACATAGTAGCATTTAGAAACTCCGGGTTCTCCTCACCACGGAAAATGCCAATACCGCCTTAGTTACAACATCACCACAGACATCCCAGTGCCTTTGGAAAAAGTGCGGGCGAAACCCAGGCCCCAATGCCTTTGTAGGGAACATCTGAAATAGACATCTCCTTGATACGTCCATTTTGCATCATGCTTATATGTTGATATTTATTGCACTATGACTTGTTATTACACGTTATATCACAATACTTATGCCTTTTCTCTCTTATTTTACAAGGTTTACAAGAAGAGGGAGAATGCCGGCAGCTGGAACTCTGGGCTGGAAAAGGAGCAAACTCTGGAAACCTATTCTGCACAACTCCAAAAGCCCCCAAACTCCACAGAACTTCGTTTCAAAAAATATAAAAAATATCTGGCGAAAGAAGTTCACGAGAGGGGCCATCGGCTGTCCACGAGGGTGGGGGGCGTGCCCCCTGTCTCGTGGGCCCACCGAAGATCTCCCGATGCACATCTTCTCCTATATGAGGTGTTTTGACCTGGAAAAAATCATAAGGAGGCTTTCGGGACCAGACGCCGCCGTCTCGAGGCGGAACCGAGGCGGAAACCAATCTAGGGCTCCGGCAGAGCTGTTATGCCGGGGATACTTCCCTCCGGGAGGGCAAAATCGTCACTGCCGTCATCACCAACAACTCTCCCATCTTGGGGAGGGCTATCTTAATCAACATCTTCACCAGCACCATCTCCTCTCAAACCCTAGTTCATCTCTTATATCCAATCTTTGTACCCAAACCTCAGATTGGTACCTGTGGGTTGCTAGTAGTGTTGATTACTCCTTGTAGTTGATGCTAGTTGGTTTATTTGGTGGAAGATCATATGTTCAGATCCATTATGCATATCAATACCCCTTTGATCATGAACAATATTATGTCTTGTGAGTAGTTACCTTTGTTCCTGAGGACATGGGAGAAGTCTTGCTATTAGTAGTCATGTGAATTTGGTCTTTGTTTGATATTTTGATGAGATGTATGTTGTCTCTCCTCTAGTGGTGTCATGTGAACGTCGACTACATAACACTTCACCATTATTTGGGCCTAGAGGAAGGCATTGGGAAGTAATAAGTAGATGATGGGTTGCTAGAGTGGCAGAAGCTTAAACCCTACTTTATGCGTTGCTTCGTAAGGGGCTGATTTGGATCCATATGTTTCAGGCTATGGTTAGGTTTACCTTAATACTTCTTTTGTAGTTTTGGATTCTTGCATTAGAGGTTAATCATAAGTGGGAGGCTTGTCCAAGTAAGGACATCACCCAAGCACCGGTCCACCCACATACCAAATTATGAAAGTACCGAACGCGAATCAGATGATCGTGATGAAAACTAGCTTGACGATAATTCCCATGTGTCATCGGGAGCGCTTTCCTTTATATAAGAGTTTGTTCAGGCTTGTCCTTTGCTACAAAAAGGATTGGGCCACCTTGCTGCACCTTATTTACTTTTACCTTTTGTCACTTGCTACCAATTACCTTATCACAAAACTATCTGTTACCTATAATTTCAGTGCTTGCAGAAAATACCTTACTGAAAACCGCCTATCATTTCCTTCCGCTCCTCGTTGGGTTCGACGCTCTTACTTATCGAAAGGACTACGATAGATCCCCTACACTTGTGGGTCATCAATACTCTTTTCTGGCGCCGTTGCCGGGGAGTGAAGCGCCTTTGGTAAGTGGAATTTGGTAAGGAAAAATTTATATAGTGTGCTGAAATTTATTGTCACTTGTTACTATGGCTCAAAATCCTTTGAGGGGCTTGTTCGGGGTATCTTCACCCCGATCAGCAGAGCAAAGAGTTTCTCCTCAACCTACTGCACCTACTGAAAATGTTTGCTTTGAGATTCCTTCGGGTATGATAGAGAAACTGCTTGAAAATCCTTTTACAGGAGACAGAACACTACATCCCGATTTACATCTAATCTATGTGGATGAAGTTTGTGGATTGTTTAAGCTTGCAGGTATGCCCGAGGATGTTATCAAGAAGAAGGTCTTCCCTTTATCTTTGAAGGGAGATGCATTGACATGGTTTAGGCTATGTGATGATATGGGATCATGGAACTATAATCGTCTGAAGTTGGAATTTCATCAGAAGTTCTACCCTATGCACCAGGTTCATTGTGATCATAATTATATTTATAATTTCTAGCCTCGTGAAGGAGAAAGCATCTCTCAAGCTTGGGGGAGGCTTAAGTCAATGTTATATTCATGCCCCAATCACGAGCTCTCAAGAAAAATGATCATTCAAAATTTTTATGCTCGGCTTTCTCTCAATAATCGCACCATGCTCGATAATTCTTGTTCTGGCTCTTTTATGATGAAGACTGTTGAGTTCAAATGGGATTTAGTGGAAAGAATTAAACGCAATTCTGAAGATTGGGATCTCGACGAAGGTAAGGAGTCAGGTATGACCCCTAAGTTTGATTGTGTTAAAGCTTTTATGGATACCGATGTTTTCCGTGAGTTTAGCACTAAATATGGACTTGACTCTGAGATAGCAGCTTCTTTCTGTGAATCGTTTGCTACTCATGTTGATCTCCCCAAGGAGAAGTGGTTTAAATACCATCCCCCTATTGAAGTAAAAGTAGTTGAACCTGTTAAAGTTGAAGAAAAGACTATCACTTATAATGTTGATCCTGTTATTCCTACTGCTTATATTGAGAAACCACCCTTCCCTGTTAGGATAAAGGATCATGATCAAGCTTCAACTGTAGTTCATAAAAGTAATACTAGAACACCTACACCCTCTGAGCAAATCAAAGTTGAACCTAGTGTTGCTATGGTTAAAGATCTCTTGGTAGAAGATTTAGATGGACATGTTATTTACCTCCAAGAAGAGTCTGCTAGAATAGCCAAACCCAATGCTAGGAATAGACATAGACCTGTTGTAGGCTTGCCTGTTATCTATGTTAAGATAGGAGATCATTGCTATCATGGCTTATCTAACGTAGGTGCTAGTGCAAGTATTATCCCTCTTGATTTATATCGCAAAATTATGCATGATATTGCACCTGTTGAGTTAGAAGTTATTAATGTTCCTATTAAGCTTGCTAATAGAGACACTATTTCACAAGTTGGGATTGTTAGAGATGTTGAAGTCTTGTGTGGGAAGGTTAAATACCCTGCTGATTTTCTTATTCTTAGTTCCCCACAAGATGAATTATGTCCCATTATATTTGGTAGACCCTTCTTGAATACTGTTAATGCCAAGGTAGACTGCGTGAAAGATATTGTTACTGTGGGATTAGGGGATATGTCTCATGATTTTAAATTTGCTAAATTTCGTAGACAACCCCTTGAAAAAGAACTACCTAGTAAGGACGAAATTATTGGTCTTGCTTCTATTGCTGTGCCTCCTAATGATCCTTTAGAACAATACTTGCTAGACCATGAAAATGATATGCATATGAATGAGAGAAGGGAATTAGATGAAATATTCTTTAAACAGGGACCTGTATTGAAAAACAACTTGCCTGTTGAAATCTTAGGGGATCCTCCTCCACCCAAGGGTGATCCCGTGTTTGAACTTAAACCCTTGCCTGATAATCTTAAGTATGTTTATCTTGATGAAAAGAAAATATATCATGTTATTATCAGTGCTAACCTTTCAGAGCAGGAAGAAGAAAAACTATTGAAAACTCTGAAGAAGCACCATGGTGCTATTGGATATACCCTGGATGATCTTAAGGGCATTAGTCCCACTATATGCCAACACAAGATAAATTTGGAAGAAAATGCTAAACCGGTTATTGACCATCAGCGACGGTTAAATCCTAAGATGAAAGAAGTGGTAAGGAAGGAAATACTAAAGCTTCTAGAGGCAGGTATTATCTATCCAGTTGCTGATAGCCAGTGGGTAAGTCCTGTCCATTGTGTATCTAAGAAGGGAGGTATGACTGTCGTTCCTAATGATAAAGATGAATTGATCCCGCAAAGAATAGTTACAGGTTATAGGATGGTAATTGATTTCCGTAAGTTAAATAAAGCTACTAATAAAGATCATTACCCCTTACCATTTATTGATCAAATGCTAGAAAGGCTATCCAAACATACTCATTTCTGCTTTCTAGATGGTTATTTTGGTTTCTCTCAAATACATGTGTCAAAAGGGGATCAAGAAAAGACCACTTTTACTTGTCCTTTCGATACCTTTGCTTATAGACGTATGCCTTTTGGTTTATGTAATGCACCTGCTACCTTTCAAAGATGCATGATGGCTATATTCTCTGATTTTTGTGAAAAGATTGTTGAGGTGTTCATGGATGATTTCTCCGTTTACGGAACTTCTTTTGATGATTGCTTAAGCAACCTTGATCGAGTTTTGCACAGATGTGAAGACACTAATCTTGTCTTGAATTGGGAGATGTGCCACTTTATGGTTAATGAAGGCATTGTCTTGGGACATAAAATTTCTGAAAGAGGTATTGAAGTTGACAAAGCAAAAGTTGATGTTATTGAAAAGATGCCATGCCCAAAGGACATCAAAGGTATACGAAGTTTCCTTGGTCACGCCGGGTTTTATAGGAGGTTTATAAAGGACTTCTCCAAAATCTCTAGGCCTCTGACTAATCTCTTACAAAAAGATATTCCTTTTGACTTTGATGATGATTGTTTAGAAGCATTTGAAATTCTTAAGAAAGCATTGATCTCTGCACCTATTTTCCAGCCTCCTGACTGGAATTTACCTTTTGAGATTATGTGCGATGCTAGTGATTATGCTGTAGGAGCTGTTCTAGGGTAAAGAGTTGATAAGAAATTGAATGTTATCCAATATGCTAGTAAAACTTTAGATAGTGCCCAAAGAAATTACGCTACTACCGAGAAAGAATTTTCAGCAGTTATATTTGCTTGTGATAAGTTTAGACCCTATATTGTTGATTATAAAGTAACTATTCACACTGATCATGCTGCTATCAAATATCTTATGGAAAAGAAAGATGCTAAACCTAGACTTATTAGATGGGTTCTCTTGCTGCAAGAATTTGATTTGCATATTATTGATAGAAAGGGAGCCGAGAACCCCGTTGCAGATAACTTGTCTAGGTTAGAGAATATACTTGATGACCCACAACCTATTGATGATAGCTTTCCTGATGAACAATTAGCTATCATAAATACTTCTCGTACTGCTCCATGGTATGCTGATTGTGCTAATTATATTGTTGCTAAGTTTATACCTCCTAGGTTCACATACCAGCAAAAGAAAAAAATTCTTCTATGATTTGAGACATTACTTCTGGGTTGACCCACATCTTTATAAAGAAGGAGTAGATGGTATTATTAGACGCTGTGTACCTAAGCATGAACAAGAACATATCCTACACAAGTGCCACTCCGAAGCTTATGGAGGACACCATGCGGGAGATAGAACTGCACACAAGGTATTGCAATCCGGTTTTTATTGGCCTACTCTCTTCAAGGATGCCCGTAAATTTGTCTTATCTTGTGATGAATGTCAAAGAATTGGTAATATTAGTAGACGTCAAGAAATGCCTATGAATTATTCACTTGTTATTGACCATTTGATGTTTGGGGCTGTGATTATATGGGACCGTTTCCTACCTCTAATGGGTACACACATATTTTAGTTGCTGTTGATTACATTACTAAGTGGGTAGAAGCTATTCCAACTAGTAGTGCTGATCATAACACCTCTATTAAGATGCTTAAAGAAGTTATTTTACCGAGGTTTGGAGTCCCTGGATATCTAATGACTGATGGTGGTTCACACTTTAATCATGGTGCTTTCCGTAAGATGCTTGCAAAGTATGATGTCAATCATAGAATTGCATCTCCTTATCACCCGCAGACTAGTGGTCAAGTAGAACTAAGTAATAGAGAGTTGAAATTAATTTGCAAAAGACGGTTAATAGGTCTAGGAAGAATTGGTCCAAGAAACTTGATGATGCATTATGGGCCTATAGAACTGCATACAAAAATCCTATGGGTATGTCTCCATATAAGATGGTATATGGAAAAGCTTGTCACTTACCTCTTGAGCTAGAACATAAGGCATATTGGGCTATTAAAGAGCTCAATTATGATTTCAAACTTGCCGGTGAAAAGAGGTTATTTGACATTAGTTGTCTTGATGAATGGATAACCCAGGCCTATGAGAATGCCAAGCTGTTTAAAGAAAAAGTTAAAAGATGGCATGACAAAAGGATAAGCGTGAGTTTAACGTAGGTGATTATGTCTTGCTATTCAACTCTCGTTTAAGATTTTTTGTAGGAAAACTTCTCTCCAAGTGGGACGGACCTTACGTTTTCGAGGAGGTATATCGTTCCGGTGCCATAAAAATCAACAATTTCGAAGGCACAAATCCGAGGGTGGTGAACGATCAAAAAATCAAACATTATATCTCAGGTAATCCTATAAATGTTGAAACCAATGTTATTGAAACCGTAACCCCGGAGGAATACATAAGGGACACTTTCCAGAACGATTCAGCCTCCGAAAAGGAAGAGGTATGTGATACGGTAAGTAAACCGACTCCAAAATAGTTCTAAAGGCAATTTTCTCCGTTTTGGAATATTTTAAAAAGTAGAAAAAATAAGAAGCAGTCCGGAAGAGACACGAGGCGTCCACAAGGGTGGAGGGCGCCCCCCTGCCCAGGGCGCGCCCCCTGCCTCGTGGGCACCCCGTGTGCCTCCCGGACTTCGTTTTCTTGTGGCTTACTCCTTTTGGTCAGTAAAAATTCATTATATATACTCCCGAAGATTTTGACCTCTGTATCACGCAAAAATCCTCTGTTTTTTGTTTCGAGCTGTTTTCTGCTAGGGTTTGCGAAGCCAGGCATCATGTCGTCTCCCTCCTCCAACAACGAAGGCGACGATGCTTGGCTAATGAAGATATATCTGAAGAGGGAAGGACCCGAGGAGATCCACAAGGAGAAGAAGATCAAGATGAAGATGGAAGATCCAACTCCGGCACCGGGAGAAGCAGACATCCCTAAATCTCTCCCCAATCTCTTTACCTCAACTGAGTTTGAAGCTTTCAGGATGATTGAGTTAGCTCAAATTCGAAACAAGCATCTCACAAGTGAAAATATTTTATTGAAGGATTACATTGCTGCACTCAAAGGTATTATCCGCAAGCTAGAAGATCTCCTACGCTCGATATATGATGATCCCGCGTCACTACTTTCAACGCCATCATCATCACCACCGAAGAAGGAGATATAATTACATGGGTATGGGCACTCCCCTTGGCAACTGCCAAGCTTGGGGGAGTGACCCCGGTATCGGATCACCATCACTGCTATCTTTACCTTTTTCTTAGTTCGATCCTTTTGGTAGTATCTTGATCTAGTAGAATAAAGTTAGCATGATCTAGTTGTGAGCTTTTGCCTTATGATATTTACCCTTTGTAATCGAGTCTGTGAGCTATATAATTGTGATAGCCTGGCTTATTAGGGATGATAGACTACTCATATCAATAAGGAATTCCTTCTTTTCCGGGAGCCCATTCGGACAGAACTCCAAAGTTAAGCATGCTCAGCTTGGAGTAGTTTCAGGATGGGTGACCGACCGGGAAGTTGCTCCCGGGTGCGCACGAGTGAGGACAAAGTGCGCAGAAAAGACTAGTATTGATATGTGGGGCCAGTCTAGATCCCGCCAGGAGTAACGACCACCGACGGGTGTGTCCGGGGCATTACAAGTTGGTATCAGAGCTGACCCTCACGGTTACATGGATGTTTGCGGACAGTTTGCAGTCATGTTGTGCATGACGTTTGTGACCCGTCGTGGCACACGGCATGGCACATGTGCTGCCCTGGAAGCACAGACGTTTGTGCCAAGAGGGAACGTTCATATGGCCCGACGAGGACGTCGGTTCCTCTGAGTGGGGGTGTATGTGATAGCCTGGCTTATTAGGTATGATAGACTACTCATATCAATAAGGAATTCCTTCTTTTCCGGGAGCCCATTCGGATAGAACTCCAAAGTTAAGCGTGCTCAGCTTGGAGTAGTTTCAGGATGGGTGACCGACCGGGAAGTTGCTCCCGGGTGCGCACGAGTGAGGACAAAGTGCGCAGAAAAGACTAGTATTGATATGTGGGGCCAGTCTAGATCCCGACAGGAGTAACGACCACCGGCGGGTGTGTCCGGGGAGTTACAATAATAAAGATTAGTGTTGAGTCAAGGGCTTGATTTCGTCACTTGGGTGATGATAAAAAGAAAGAAAATATGAAAAGTATCAAAGAGATCATATTGATCTTATGGGAAGTAATGACTTCAGATATAAGAGTATGATAAATAAAAGTTGTTGGGAGTTAACAAGCATATTTTTTTGGTCATCGTTGCAATTAATAGGAATTAATAAAAGAAGAGAGGCTTCACATGCAAATATACTATCTTGGACATCTTTTATGATTGTGAGCACTCATTAAAATATGACATGCTATGGAGTTGATGTTGGACAAGGAAGACAACATAATGGGTTATGTCTTCTTATATCCGAAATAAAGTATATTGTCATGGATCATCCAACATGTTGAGCTTGCCTTCTCCCCTCATGCTAGCCAAAACTCCTCGCACTAAGTAGCCCGACAGGAGTAACGACCACCGACGGGTGTGTCTGGGGAGTTACAATAATAAAGATTAGTGTTGAGTCAAGGGCTTGATTTCGTCACTTGGGTGATGATAAAAAGAAAGAAAATATGAAAAGTATCAAAGAGATCATATTGATCTTATGGGAAGTAATGACTTCACATATAAGAGTATGATAAATAAAAGTTGTTGGGAGTTAACAAGCATATTTTTTTGGTCATCGTTGCAATTAATAGGAATTAATAAAAGAAGAGAGGCTTCACATGCAAATATACTATCTTGGACATCTTTTATCATTGTGAGCACTCATTAAAATATGACATGCTATGGAGTTGATGTTGGACAAGGAAGACAACATAATGGGTTATGTCTTCTTATATCCGAAATAAAGTATATTGTCATGGATCATCCAACATGTTGAGCTTGCCTTCTCCCCTCATGCTAGCCAAAACTCCTCGCACTAAGTAGAGATACTACTTGTGCTTCCATACATCCTTAAACCCAGTTTTGCCATAAGAGTCCACCATACCTTCCTATGGATTGATAAAGATCCTTCCAAGTAAGTTGTCATGTTGCAAACTCGCTAAAATATGTATGAGTTATTAGTGTGGGAGAAATTAGCTTTATACGGTCTTGTGATATGGAAGTAATAAAAGCGACGGACTGCATAATAAAGGTCCTTATCACAAGTGGCAATATAAAGTGAAGTTCTTCTATGCTAAGACTTTGTGCATCCAACCATAAAAACACATGACAACCTCTGCTTCCCTCTGCGAAGGGCCTATCTATTATTCTTGCCTTATAAGAGTCAAGGTGAATTTCACCTTTCCTTTTTACATTTTATCCTTTGGCAAGCACATTGTGGTGGAAAGATCCTGACATATATACCTACTTGGATGTAAGTTTACATGGTCTATTACTGTTGACATTACCCTTGAGGTAAAAGGTTGGGAGGCAACACCATAAGCCCCTATATTTCTCTGTGTCCGATTAAAACTCCATAAACATAAGTATTGCGTGAGTGTGAGCAATTGTGAAAGACTATATGATAGTTGAGTATGTAGGCTTGCTGAAAAGCTCTTATATTGACTCTTTCTGATGTTACGATAAATTGCGATTGCTTCAATGAACGAGATCAAAGTTTGTTAGTTTTCAATAAAGTTTATGATTCATACTTGATATTGTGGATGAATTGTTACTTTAGCATAGGAATCATATGAATATATTTATATATGTTGCTGCTATGAGAATGATCATGATGCCCTCATGCCCGTATTCTGTTTTTATCGACACCTCTATCTCTAAACATGTGGACATATTTCTCGATGTCGGCTTTCCCTTGAGGACAAGCGAGGTCTAAGCTTGGGGGAGTTGATACGTCCATTTTGCATCATGCTTATATGTCGATATTTATTGCACTATGGGCTGTTATTACACGTTATGTCACAATACTTATGCCTTTCTCTATTATTTTACAAGGTTTACAAGAAGAGGGAGAATGCCGGCAGCTGGAATTCTAGGCTGGAAAAGGAGCAAACTCTGGAAACCTATTCTGCACAACTCCAAAAGCTCCGAAACTCCACAGAACTCCGTTTCAGAAAATATAAAAAATATCTGGCGAAAGAAGTTCACGAGGGCGCGCCCCCCTGTCTCGTGGGCCCACCGAAGATCTCCCGATGCACATCTTCTCCTATATGAGGTGTTTTGACCTGGAAAAAATCATAAGGAGGCTTTCGGGACCAGACGCCGCCGTCTCGAGGCGGAACCGAGGCGGAAACCAATCTAGGGCTCCGGCAGAGCTGTTATGCCGGGGATACTTCCCTCCGGGAGGGCAAAATCGTCACTGCCGTCATCACCAACAACTCTCCCATCTTGGGGAGGGCTATTTTAATCAACATCTTCACCAGCACCATCTCCTCTCAAACCCTAGTTCATCTCTTATATCCAATCTTTGTACCCAAACCTCAGATTGGTACCTGTGGGTTGCTAGTAGTGTTGATTACTCCTTGTAGTTGATGCTAGTTGGTTTATTTGGTGGAAGATCATATGTTCAGATCCATTATGCATATCAATACCCCTTTGATCATGAACAATATTATGTCTTGTGAGTAGTTACCTTTGTTCCTGAGGACATGGGAGAAGTCTTGGTATTAGTAGTCATGTGAATTTGGTCTTCGTTCGATATTTTGATGAGATGTATGTTGTCTCTCCTCTAGTGGTGTCATGTGAACATCGACTACATGACACTTCACCATTATTTGGGCCTAGAGGAAGGCATTGGGAAGTAATAAGTAGATGATGGGTTGCTAGAGTGACAGAAGCTTAAACCCTAGTTTATGCGTTGCTTCGTAAGGGGCTGATTTGGATCCATATGTTTTAGGCTATGGTTAGGTTTACCTTAATACTTCTTTTGTAATTGCGGATTCTTGCATTAGAGGTTAATCATAAGTGGGAGGCTTGTCCAAGTAAGGACATCACCCAAGCACCAGTCCACCCACATACCAAATTATCAAAGTACCGAATGCGAATCAGATGATAGTGATGAAACCTAGCTTGGCGATAATTCCCATGTGTCCTCGGGAGCGCTTTCCTTTATATAAGAGTTTGTCCAGGCTTGTCATTTGCTTTAAAAAGGACTGGGCCACCTTGCTGCACCTTATTTACTTTTACTTTTTGTCACTTGCTACCAATTACCTTATCACAAAACTATCTGTTACCTATAATTCAGTGCTTGCAGAAAATACCTCACTGAAAACCGCCTATCATTTCCTTCTGCTCCTCGTTTGGTTCGACACTCTTACTTATCGAAAGGACTACGATAGATTCCCTACATTTATGTATCATCACTCCTCATCATAAGGGCCATAAGAACCTCATCCATCGCGGGTGTAACTTTGATCGGAACTTGTTGAAGCACATCTGCCGCCCCTCGGAAGTATAGATGGTTTTGTAAAATTCCAGAGCCATCTACTACATCTTGGTAGGATCATCAATGAGGTTACCATCTGGCCTTTGAAGGGCCTTGATTAATTTTTTCCTACGCCTTGTATATGTCCGCATATGAATGCAATGCGTGTTGCGGTCACCAGCCGAGAGCCACTCAACTCGAGATTATTGATGCCACATTAATTCCTCCCGCAAGTACAATTTGTTGACACCCGATTTTGGCATGGTCGAAAATATAATTATGAAGGCATCAAATGGAAAAGTGCTCAAAGTGAGAAAGTTCCGTATCGTCAAAAGAAGAAACTTTGATATTTGGGCGATAGCCATCCTATCTCATCTCTAAGGCCGAAATTGTGTTCAAAGTATTGAGATGTTGTATCCAGGACACTATTCGGCTAATTACGCTCTCATGACGGCCTCATATGCGAAAATTTTCTACACGCGTTGTCTTTGTCTCGTCGAAACGGTTGATTTTGATATAAAAATCGTGTCAATCCGAGATCGTATGAAAATGTTAGAGCCATCTGAGTGCGGCCCTGTCACGAGCCAGAAGTGGCGCGCCCCATCAGCCATGTGTCTGATGGGTAGCGCGAATAATAACCTGTTTTGCGCGAGCGATTTGACCCTCAAGATGACCTCTGATCAAAAAATCATTTCAACATGAAAGTTGTTGTTCTAGTCGAAACGGTCAAGATTGCTTTTGGGCTCGTTTCCATCCGAGGTCGTTTACCACCTCTAAAAAGACACGCAAGGTGCAACCAGTTTTAGACCGAATTGTTTTGGAAAGTTCGGACAAAACCAATGCGAATTTGACTAGGTGGATGTGAATCCAAGCCTTTTCCTTGCACGGAAAGTTCAGCCGCCTCTTATATACCTAAGGGGTGACGGCCGATTGAACAACACGTAATCGAACAAATCATCTACCACTTTTATCTTTTATCTTTTCTCCTTAACCCTAGTTCTTCTTCTTCTCGTTCTTCGCTTGCTGGGAAGCAATCCACGAGGCCCTAGGGGTGGTCAGACTGACCTAGGGCAGCCCATAGCCGCCGCGCGCCCTGACGGGGTCCCTTCCGGGCGTGTGGGGTTTCGGGTCAACAAAAGTGCCCGGCAGATTGCTTGCCTACCCCGCTTCTGGTCAGGTCTCCTTCGACGTGAGCTGCGGTGCATCACCCCCGGCGTCGAGGGTACATGATGACATGTTCATGTGCGAACACAATTCAATCATCCAGTCATTAACTTTCATTTCTGCGTGTGACGGTCCACGTCTTTGTGTAACACTACATATCCGCTCTAGTTCTTTTTAATCTCCTGATCTCTCCCCCACCCCACCAACACTATCAAAGGTCAACTTCGACCACTCGCCCAAATTATTCGCTAGTGCTTTCCAACTTCGCGTGAACATCACTAGCCGTCAGGTTAGGGCCGCTAGACTCCCATGAAGATCTGTGTAAGGATCTCATCTATGTCTCCATGGAAATTTGAATCAAGTTCTTACAATTGGATCTCGGAGAGGGGAATTGAGGGGAGGAAGAAAACCACGCTATCTAGCTGGCCATCGTGCCATTTGCCTTCGCCACCTACTACAGAGAAGGAGGTAGTGTACTTATACAGACATGTGGCCCAGAGCCCATTCGGGGCCTGCAAGCCGAGCTGGCAAGTGAGGCTTGCGCTTGGGCTTTTCTCTTAGGCTGGCAGTGTTGTCTTCATGTGGTAGCTGACTGTTGTCGCTGACAACCCCCCTCTGACGAGAAATGGCTTGTACCCAAGCCAGCGCGCTAGGAAACAACTGCTTGAGTGTCTCCAAGTCATCCCACGTAGCCAGTTCAGGTATACTGTCAGACCACTGTACGAGAGCTTGCAGAAGTTTGCGTGCTCCATGATGAATCACATGTTGCTGTAGAATCTTCTCAGGGACTTGCAGTTTGGCTTCAAGAATCGGCAAGGTAGGCAGTAACTGATCCTCTGGCTTGAGAACACGACGCAGCAGGGAAACATGGAAGACCGGATGCACCTTGCTGGAAGCTGGCAAGTCCAGACGATAAGCAACTTCACCCACACGCTCGAGCATTGTGTAAGGGCCAAAAAAATAGTAAGCCAACTTGTGATTAGCATGGGGAGCCGCTGAAGCTTGTAGGTAAGGTTGGAGCTTCAATAACACGGAGTCGCCAACAGCAAAAACCCGCTCGGTGCGATGCTTGTCTGCTTGCACCTTCATACGTTGTTGAGCTCTAAGAAGCTTCTGCTTAACTGAATTGAATATGACCTGCCTCTGTTCCAACCATTGAGTAAGATCTTCAAAAGTGATAGTACAATCCGGAGCAATACCAAAATGCCTGGGAGAGTGTCCATAGATAATCTCAAAAGGAATCTTCTCCGTGGCTGAATGCCAATTGGTATTGTACCAATATTCACACAATGGGAGCCACTTCGACCATTTGGTAGGATGGTTACTGACGAAACATCGAAGATAGCACTCTCTTTGCTGGTTTACTCACTCCGTTTGGCCGTCTGATTGAGGATGCCTGGCCGAGCTCATACGCAACTGAGTCCCTTGGGTATGCTAAAATAACTCTTTCCAAAAGATACTGGTGAATATACGATCTCGATCTGAAACGATAGAAATAGGCATGACATGTAGTTAATACACCGTGTTCAGAAAAGCTTCAGCTACAATCACAGCTGTGAAGGGATGATGTAGAGGGATGAAATGACCGAATTTGGAAGCTTGTCAATGACCACAAGGATGCAATTGTAGCGACCAGAAATAGAGAGGCCCTCAATGAAGTCCATAGTCACCATCTCCCATGGTAGATTAGGTACTGGTAAGGGCTACAACAACCCTGGATATGGATTTCTTTCAGGTTTAGCTTGCTGACACAGTAGACAATGTTGCACAATGCTCTTGACCAGTGCTTTCATAAAGGACCATCAGAATAGTTGTCTAACTCTTCTGTATGTGACTGGGAAATCGGAGTGCCCACCAAGTGGTGATTCATGAAGAGCTAGGCCCAATCTGGTTTGTAATTGATTGTCAGTGCCCACCCAGATGCAGTTGTCAAGACACAAAAGTCCATTTTCAACGAGTACTTGTTATCTGCAGAAGGATCATCAGCTAGCTTCTACAACAATTTCTGACAGAACTCATCATGAGAGTAACTAACCAAGATATCAGATACCCAAGAAGGTTGCACTGTGGAAACTACTTGCAGTTCAGTTGTATCATGTGGACGGTGCGACATGGAGTCGACTGCAGTGTTGTCGGAGCCCTTCTTGTAAACAATTCGGTATTGTAGTCCCATCATTTTAGTTAGTGCCTTTTGCTGCCAATTAGTATGTAATCTTTGCTCTGTCAGACTCGTCAAACTACGTGATCAGTCTGAATTAGAAACTCCCTCAATTGCAAGTACCGACGCCAATGTTCGACAGCTAACAAGATGGCCAGATACTCTTTTTCATAAACCAACAATGTGCGATTCTTGGGGCCCAGATCCGTGACCTATGGGATAGGATGGCTATCTTGAGAGAATACTGCACCAATGCCAACATCGCACACATCTGTCTCGATGACAAATGTTTTAGCAAAACTCGGAAGGGCCAGAACTAGTGCAGAAACAAGGGTGCGCTTCAGAGCTTGAAAAGCTTGACACGACCCCCCTTCTTCAATAGAGCAATTAACAAGCGACAAATGATGCCATAGTTGGAATTAATTTGCGGTAATATCCTGCCAAACCTAGGATACCACGAACCTATTTCACATTGGTTGGCGTGGGCCAAGTTCTGATATCAGAGATTTTGCTAGGATCCGTGGAAACCCCTGACTCAGTGATGACATGTCCTAGGTAGCCTACTTGGTGTTGGGCGAAGGCACATTTAGATAGTTTGACACGCCACTGATGTTCAAACAATACGCGAAACACTTGCCTAAGATGTACCAAATGATCCTCCAATGTGAACATGAATACTAAGATGTCATCGAAGAAAACAACTACATATTTGCATAGTCCACGGGAAAGGGTATGGTTCATAGCAAACTGAAAGGTGTTGGGACCACCAATCAAACCAAAAGAGACCACGAAAAATTCATAGTGACCCAAGTGAGTCTGAAATGTTGTTTTGTACTCTTCACCAAGAGCTAACCGAATCTGATGATAGCCAGACAATAAATCCAGTTTACCGAACCAATTGGCACCAGCAAGTTCCTCCAAAAGCTCATCTATAACTGGGATAGGGAATTTTTCCTTCAGAGTCATGGCATTCAGATGTCTGTAGTCTAGCACAGGTCTCCACGTACCGTCCTTCTTTTTAACCATGAGCAAGGGCGATGAAAAGGGGTTGTTTCTAGGTCGGATGATTCCATTAGGTAACATATCTTGTATATGACGTTCAAGCTTAGTTTTCAATTGAGGAGCTAAATGGTACGGCCTCATGGACACTGGAGTGGCACCCGGGATCAAAGGTATGGTGTGGTCATATGCTCGACGAGGAGGTAATCCAGTAGGCGGCTCAAACAGGTGTTGAAATTCATTCAGAATTAGTTGGACCTCAGGTAGGATGGGACTGCCTTTAGTAGTTAACAAAGCACAAACTTCCAGCACTGCTATGGTTGCTGTAGCAGCTACAGTACCCAACAGAGTAATTTCTACATCTTGGTGTTTGAAGGATAACCATTGATTCCTCCAGTCTACTAGCATCGAACTGTGTGAAGCCAACCAATCAAGACCGAGGATGCCATCATAGCTACCCAGAGGATTTTTTTGAAGGAACTCATGAATTTGTGACCAACACATGACCAAGGGCAGTCTAGGAGCTCACTGTTGTAGGGAACTGTGTCAACATTAGCTATCTTAACCAATACCTCATACATTGGTGTTATACCTTGCAGATTGTCAGACATTGTGGCATCCACAAAGGAGTGGGAACTACCCGAGTCAACTAAGAATACCATGTTCATACCTTGCATATGAATTCTCAGCTTCATGGTTTTAACTGTTGAATCTCTGTTCTCACCCATAGCTGCAGCCGACAGAGTAATTAGGTGGACTAAATGGTGAGAAGTGTTCTCTTCTGTATCAGATAGTTCAGTTTGCTGAAGAAAATCTACCATCTCTTGCACAACATGGAGCTAGACTTCTTGCTTGCATATATGGTCCTTGCCCCAATGCTCTCCACACACAAAACAGAGCCCTCTGGCCTTGCGGTAAGCCCATAATGCTCCCCACTTATCTTCTGGCCCTTGTCTTTTGGAACTATCCCCCATTTGTCCGTCGTCAGTCACACGGTTGACTGCAGTGCTAACTGTGGCCTAATGAGGAGGGGGTAAGGGCAGGGGAACAACTATGGATCGCCGAGATGGTGTGCTAGAGGAGTTGCTCGCAGCAGTAACTGTGCCCAGTTCCTTATGCAGAAGAGCTAATTGGTAGGCTGTGTCGAGGTCCGCTGGCTGTTGAATACCTACAACAACTCTAACGGACGGTGTCAGTCCCTCCGTGAATCGTGTGACATATTGCACAGTGTTGGGGTATTGCTCATATGCTATCATGTGATCAAACAAGTCCGAGAAACGATCTACATAGTCTTCCACTGTGCCAGTTTGCTGAATATTGAAGAACTTCCTCAAAACTGAGTGATGCAGGTTACGACCGAACCTGGACTACAACAAACGATAGAACTCGTCCCAGGTCACATTGGGGACTCGACGACGCACTGATTCCAGCCACTGTGCAACTTGACCTTCAAACAGTGATGTGGCAAGAGATATCCATTAATTCATAGGTGTCCCCCAAAACTTGAAATAGTCTTCACTGTGGGCCTGCCATAATTTTGGATTGGAGCTATCGAAACGAGGAAGCTCGATGTGAGGTCCAAACCCAAACACATCAGAAGTAGACTGTCGAATTTTTTTGATCGAATTGAACGGAGTTCTCTGTGGGGCTTGATCGAACTGCGTACCTCTGACTAAAGGCAGCACATACACCTTATGCGTCGGCCCCCAGTTTTTTGTGTCGACGTGATGCCCATCGGGGCCGATCGATCCACCTCCGGATGACCTTGAGGGAGTGGAGGGCGCGCCCCTGGTTGCATCTGGTGGAGGTTGCGGGGACCGATCCAGACCTTTCCGCAGTTCATCGATGTCGACGCTGAGCGAAACCTTGACGTCGTCGATGCGGCTTGACAACTGATCCAGCTTGAAGTCAAGCTTGGAGATGGCTTGCGCGGTGGAGTCGACGCGCTTGCTCTCTGACTTGTCGGAGTCGGCTCGGAGCAGATCGTAGATAGCCTTCATTTTTGGCGAGATGCGGTCCATCGGCCCTGTTTGGATCCTTGAGTTAGAGCTAGTCTGGGTTAGTTTGGCCTGAAATAACCCTAAAGAATCCAAACAGGAGGGGTTAGTTTGAGCTAGTGTACTCTAACCCAGCTAAAAAACTAGCCCGGTAGAGAGGTGCTAATTGGGTTAGTTCTCCTGGGGCCCACCAAAAGAGAACTAAAAAAAATCCCCCCCCTCCCGCACCAGATCCCTCCTCTCGAGCCCCCCTCACACGACTCCCCATCGCACCGCCCGCCCAAGCGCCGCTCCGCCGCTCGCCCTCCTCCGGCCGCCCTCTCACTTCGGCCTTCGACGCCCTCCTCCAGCCGCCCTCGCCCTCCTCCGGACGGCCTCTCCCTCCGGCCTCCGAAGCTCGCCCCGCTCCCCCGTCACCGGTCGTTTCTCTTCCTCTGTCGCGCACGGCGGTGGCGCATCTACCAGGGAGGTCGCGGGAGGGGTGAGCTCGTTCGTTTCTTCTCTGTCTCACAGCCATATCATTGATCTTGCTCGCTCTAGCGCTGATTCTGATTTGGAAAAGTAGATCCTGAAGGAAAGCTATATTTTGAACAAAGTTTGGACATGCTCTGAAGAACAACAGAAGCGTCAGGACATGCTCTGAAGAACAACATGGAGCATCCTAAAGATACAACTGATCCTGCCAACAGACCTCTAACAGATCCGGGGAATTGCAACTACCTGTTTCATAGAGCTTTTTGGACAGCCTTCAGATTCCGTCCCCATGATAAATCCTGACAATATTTATGAACCAATGCCTTTGGAGATGCTTGACGCACTATTTTCTTGGGAGGATGAGAGGTTCAAACCACAGACAACTTCTTTTGACACTCCTACATCTACGTTGACTGCTGTTTTCTTCATCCCCACCAGATATGCTCGACGTTTGTAACATATACCTTATGTGATGTGTTAGCTCATGCTTTGTATCATGGAGAGTATTTTTTTGTGAAGCTTGATTGACGACTTTATGCTTAAGTGGGACATCTCATTTGTATGGGCAAAATAAAATTTATCATGTTTTGAACCCTTGATTTGTAAAGGTCATTTGTTTATGTCAATTGTGAGAGGGGGAGGCCACATAAGAGCCGGCCACACGAAATCCGGCAGGAAAGAGGGTCTAAAGAGCCAAATGATTAAAAAAGAACATTTGTTGTCAATCTAACCTTGTCATCCAAACATCTTTTTGATTAGAGTTAGTTTAGAGTTAGATCAGTGTTAGAATCTTACTCTAACCTCTAACTGAGTTAGAGTATCCAAATGTTGGGGAACGTAGCATAATTCAAAAAATTTCTACGTCTTCACCAAGATCCAACTATGGAGACATCTAGCAACGAGCAAGTAAGAGTGCATCTACATACCGTTATGAAGATTGCGTGCGGAAGCTTTCAACGAAGCAAGGATGAAGTAGTCGTACTCTTCACGTTCTTCGTCACCGATGATCTAGCGCCGAACGGACGGCACCTCCGCGTTCAACACACGTACGGTGCAGCAACGTCACCTCCTTCTTGATCCAGCAAGGGGGGAGGAGAAGTCGTCAGAGATCCGGCAGCACGACGGCGTGATGACGGATGCAGTGGAGATCGCAGCAGGGCTTCGCCGGGCGCCCTGCGTGGGAGTTGGGAGGTGTGACGGGAGGGGGAGAGGCGCCAGGGCTTGGGTGCGGCTGCCCTCCCCCCCACATATATATAGGGGCCAGGGGGGCGCCTGTACCCCCTGCAGATCCAATCTGCAAGGGGGCGGCGGCCAGGGGGGGGGTTCCTTGCCCCCCAAGGCAAGTGGAGCCCCCCCTCCTCCTTAGGGTTTGAACCCTAGGCGCATGGGGAGGTGGGCCCCCTTGTGGTGCGCCAGCCCTGAGGGCTGGACACATCCCCTCGCGGCCTAGGGGCCCCACCTGGATGGGTGGCCCCACCCGGTGGACCCCCGGGGCCCCTCCGGTGGTCCCAGGACGCTCCCGGTGACCCCCGGAGATCACCCGTTGGCCGAAACTGGACTTCCTATATATCAATCTTTACCTCCGGACCATTCCGGAACTCCTCGTGACGTCCGGGATCTCATCCGAGACTCCGAACAACTTTCGGGTTTCCACGTGCATTTATCTCTACGACCCTAGCGTTACCGAACCTTAAGTGTGTAGACCCTACGGGTTCGGGAGACACGTAGACATGACCGAGACGACTCTCCGGTCAATAACCAACAGCGGGATCTGGATACCCATGTTGGTTCCCACGTGTTCCTCGATGATCTTCATCGGATGAACCACCGTGTCAAGGATTCACTCAATCCCGTACGTTATTCCCTTTGTCCATCGGTACGGTACTTTCCCGAGATTCGATCGTCGGTATTCCCGATACCTTGTTCAATCTCGTTATGGCAAGTCTCTTTACTCGATCCGTAATCCATCATCCCGTGACTAACTACTTAGTCACATTGAGCTCATTATGATGATGTCTTACCGAGTGGGCCCAGAGGTACCTCTCCGTCATACGGAGTGACAACATCCCAGTCTCGGTTCGTACCAACTCAACAGACAATTTCGAAGATACCCGATGCGTACCTTTATAGCCACCCAGTTACGTTGTGACGGTTGGCACACCCAAAGTACTCCTACGGTATCCGGGAGTTGTATAACCTCATGGTCTAAGGAATAAATACTTGACACCGAAAAGCTTATGCATTACGAACTATACGATCTCGTGTTATGCTCAAGTTTGGGTCTTGTCCATCACATCATTCTCCTAATGATGTGATCCCGTTATCACTGACATCTCATGTCCATGGTCAGGAAACCGTGACCATCTGTTGATCAACGAGCTGGCTACTAGAGGCCTACCAGGGACTCATTGTGGTCTATGTATTCACACATGTATCGCTGTTTCCGTACAATACAATTCAAGCATGAATAACAGACAATTATCATGAACAAGGAGATATAATATTAATGCTTTTATTATTGCCTCTAGGGCATATCTCCAACAGTCTCCCACTTGCACTAGAGTCAATAATCTAGTTACATTGTGATGAATCGAACACCCATAGAGTTCTGGTGTTGATCATGTTTTGCTCGTGAAAGAGGTTTAGTCAACGGGTCTGCAACATTCAGATCCATATGCACTTTACAAATATCTATGTCTCCATCCTGAACATAATTCCGGATGGAGTTGAAATGGCGCTTGATGTGCTTGGTCTTCTTGTGAAACCTGGGCTCCTTGGTAATAGCAATAGCACCAGTGTTGTCACAGAAGGGAGTCATCGGGCTTGACGCGCTTGGAATGACTCCTAGGTCGGTGATGAACTCCTTCATCCAGACTCCTTCCTGCGCTGCTTCAGAAGCAGCTATGTACTCCGCTTCACATGTAGATGCTGCCACCACGCTTTGCTTGCAACTACACCAGCTGACTGCCCCTCCATTCAAAATATACACGTATCCGGTTTGTGACTTAGAGTCATCCAGATCTGTGTCGAAGCTAGCATCGACGTAACCCTTTACGACGAGCTCTTCATCACCTCCATAAACGAGAAACATATCCTTAGTCCTTTTCAGGTACTTCAGGATGTTCTTGACCGCTGTCCAGTGTTCCGTACTGGGATCACTTTGGTACCTCCCTACCAAACTTATGGCAAGGTTCACATCAGGTCTGGTACACAGCATGGCATACATGATAGAACCTATTGCCGAGGCATAGGGAATGACACTCATCTTTTCTCTATCTTCTGCCGTGGTCGGCGACTGAGTCTTACTCAATCTCATACCTTGCAAAACAGGCAAGAATCCTTTCTTTGACTGATCCATATTGAACTTCTTCAATATTTTGTCAAGGTATGTACTTTGTGAAAGACCAATGAGGCGTCTCGATCTATCTCTATAGATTTTGATGCCTAATATGTAAGCAGCTTCTCCAAGGTCCTTCATTGAAAAACTTTTATTCAAGTAGGCCTTTACATTTTCCAAGAATTCTATATCATTTCCCATCAGTAATATGTCATCCACATATAATATGAGAAATGCAACAGAGCTCCCACTCACTTTCTTGTAAATACAGGCTTCTCCATAAGTCTGTATAAAGCCAAACGCTTTGATCACCTCATCAAAGCGAATATTCCAACTCCGAGATGCTTGCACCAGCCTGTAAATCGAGCGCTGAAGCTTGCATACCTTGTTAGCGTTCTCTGGATCGACAAAACCTTCCGGTTGCATCATATACAACTCTTCCTTGAGGAAGCCGTTAAGGAATGCTGTTTTGACGTCCATTTGCCATATCTCATAATCATAGAATGCGGCAATAGCTAACATGATTCTGACTGACTTCAGCATCGCTACGGGAGAGAAAGTCTCGTCGTAGTCAATCCCTTGAACTTGTCGATAACCCTTAGCGACAAGCCGAGCCTTATAGATGCTCACATTACCATCCGCGTCTGTCTTCTTCTTAAATATCCATTTATTTTCTATGGCGTGCCTATCATCAGGCAAGTCCACCAAAGTCCATACTTTGTTTTCATACATGGATTCTATCTCGGATTTCATGGCTCCAAGCCATTTATTGGAATCGAGGCCCGCCATCGCTTCTTCATAGTTCGAAGGTCCACCGTTGTCTAACAACATGATTTCCAGGACAGGGTTGCCGTACCACTCTGGTGCGGAACGTGCCCTTGTGGACCTTCGAAGTTCAGTGGTAACTTGATCTGTTTCTTCATGATCATTATCATTAACTTCCTCCCTTGTCGGTCCAGGCACCTCAGGAACAGTTTCCTGTGCTGCGCTACTTTCCGGTCCAGGAGGGGTGACTGTCACCTCATCAAGTTCTACTTTCCTCCCACTCACTTCTTTCGAGAGAAACTATTTCTCCAGAAAGCATCCATTCTTGGCAACAAAGACTTTTCCTTCAGATCTGTGGTAGAAGGTGTACCCAATTGTTTCCTTTGGGTATCCTATGAAGACGCATTTTTCCGATTTGGGTTCGAGCTTTTCAGGTTGAAGTTTCTTGACATAAGCATCGCAACCCCAAACTTTCAGAAACGACAGCTTCGGTTTCTTGCCAAACCAAAGTTCATACGGAGTCGTCTCACCGGATTTCGACGGAGCCCTATTTAAAGTGAATGCGGCAATCTCTAAAGCATAACCCCAAAAAGATAGCGGTAAATCGGTGAGGGACATCATAGATCGCACCATGTCCAACAGAGTACGATTTCGACGTTCGGACACACCGTTACGTTGAGGTGTTCCGGGCGGTGTCAATTGTGAAACAATTCCACAGCTCCTAAGGTGTGTGCCAAATTCATGACTTAAATATTCACCCCCACGATCCGATCGCAAGAACTTTATTTTTCTGTGACGTTGATTCTCAACCTCATTCTGAAATTCCTTGAACTTTTCAAAGGTCTCAGACTTGTGTTTCATCAAATAGATATACCCATATCTACTCAAGTCATCCGTGAGGGTGAGAACATAACGATAGCCTCCGCGAGCCTCAACACTCATTGGACCGCACACATCGGTATGTATGATTTCCAGCAAGTTGGTTGCTCGCTCCATTGTTCCGGAGAACGGAGTTTTGGTCATCTTGCCCAAAAAGCATGGTTCGCACGTGTCAAATGATTCATAATCAAGAGACTCTAGAAGTCCATCCGAATGGAGCTTCTTCATGCGTTTGACACCAATATGACCAAGGCGGCAATGCCACAAGTATGTGGGACTATCATTATCAACTTTACATCTTTTGGCATCTACACTATGAATATGTGTATCACTACGTTCGAGATTCATCAAAAATAAACCATTGACCAGCGGGGCATGACCATAAAACATATCTCTCAAATAAATAGAACAACCATTATTCTCTGATTTGAAAGAGTAGCCATCTCGCATAAGACGACATCCAGAAACAATGTTCATGCTCAAAGCTGGTACTAAATAACAATTATTGAGGTTTAAAACTAATCCCGAGGGTAGATGTAGAGGTAGCGTGCCGACGGCGATCACATCGACCTTGGAACCATTCCCGACGCGCATCGTCACCTCATCCTTCGCCAGTCTCCGTTTATTCCGCAGCTCCTGTTTTGAGTTACAAATGTGAGCAACTGCACCGGTATCAAATACCCAGGAGCTACTACGAGCGCTGGTAAGGTACACATCAATAACAAGTATATCAAATATACCTTTGACGTTGCCGGCCTTCTTGTCTGCTAAATATTTGGGGCAGTTCCGCTTCCAGTGACCCGTTCCCTTGCAATAAAAGCACTCTGTCTCAGGCTTGGGTCCATACTTTGAATTCTTCCCGGCAACAGGCTTGCCAGGCGCGGCAACTTGCTTGCCGTCCTTCTTGAAGTTCTTCTTACCCTTGCCTTTCTTGAACTTAGTGGTTTTATTGACCATCAACACTTGATGTTCTTTCTTGATGTCAACCTCCGCTGATTTCAGCATTGAATACACCTCGGGAATGGACTTCTCCATCCCCTGCATATTGAAGTTCAGCACGAAGCTCTTGAAGCTTGGTGGGAGCGACTGGAGGATTCTGTCAACAATTGCTTCTTCTGGGAGATTCATTCCCAGCTGAGACAAGCGATTGTGCAATCCTGAAATCTTGAGGATGTGCTCACTGACAGAATTGTTCTCCTCCATCTTACAGCTGTAGAATGCGTCGGAGACATCATATCTCTCGACTCGGGCATGAGCTTGGAAAACCATTTTCAGCTCTTCGAACATCTCATATGCTCCGTGGTGCTCAAAACGTTTTTGGAGCCCCGATTCTAAACTGTAAAGCATGCCGCACTAAACCAGGGAGTAATCATCACAACGCGACTGCCAAGCGTTCATAACGTCTTGGTTTGCCGGGAGAACGGGTGCATCACCTAGCGGTGCTTCTAGGACATAGGTTCTCTTGGCAGCTATGAGGATAATCCTCAGGTTACGGACCCAATCCGTATAGTTGCTACCATCGTCTTTCAGCTTGGTTTTCTCTAGGAACGCGTTGAAGTTGAGGGAAACTGGAGCGTGGGCTATTTGATCTACAAGAGATATTGTAAAGAATTTATACTAAGTTCATGATAATTAAGTTCATCTTAATCAAATTTTAATGAACTCCCACTCAGAATGACACCTCTCTAGTCATCTTAGTGATACACGATTCGAATCGAGTAGTCCGTGTCCGATCATCACGTGAGACGGACTAGTCAAAAACGGTGAACATCTTCATGTTGATCGTATCTTCTATACGACTCGTGTTCGACCTTTCGGTCTTCCGTGTTCCGAGGCCATGTCTGTACATGCTAGGCTCGTCAAGTGAACCCTAAGTGTATCACGTGTGTAAATCTGTCTTACACCCGTTGTATGCGAACGTTAGAACCTATCACATCCGATCATCACGTGGTGCTTCGGAGCAACGAGCTTTAGCAACGGAGCACAGTTAGGGGAAACACAATACTTGAAATTTTAGTGAGAGATCATCTTATTTACTACCGTCGTTCTAAGTAAACAAGATGCATAAACATGATAAACATCACATGCAATCAATGTAAAGTGACATGATATGGCCAATATCATCTTGCTCCTTGGATCTCCATCTTCGGGGCACCATGATCATCTTGTCACCGGCTCGACACCATGATCTTCATCATCGTGTCTTGAAGAAGTCGTCACGCCAACTATTACTTCTACTACTATAGCTAACGTTTAGCAATGAAGTAAAGTAATTACATGGCGTTATTCAGTGACACGCAGGTCATACAATAATTAAGACAACTCCTATGGCTCCTGCCGGTTGTCAAGTTCATCGACATGCAAGTCATGATTCCCTATTACAAAAACATGATCAATCTCATACATCACATATATCATTCATCACATCTTCGTTCTTGGCCATACCACGTCACAAAACATATGCTGCAAAAACAAGTTAGACGTCCTCTAATTGTTGTTGCAAGTTTTACGTGGCTTCTATAGGATTTCTAGCAAGAACGTTTCTTACCTACGTCAAAACCACAACGTGATTTGTCAACTTCTATTTACCCTTCGTAAGGACCCTTTTCATCGAATCCGATCCGACTAAAGTAGGAGAGACAGACACCCGCCAGCCACCTTATGCATCTAGTGCATGTCTGTCGATGGAACCAGTCTCACGTAAGCGTACGTGTAAGGTCGGTCCGAGCCGCTTCATCCCACAATACCGCCTAATCAAGATTGACTAGTAACGGTAAGAAAGTTGAACAAGATCATACGCCCACAACTGCTTTGTGTTCTACTCGTGCAAGATGCTACGCATAAAACCTAGGCTCAGATGCCACTGTTGGGGAACGTAGCATAATTCAAAAAAATTCTACGTCTTCACCAAGATCCAACTATGAAGACATCTAGCAACGAGCAAGTAAGAGTGCATCTACATACCGTTATGAAGATTGCGTGCGGAAGCTTTCAACGAAGCAAGGATGAAGTAGTCGTACTCTTCACGTTCTTCGTCACCGATGATCTAGCGCCGAACGGACGGCACCTCCGCGTTCAACACACGTACGGTGCAGCAACGTCACCTCCTTCTTGATCTAGCAAGGGGGGAGGAGAAGTCGTCAGAGATCCGGCAGCACGACGGTGTGATGACGGATGCAGTGGAGATCGCAGCAGGGCTTCGCCGGGCGCCCTGCGTGGGAGTTGGGAGGTGTGACGGGAGGGGGAGAGGCGCCAGGGCTTGGGTGCGGCTGCCCTCTCCCCCCCACATATATATAGGGGCCAGGGGGGCGCCTGGACCCCCTGCAGATCCAATCTGCAAGGGGGCGGCGGCCAGGGGGGTTCCTTGCCCCCCAAGGCAAGTGGAGCCCCCCCTCCCCCTTAGGATTTGAACCCTAGGCGGATGGGGAGGTGGGCCCCCTTGTGGTGCGCCAGCCCTGAGGGCTGGAGACATCCCCCCGCGGCCTAGGGGCCCCACTGGGATGGGTGGCCCCACCCGGTGGACCCCCGGGGCCCCTCCGGTGGTCCCGGGACGCTCCCGGTGACCCCCGGAGATCACCCGTTGGCCGAAACTGGACTTCCTATATATCAATCTTTACCTCCAGACCATTCCGGAACTCCTCGTGACGTCCGGGATCTCATCCGGGACTCCAAACAACTTTCGGGTTTCCACGTGCATTTATCTCTACGACCCTAGCGTTACCGAACCTTAAGTGTGTAGACCCTACGGGTTCGGGAGACACGTAGACATGACCGAGACGACTCTCCGGTCAATAACCAACAGCGGGATCTGGATACCCATGTTGGTTCCCACGTGTTCCTCGATGATCTTCATCGGATGAACCACCGTGTCAAGGATTCACTCAATCCCGTACGTTATTCCCTTTGTCCATCGGTACGGTACTTGCCCGAGATTCGATCGTCGGTATTCCCGATACCTTGTTCAATCTCGTTATGGCAAGTCTCTTTACTCGATCCGTAATCCATCATCCCGTGACTAACTACTTAGTCACATTGAGCTCATTATGATGATGTCTTACCGAGTGGGCCCAGAGGTACCTCTCCGTCATACGGAGTGACAACATCCCAGTCTCGGTTCGTACCAACTCAACAGACACTTTCGAAGATACCCGATGCGTACCTTTATAGCCACCCAGTTACGTTGTGACGGTTGGCACACCCAAAGTACTCCTACGGTATCCGGGAGTTGTACAACCTCATGGTCTAAGGAATAAATACTTGACACCGAAAAGCTTATGCATTACGAACTATACGATCTCGTGTTATGCTCAAGTTTGGGTCTTGTCCATCACATCATTCTCCTAATGATGTGATCCCGTTATCACTGACATCTCATGTCCATGGTCAGGAAACCGTGACCATCTGTTGATCAACGAGCTGGCTACTAGAGGCCTACCAGGGACTCATTGTGGTCTATGTATTCACACATGTATCGCTGTTTCCGTACAATACAATTCAAGCATGAATAACAGACAATTATCATGAACAAGGAGATATAATAATAATGCTTTTATTATTGCCTCTAGGGCATATCTCCAACACCAAACAGGGCCATCGTCGCCACACGCTGTTTGTCGGCGAGCCGGGTATGCCTCGAGTGGACCGGCAGGGCCGCGAGATGAAAGGGCTCTAATGCCAGATTGTAAGGATCTCATCTATGTCTCCATGGAAATTTGAATCAAGTTCTTACAATCGGATCTCAGAGAGGGGAATTGAGGAGAGGAAGAAGAACACGTTATCTTCTTTTTTGAGAATATGAACACGCTATCTAGCCGGCCATCGTGCCATTTGCCTTCTTCACCTACTACAAAGAAGGAGGTAGTGTACTTATACATACATGTGGCCCAGAGCCCATTTGAGGCCTGCAAGCCGAGCTGGCAAGTGAGGCTTGCGCTTGGGCTTTTGTCTTGGGCTGGCAGCCATGTCTTCATGTGGTAGCTGACTGTTGCCGCGAACAATCTGATGGTGGGCTTCAACTTCGAGTGTGTTTCCCACATAACCTAAGAGTCTCTCTTTTCTTGCGATGGTTCGATTGTGCCAATTCCAACAAGATGGGTGAGTGGTCTGAGGTGGCTACCATGAGATGTTGCATCATCGCACTAGGAAACTGTGCATACCATTCCACTGACCCGTGAGCCCTATCAAGGCAGACTCAAGTATAAGACGCTCCAACAACTTTTTTCTCATAATTCCACCTTGTTCCCTTGTAGCAAAGGTGAACCAGACCACAAATGTCCATGGTGTCTCAAAATCCCTAAATCTGCTATTGGCTCCTACTACCAATACCATCATGCTCATCATGCCTTGGAGCTTGATTGAAATTCCCAAAACATACCCATGAAATGTTATGGAGAGTTGCCAAATTTTTCATTGTGTCCCACATGTGATGGAGTAAGTGGGTCCGGGCCTCCCCATAAAAGCATGATAGTCTCCATGGATCTCCTCCAAGATCACTAACTTTCACATCAATGTGATACTTTGTGTAACCTTAATGCTCAATCTTTATTTCATTATTCCAAATTATCGCCAAACACCAGTGCAAAGACGTCCTATACAAACAGTTTTTACCACCTTTCCGCGAGGGAGTCTTAAACCGTCGCCTAGTAAGTGTGTGCGATGGGGGGGGGGGGGTCCTTCCGACATGACCCAGAAACCATCGGGGATAGGCCCTCTAGTCACACACGCGGGGCAAAATGAGCTCGTGTGCGATCGGGCGAGGCATCAGAGACAATTATACATGCCCAATCGTTTCCATTCGTATCTACATTCCACATAGTGAATCCCAGAAAAACGTTCATTCGTATGTATATCACACACAAATTTTTTATGTGGAAACGTTTGTGCAAGGTGGCCTAACGCAAACAGTTCTCTGGCCGAAGCCGTGTGTGATTGTTAATTGATCCAACACACGTACTTTCTAGAAACTGTGTGCGTTGTTTGAGTTCATCGCTCACAGTTTTGTCAAAGAAACCATCTACAATAAAAAACCCCAATAAGCAGGCTAATTAGCCTATTATTGATAACCCATTTAGTAATCAAACTGACATTTCTTATAAAACACACCATATATTTCATATCCATAACGGCAACCAAGATTTCATAATCGAATTACATCAGATAGCTTCAGCACTCAGTTACACCATATAGGCATATAGGTAGCTACGCTATTACACAACAACACCAAGTTTCACTACAACATCGAAAACCTTTGAAAAGTAGCATCATACACGGTAAATAGACAAATGAATCTCATTTGAGAAACTGTAGAAGCGAAAGGCGATTATTGAACCTTCAGTGATGTTGAATGTCCTTGCAACTTTAGGCCAGTGGCTATGGATAATTTCCCGCCCAGCCTTCGCCCCCCAGAGGAAGACTTCAATATTGTACCGTGGGTGTTGAATGAATACCTTCCCCGCCTCTTGACCATGCAGGTGGTTTGAGAGGTAATCATCGGTGAACAATTTTGGAAAGTACCGAAAACAAAGATATGCATAAATAGCTGTTATAAATTTTGAAATGGCACAAGGGAAAACACAAGGTAAACGAGTTAGTACCGTCCTATAGTTGACTGGTGTCTTCTCCATTGTGCAAACAAAGATCTTGCTGTTATTTGTCGCAAGTTTCTTTATCCTAACAATCTTTCTGAGTTTCTTGACTTGACTGATATTCATGGACATCTCATTTTCCCCTATGCAAAATGGGTCGAACAGTGTGTCTAAGCCTCTGACAGCGGTACCTACATGTGTGAGACCCAATTGTAAAAAACCTAAATATGAGAATGATTCCTGCAACTGCACAATAATGTGCTATTAGCGAAAGGACCATGCATGAGCAAACCTCGATGGTAAATCTCAGTGCCTCCCATTGTTTCCCTGCAACACATATAAGGAAGATTTTGATCATGTTAACTGAGAGTTGGCATACTATCAGTAGAATATGTTAATGAAAAATAAACAAATTGCAGATCCAACAGATTAATTCGAGATGCATGGAAAAACCGGTTAACCTAACCAAGCATGCTAACCAACTTGGAAATAGAGCAATTATATATGTTTCTCGTGTATTGAGTACAACCAAATTCGATTTATTGCTCACATGCATAACAATACAAAATTGTACCCACTACAAATGAACATCAAATTGCAGAATTGAACCAAACAGTTAATTGGACAGCAGAACAAATGAACCAAAACAGTTAATTGAGCACCACACTTCAGAATAGAACATATACTAGAAGATAAGACACTTAACGAAACCAAGAATGCTTGAGAACTACTAGGAAATGCAATAGTTGGACCAAACTGTTAATTGAAAATTACATTTCAGAATATTGCATTGCATATTAACATTACAGAGGACAATTCACTAGCAGGCACTGGCAGTGGCCTCGAGAAAACACCACAAACTATATTTTAAAGTAGACAACCGCGTGTCAGCGTCGACGGTGGCCTCGAAGATGAGGTGCTCCTCCAAGATCTGGAGGTCGGCACGCATGGCATCCATCGCGACCTCATCCGCGTGCGCGGCCGCGATTTGCTTCTCCACTACCAGATGCTCCTGAGCTCCTCGCTATACTTCGTGCAAAATGGGTGTGGGCGGCACTTAATTGGAGACGGGGCAGTGATTTGGGCAGAAGTTATCTCGCCGTCGGTCGGGGCATGTGGGATGGAGAAGGAGGAGGATGAGTGTGGTGGGGTGTGGATTACCTGACCATATCGACGAGGCCGCACAACAAGAAGAAGGGTCGCCGACGAGGAGGCAACGCTGCAAGAAGAAGGGTCGCCGGCGAGGAGGGGCACTGCCAGTAAGCAGCAATGAAGGTTTGAACTTGGAAAGCAAGGAGGAATAGTGGAATTGTGGCTTTTGGTCGGGGCGGGGAGCTAGATATTTCAGAAAATTTTCGCTCGGTGCCGCGAGAAACTGGCGCGCAAGTTTTGTTCAAGCGTGAGCGGTGGACTATAGACGACGAAGCTTCATGCGTAAGCCATATAAGAGGGTGCGCCAATATATTTTATATCACATCCCACACGATTCTTGCTAGTAAACCATTTGTGGTGTAACTGATTTTTTTCATTCTAAATTGAAAGACAGAATGGTGTTATGGAGGGAAAGGAGGTGTTTGAATTGCTGAAACATTTATCTGCAGTGAACATGCAACTTTTTGAGTGTCGTGTTAAAATTTGGAATTATTCCGGGTTCGTTTGGTCTTTTTTATACATTAATTGATTTTTTAGGCATTTAATGTGCATAATTCAAGTTTGAACTACAAGCACATGCTCTAGTGCACCAAAATTTGTTGAAAAAGCACATGTGTGTCCTTGGGTGAATTTATAGGTCCATGCAAGAAATGAGAATGAAATTCAAACATCTGGGCGTCGTGGCTCGGCTGAAAATAATGAAAAACTTGATTTTTAAATTCCTGTAAATCCAAAACTCGCCTGAAAATCATGAAACTTGGCAGGTGTCATGACATGGCACCAACATGCTATGGTAAAAAAATTGTCCGAATTGGAACAAGTTTTGGTATAAGTTTCTCACAAATTGGAGCTTTCTCTCAAGAACGCTCGTGGTTCCGAGAGGGAACGTGTCACCTCCGTGTGCGAAATGACATAAGATGCATTTTCGTGGCTTGATTCTTTACAGAGGCGACATAGACCAATAGGAGTTTTTTTTGCTCAATTTTGGAATTATTCCAGGTTCATTTGGCCTTTTTATACATTAATTGAGTTTCTAGGCATTTAATATGCATAATTAAAATTTTAACTCCAAGCACATGCTCTGGCATGCCAAAGTTGGTTGAAAAATCATTTATGTGTGTGTGGATGAATTTCTAGGTCCCATGCAAGAAATGGGAATGAAATTCAAACATCTGGTCGTCGTGGCTTGATACGTCTCCAACGCATCTACTTTTCCAAACCCTTTTGCCCTTGTTTTGGACTCTAACTGTAACATCCCAAAATTCTGAATTTTGGAATGTTATAATAAATAGATAGTTTTGATTGTTTGTTTGATGTGCTGTGTGAAATTGAGTGAAATTCGAAACTTTCAAAAGTTAAATGAGAGGGAATAAAATGACTTTCCCAAAGCTTTCACTTTGCATTTTGATCTCCGAGAATTCAAATTCTTTTCATCACAAAACCCTGGAGTGAACATAATATGACTTCTTCCATTTATCAAATGAAAAATGGCTTTGAAAGGATTTTGAATTTCATTCTCGAAATAGTTTAATTTCAGAAACTTTATGCAACTCAATGATTTTCCAGAGAGAAGATAAAATGACTTCTTAAAATTATTGGAAATATGAGTTGGAGGTTTTTCTGAAATTTTCTATAACTCATTTTCAAAAATTGAGTTATTTGGTTTTTTTTCAAATTATTTTTCTCCAAAAATAAAATATATGGAAAATAGGGTAACATGATTCCCTACACTAGAAAATTGGAGAGAAATAAATTTGAAATCATTTTGGTTTTTTTAAATGATATTTATTGGATTTTATTGCAACAGTAGCACCTTTTAATTTATTAGAATAAATGGGTATTTTATTTGACTGTAGAAAAATGTCATGTTGTAGGGTTTGTTTTTCTAAAAAATTGATATATTATATGCCTATATAATATTTTAGTTATTTTTGTTTTATTCGTTTTCTTTGTCTGTTTAAAAAAAAGTCTTCCGCCGAACTGGGCCGGCCCAGCACCCGAGCCAGGCCCAGCCCAGCTCGTCGCCTTCCTCCTCCCACACGACGCCGTCGCCACCTCGGCGTCCGAGCCGTGCCGCCCCCGAACACGCTGACGCGCCCCCTCCTCCAAGTTAT
>LR738711.1:577675089-577733526 GCA_902687465.1 Secale cereale | reverse complement strand
AAAACCTGCCGCCGCCGCCCCGTTCATCTCCTCTCTCCCCCGCTCTCGCTCGTGCCGCTGCCGCGCTATGCCCCGTCGCCGCTGCTCGCTGCTCCGCCGCCGCCTCGCCGCTGCTGCCCTCCGCGCCGCCGCACGCCTCTGCCCCGCCGCCACTGGTCGCTGCTCTGCCGCCGCCTCGCCGCTGCTGCCCTTCGCGCCGCCGCACGCCTCTGCCCCGCGCGCCCGCGCAGCCGCTTCGCCCCGCAGCCGCCGGCCTCTCGCCACCGCATCGCCGGAGCCACGCCGCCGGCCGAATCCGCTTCGCCGCCGGATCTGATCCGCCCTGAAGGAAAACCGCCCAACCCGCCGGCCGATCCGCTGGAAACCGCCGCCGCCGATTTTTCTTATCGAACCGGCTAAACCTCAAAAACCGCCTAGGTTTTCTTTTTGGATTGGTTTTCTTTTTTTTAGTTAGATCTATGCAGTGAATGTTCACTGGTTAGGGTTAAAAAGCGAGCGTTCGCTCCTTAACCTTTTTATTTTTCTTTTAGTTTTCGGCCAGGGACCTCTCTATAAATATTTTATTTCACAGTTTAGTCCCTAAACTTCAAACGGCCATAACTTTTTGCTCGTTGGTCCAAATCCAACGAAACCAACGCCCATGTCGACATTACGATCCCTTCTTTCCAGTAAAACAACTTAAACATGTTTTTGAAAGTTTAAAAAATTGAATTCAACTAGATTTGAATTTGCACTTCGTTTGATCATAACTTGAGTTTTATAACTCCATTTTAGTTGATTCTTTTTGCAAATCGAAGCCCTTGACCTAAACTTTCTGATAAGGCCAAATTCACATAATTTTGGTACTGTTCGAAATTGTTTTCTATTTCAAGAGTCATTCGTTTTGTTTTCGAAGTTTTCCGAAGTGTTTTATTCGTTCTTTCCGATCTTTTGAGTGATTGCTTATGTGTGGTTACTATTGTTTGCTTACGATAGATTGATCGGAGTGTGACGAGTAGACCTATCACGAGTTCTGAGTGTGAATCTTCTACATAGTCAATAAAAGGCAAGTTCACACTTTGATCATACTTTCCAGTACCCAGTTTTCATTGCATTAGTTATATCCTCAAACACTTGCATGAGTAGGATCTTATTAACTTGTGGGTCTGGGAAGTAGATTGAGGTAGAACCTATTACCTGCATTATTTTCAAACCCTTGGGAGTTACTTCTACGTTATGCTTAGGTTGCCATGCTATGCTCGTAGACGTGGTTTGGGTTTGAGTGAAATCCATGGCAGATGTGAGTTGTTAATTAATGGTTCAACTTAAGGTGGCTACTTGAATACACATCTGGGTGGATTGGTTGCAGGGCACCTGGGGAATCCAGTGTTGTCCTAGGAAATCTCGGGGTTCCGTGTGATTTTTCCTATGGAATGCCACCCAGGCTCAAAGGGATCATAAAACTATTCATGCTAGAAACTTCCGTGTGCAGCCACAATGCCATTATGGGCTCTAGCATAGTATGAGTAAGTTGTGTGAGCTCTTTCAGTGGTGGACTAGAAGATGTAGGGGAAAGTAGGTGTACCAGTCCACCCGGGGTAAAGAGTGAATGCTTGTGAAAGACTGTGTCTCGGTCATCCGTTTCTCAAACACCATGCAGTGTGAGAAATTCAACGGAGGAGATCGAGTCTTGTGGGGAAAAGTGCACAAACCTCTGCAGAGTGTACAAACTGATCATGATTAGCCGTGTCCACGGTTATGGACAATCTTGAGTATCTGGTACTTGAATTATTGGTTGATCTCATCACTCTAAAATTTAATTTGTTGGGTTTAATGACTACTTTAATTGGGATTGAGATGGAGGTACCATTCTCAATTGTTCATGAATTAAATTTAACAAAGTAGTTAAATAAATGCATTCTTTTGTTGTAGGGAAAAATTGGCTTTACACAAAAACTTTAACCTTACAGCCTCCACCAGCCAAATATGCATGTAGTTGTAGGACTTGTTCATTATCATTACAGTGTGAAATTGCCAGTACATTCAATGTACTGACCTACGTGGCTGCAACGTCTCATGTTGCAGGAATTATTCGACGAGTAAGTGTTACGTTAGGGTTGCGCTCTCTACACTCAACTTTGACGTTGGTGTTGATGGGAATCCACAACCTTTGTTGCTTCCGCTATGATTAATTGAGGTAATAGTATTTACGTTACTTATACATGTGATTTACCTCTGTTATAAATCCTCGAGTAGTGTGTGTGTCAGCATACCGATCCAGGGATAACACTTAAGCACAGAGACTTGATCCATTTGGGTCGGGTGGCTACACTAACTTGCATGATTTGAATGGAACTAACCCGGACTGATGTTGTTTTCAGCAAAACTGCCATGGTGTTGTTTTTGTGCAGAATAAAAACTTCTCGGAATCGCCTGAAAATCAATGGAGAATTATTTCAGAAAATATAAAAAATACCTGCAAGAAGATCCACACCGGGGGGCCCACGGCCTGTCCTCGAGGGTGGGGGGCGCGCCCACCTTCCCAGGGCGCGCCCCCTGCCTTGAGGGCCCCCCGATGCTCCACCGACGTACCCCTAGGTCCTATATCTTTCGTTTCAGGGAGAAACAAATCAGAGAGAAAGAATTATTGTGTTTCACGAGACGAAGCCGCCGCCAAGCCCTAATCTCTCTCGGGAGGGCTGATCTGGAGTCCGTTCGGGGCTCCGGAGAGTGGAGATCTGTAACACTCCAAAAAATTTGATTTGATTTTATCAAATTCTATATTTATTTGGAAGGAGGTTATTTAAATTTTTTTCTAAAAGACTCTCCTTCTCAAAAATTTTATTTGTGACAAGTATTTTTTATGGGTTCTTCCCAATCTTGATCTTTGGTCTTGAGGGCTTTTCATCTTGTGTTGGCTCAACACAAATAATTTTGGGAGGTTTTACAATTCCTTTTTATTAAAAAGAATTCCTATAAATTATAAACTTTATTCTTCCCCATTCAAAAAATTACTCTCTTGCCATGACCTATGTTGAAAACTTTCTTCCAAAACCCACCTCCCCACTTTGGGTCAAGTCAAGCATCAAGTCCAGCAAGGTTCAACTTCTCCTAGATTTTTATTTCTATTTGTTTTAATCTCAAGATCATTTTCTGTCATTTATTTGGACTTTGGTGGTTTACAAAGGATCTGCCAGATTTCCTTTGTATTTTGGTTCCAAATAAATTCCTCAAGCTAGTCCTGAGAACCCTCAACCAAGATCCATCAAGATCTACTGGTCCACAGTTCAAATTTTCAAAATATGCTTGCTGCAAGTTTGGACCAGATTTGCCATTTTTGGTGGAATTTATTCTTTTTCTCTTCCTAAAAATCTGAGATAAATCAGGCAGCCTCTAGATGCATCAAGAGATAACTTCACCAAGTCCCATCTCCAGAAAAAATTTCCACGTGGCTAAAACATTTCGTCGAACAGCTGGTGTTCACTGTTCCTGTCAAGTTTCAGGATTCAGTGTTTCAGTTATGTCGTCAGTGTCATTTTCGTCAGTCGGCAGCGTAAATCTCGCCAGTGCTCTTGTTGGCTTGTTGCTCACTGCTCCTCCTTCTTATCCAGTGCACCGCACGGACGTTTGGACGGGCGCGAGCATCGGTGGCGACGTGTCTCGCCAACTCCGGCGTCTTCCACGGTGGTAGAACCGCCCGTGGCGGCCAGCAGGGGCCAGCCCTGCCATACAGCGCCGACCAGCACCGCCCACACCACCAGAAGCCTCCGCGTGGCCGTCCCCTTCTCTGTGCATGCTGCAGCACAGTCACCGTGGCTTGAGAGGCGCAGAGCGCGCTCTCTGCCGCCGACGAGCCCGTGAGGCCGTTCCGTCGAACACCTGGAATATCACCCAAGTTGTACCAAGATTAACCGTTGAATGGAACCAGGGAACCAATCCACAGCTGCCCAGTCACCTAAGCCGTCAGCTCGACCACCACCTCGCCGTTATTACTCACCAGAGAAATCCTGTTCGCCGGCTAAAAATTGAGGCCCCGAGCTCGTTCTCGACCTAGCACCTCCCCTCCTCGCCTCAGAACCCCGCCACGCTCATCAGAGGGCCTCGGGAGAGCCTTCTTCCCTGACTCCGCCCGCCCCGATCCGCTTCGGGCTCCGGCAAGATTCTCTCTGGTGAGAGCACCCCCGCCTCCCAAACTGTACAAGTAGCCTCCTAGTGCACCCACTCTTCTAACCCGGGCCCCGATTCAACGTTTGCAGCCCTCCTTGGCGAGATCCATCACCGCCCGAACCTCCGTCCGCCGGAGTGGAAGCCGCCGTCGATGTGGTGCTCGTCGACGACCAAGTCCACCACCCACCGACGCGGAATTGTCCCGTGAGTGCAACCATACCCTTGCCCTCCTCTGGATCGCCGTTGATTGTCGCCGGCGATCGCCGTTTGCTTCGGTCGACGGTGGGATTTCAAACCTGACGGGTGGGACCTCCTCGTCAGCCTCTCCTCTCTTATTCGAACCGTTTTCTGAAAGCGCCTTCAAGCAAAGTACGTGTTCCCTTTGGGTTGGCGTATTTCCAACCGAAGCGTTTTTTGTTTTTCTAAACTAGCCCCTGGAAAGTTTCTGTTTCATCACAGATTAGTCCCTGGGCTAAAACCTTAATAACTTTTAAACAAAAGATGATTTTGAGTTGATTCTTTTTCTATCATCTTTAATTTCTGTCTAATTTTTCTATAATATTTATTTGAAAAATATTTGGAACAATATTTATGCACGCACGGTATTTATGTTAGTATCTAATTTATTTTATAACGTAGATACCGAAGGACGTGACGGAGCCGCAAACTTCGCTGAGCTAGACTCCGACTACTCCGAACCAGGCAAGCATGTTTGAACCTTTGATATGATGAGTGATTTGCATGTTTGCTTGAGTAGTTTTCTCATGGCATGTTTATATAAGCATTTGTGAGTGTTATATTGCATGCAAGACAAGCTACCAGTGAGCTTCGAAAGTTGATGTGTTCATAAGATGGTGAGACAACCTGATCATGTGGTGGCATGATAGGTTGTAAGCTGGTATTGTTGAAGCATGCCAGTTTTATGTCAACCGTCTAACTCCAGTATTAACGTGGATCAAGTCATGTTCCAGTTCGTGTCCTTTTCGTGCTGCCACATGTCTTCTGCAAAGAGTGCAGTTTAGTCAGTTGCAAACCTCTTTCCTTGTACACACCAAATAGAGGGGCCGTGATGAGGGTTCCATGGCCCTGGATTAAAGCCCGTCATCCGGTCAGGGGGCATGGGTGTTTCTGGTTGCGACCGAGAGGGGGGCACCCCTTAGAGCGCGCGATATAAATTTGATCCCATGCTATTCGAGGTTGTGGCCTCCCCATCTTAAAGTTTTTCTTGAACGTTGCCTAGGGTGATTCCTGGCAGCGGAATGTGGAATGGGTGTGTACTGGTTAGATGTGTTTCTTCTAAAATACCGTAAACGAAACTAGTCATTTGTGACTACTGAAATCCGTTGGATGTGGTTAAAGAGTACAAACTCTGCAGAGTCAAAACCATTCGAGTAACCATGTCCATGGTCAAGGACTTTGATCGTCATATCAATGTCAGTATCACCGTCAGTCTCAGCGTCTGTCTCAACGTCAGTCTCAGTGTCAGTCTCATTTGCAGTCTCCGGAGAATAAACATGAAATTGAGAGCGGTAAACCCGGCCGAATGTTATTCCTGTGGATGGACTAACCAGTTTATTATTATGTACTAAGTATCTCCTTGGGATGATTTACCTTCATGAGCTACTTGAATTCGAATGATGAAATATAAGCCCTTTATGTGATGTCGCTCAGACGTCCGATTGTGGCATTCTTGTTCTTTACTTTCGGATATAAGCTCTTTATGTGATGTCGCTCAGACGTCCGACTGTGGCATTCCTGTTATTTACTTTTGATATAAGCCCTTTATGTGATGTCGCTCAGACGTCCGACTATGGCATTCTTGTCATTTACTTTTGATATAAGCCCTTTATGTGATGTCGCTCAGACGTCCGACTGTGGCATTCTCGTTATTTACTTTTGATATAAGCCCTTTATGTGATGTCGCTCAGACGTCCGACTTTGGCATCCTTGTTATTTACTTTCATTATAAGCCCTTTTCGAGATGTCGCTTAGACGTCCGACTGTGGCATGTTCTGTCATTTACTTTTTCAGTATAAGCCCTTTATGTGGTGTCGCCCTGGCGCCTGACTGTGGCATGTTAATTTATTTTACCTTTCGAGGTGTCGCTTCAGACACCCGATCGGTCTTCAGCTATTTTGTTGGGATTTCGGGAGGACTACCGCCTAACTTCCTTTTTATTTAACATGCAGTGCAAATTTATTATCTGAGTGCGCATTACTAGTCTGCTCATGTGCATCATGTTTGCATTTGTTATATCTTATGTCCAAACTGTCTTGCGAGTACATTCAAAGTACTCACCTGGCTTGTTGATTTGGCCAGATGCTGATGAAGGCGATCTGGATGAAGAGTACGATAGCGAGTCCGACGCCTAGAGGAGTCCTAGTTAGTCCCGTACGATCCTAGAATTGGTCACTTGTATTATATACGCTTCCGCTACCCAAATAAAATCATCGAGCCTCCCTCCGGCGCTTGATGAGCTGTAAGATTTTGGAGTCATGTCACCCACTTCACTGTGACATATCCACCACCACTTTTATTACGAGTCAGTTGTTATGCCACCACACCCTTTGTGTCATATCCGCCTTCGTGTATAATATCGGCGTGCTTGTAATAAATTGTTGAGCAGCCTCAGCTCAACCTTGTAAAATATTTAGTATTTCTGGATTTCTGTATCAAGGATTTGTCTAGCAGTAAGGAGGATTCTTCTATACTGGTCTTATAAAAAGGTTGGTTTCTCAATAAATGTTTTATTAGAAAACCGGTCCTGACAACCTTGGTATCAGAGCCAGGCTGACTGTAGGAAGCCACTAGGTGCGATCGCTAATTGGTTATTATCGTATTAAGTGCTATTTTAACATTTTTGCAGATGTAGCAATTTTCTATTAGTCATCATAAATTTATGATTTGACTATTCGGAATTTTTGTCTACCTTTGTAGATGGCTGGCAGCGACCGTGAGTCACAGGTGTTCACCAATGTGCTTAAGGGGTTTATCAAGCTTCTCGTCTCCATCACCAAGGTCGCGATCAGGCCATCGGCTCGTCCGAAGTTCACACTCTACCAGCACAAGGTCAGCGACAGCGTGTCTATGCACCAGGACGCGGTGCAATTTAAGGGAGGACGTTCTGAGTCACGCCGCTTCCGATTTGTGGGAAGGGCCATGCCTACGGAGAGGCATGCCATGCAAATGGCTGTCTGTGAGGCGATAGCTCGTCTCCGGGATGCTCTTCCTTCGATGAAGGCTCGTCGCTACCGCTACCTCCCATGCCACGTGCCCTACACTTGTCACTATGCGTTCCCTTGCCCTAGGGGAGAGAGAGAGGAGGCTACTGAAATGTTGGTTGAGTATCTCAAAGCTCTTGAGGTAGCTTTTGATAACCTCGTGGACGACTTTGTGGCTGCTCGTATGGACTTTGTTCAGGGCTGTTCTGCCAACAGGAGGGAGCTCCTCCATACAGCACCACCACTGACTTACGTCTCGTCCTCAGCATCCTATACACCTGCCATCTTAGCCATCGCTCGTCGCCTGCCTACCACTGAGGAGTTTGACCAAGTCATTGCTCCTACTCCAGTCAGTGTTGCACCACCTGCCGCGCCCGCACCAGCTCCTCAACCCAGTACTTCACGCCTGGAGCCTATTAGTGAGGAGGAGGTTGAGTCTCTAGCATCACTGGGTCTTACCCTCGGCAGGCCGAGGGAAGTTTTCACCATCTCCGACTGAGTGTGCCTAGTCGTCGTGCGATGTATTAGCTTGTGCGATATGTTTATATGTATATAGGTTTGGTGAGAAGTAGTTTGTGTGCGCATCATGTAGGAACTCAGAGAAGTGCACTAGCCTAAATAACATGTCAGGAATGTGTACGCACATCCTGAGTGATGTACTGTATAATTACGGCTTGCGTGTAAGATATGTACTGAGCGGTCCTTCTCCATGCGCAATCAAGTTTTTTCTTGAAATTTTTTGGAGTTCTTAAAAATTTCCGCCTTTGCAAAATTATTTATTTTTGCCACTCAGTTTTTCTCATGAGTTCTGCAAAAATACCCCAGAGTGGAAAATGCATCGTCCCTGGACTCGTTCCATGCCAAGTCCGCCGGAAGAAAATTATGGTACCCAGACAAGTAACAATTTCACACAGGGGCAGTCAAGTCAGCAAGGCAATGAAGCAGCATTTTCTCAAGTATGCCGCCTTTATGAGCAAAGCCAGCAGCAGCATCAAGAAATGATGAACCATGTTATCAATATGGGAAATCACCGTGAACCATATCAGCAGCATTCCAAGTTGTCTAAACTACAAAAGACATGTCCCCCAACGTTCTCTCACACTGATAAACCTCTTGAGGCCGATGACTGGCTTCAAGACATTGAAAGGAAGTTAATTATTGCACAATGTTCGGACCGTGAGAAGGTACTTTATGCACCTCACTACCTCACTGGAGCAGCTGCATCATGGTGGGAAAATTTCCAACACATGCACCCCAATGAAAATAACATCACCTGGGAAGAATTTAAAGAAGGTTTTCGTGGGGCGCACATTCCTAGAAGCATTATGAAAATCAAGAAAAGGGAGTTTGATGACCTCAAGCAGAGATGCATGACAGTGACTGAGTACAATAGTCAGTTTACTCAATTATCTCGTTATGCCAACGAAGAGCATATGACTGAAAATAAAAAGATAGAAAAATTTCTAGACGGTCTGGCACCAGCACTTAAATGCCAGCTGGTCGTACACACCTTTCCTGGTTTCAAAACACTGGTGGACAAAGCTATTACATTGGAAAATGAGCGCCACAGCTTGGAGGATTTTCGCAAGCGCAAAAGGGACAAGACTACTCATGCTCGCAACAACCGGAACAAGACTGATTTCAGAATAATGGAGCGAACAAATCCACGACCAATGTCCCACGCCCGAACAAAAAATTTCATGCAAGGGACAAGGATTTTACGTATCACCCAGGTGTTACTTGCTACGCTTGTGGAGAGGAGGGACACTATGCCAAATAGTGCCCAAAACCAAGAAACCCGGCCCCCAAGCCGAACAACAGTGGAAACAATTCAACACCCAAGCGTAACAACTTCAACCCCAATAACAATCACAAGAAGGCTCACTTGAACCATATGACCAAGGAGGAATCCCAGGATGCCCCGGATATCGTACTCGGTACGTTCCCTGTCAACACAATACCTGTCACGGTTTTGTTTGATTCTGGAGCTTCTCACTCGTTCATTTCAAAGAAATTTGCTTTGCAACATGATTTTTCGATGTTTCCCTTGGGAAAATCCATGATCATCAAGTCCCCCGGGATTAAGAAAATCACTCAGAGTTACTGCCAAGGTGTGATTATTGAGATTGAGGGACTAAAGTTTCAGGCAAACCTCATTGTATTGGAAAATAAGGGACTCGATGTTATCCTAGGAATGGACTGGTTAACCACCAACAAGGGATTTATCGACTGCTTCAATCGGACTGTAATTCTTACTCATCATCACGGGAAGACGATAAAGGTTGCAGCTCAAGAAAGACCAGTATCACGGCAACCAAGGTTGAACAAGGTGGACATTTCAGAGTTAAGAAAAGTTCTAGTGGTGCGTGAGTTCCCAGACGTATTTCCCGAAGAGCTGCCAGGCATGCCGCTAGACCGGGAAATAGAATTCATCATTGAACTAGCACCTGGAACCACCCCCATTTACAAGAAACCCTATAGAATGGCACCCTCCGAGTTGGTAGAATTAAAAAGAAGCAAATAAAAGAATTACTAGACAAAGGATTTATACGGGTCAGCTCCTCACCTTGGGGTTCACCAGTATTATTTGCCAAGAAAAAGGATGGGACACTGAGATTATGTATAGACTATCGAGCACTCAACATGGTCACCATCAAAAACAAATATCCGATGCCACGGATAAATGATTTATTTGACCAGCTCGCACAGGCCAAGGTTTTCTCAAAAATTGATTTAAGGTCGGGGTATCATCAATTATAAAAAAATAGAAGATATCCCTAAGACAGCATTCACCTCCAGATACGGATTATATGAATTTACAGTAATGCCGTTTGGACTAACAAACGCCCCCGCATATTTTGTCCACCTCATGCACAAAGTGTTTATGAAATTTATGGACAAATTTGTTGTGGTGTTCATTGATGATATCCTGGTATACTCTAAGACGCCAGAAGAACATGTTGAACATCTCAGAATTGTACTGGGAGAATTACGGAAACATCAACTATACGCGAAAAATTCAGCAAATGTGAATTTTGGTTAAGACAGGTTGGTTTTCTAGGCCACGTATTGACCCAAGAAGGTGTTGCCGTAGACCCAGAAAAAGTCAAGGCCGTACTTGGCAGGAAACCACCAGCCAACGTAACAGATGTACGAAGTTTCCTGGGAATGGCTGGATATTACCGAAGGTTTATTGAGGGGTTCTCCACCCTAGCAAAACCAATGACACAGTTACTCAAGAAGGATAAGAAATTTGTATGGACTGAAGCTTGCGAGAAAAGTTTCCAAGAACTCAAAAGGAAATTAACAACAGCACCAGTATTGGTTGTACCAGACATACATAAAAGTTTTGAAGTATATTGTGACGCATCTCGGAAGGGCCTCGGATGCGTACTAATGCAAGAAGGCAAGGTAGTCGCATACGCCTCCAGGCAACTACGAAAGCATGAAGAAAATAACCCTACTCATGACTTAGAATTGGCAGCAGTCATTCATGCACTCAAGGAGTTGATGCACTTTTTGCTTGGAAATCGTTGTGAAATATATACGGACCAAATAAGCCTCAAATATATTTTCACACAACCCGAACTCAATTTACGACAACGACGCTGGTTGGAATTAGTGAAATATTATGATGTTGGCATTCACTACCATCTAGGAAAGGCGAATGTAGTGGCAGATGCTCTTAGTCGAAACCCCAGCTCGGGCAACGACAGTCTACAGGACTTGAGACCTGAATTTCAGCACGAGTTCGCCAAACTCAACTTGGTGATGGTCACCGAAGGCAATGTGCCAAATTTGGAAATACAGCCCACCCTAATGGAACATATTAAGAAGGCTCAGCATGGACACCCCAGCATCGAAGGCATAAAAAGAAAAGTGAGTCTGGGCAAGGCCTCAGAATTCGTCATAGACGATACAGGAATATTATGGTACATAGACAGACTTTGCGTACCAAATATAGAGGACCTCAAACAGCAAATTCTAGCCGAAGGCCACACCGCTCCATATTCAATCCACCCTGGAGGAACCAAAATTTACAAGGACATTTAGGAAAAAAATTGGCGGCACGGTACGAAAAGGGATATAGCCACATTCATTGCATGTTGTGATTCATGTCAGCGCATTAAAGCTGAGCACCAAAAACCAGCAGAACTATTACAGCCAAACAGGATACCTGAGTGGAAATGGGACGAAATAGGAATGGATTTTATTGTCGGACTACCTCAGTCACAACATGGAAATGATGCCATATGGCTCATCACAGATAAATTAACTAAGGTGGCACATTTCATCCCAGTAAAGACAACCCACACCACTCAGAAGCTCGCCAAACTTTACCTCTCCCGTATAGTTTGTCTGCATGGAATTCCGAAGACTATAATATCCGACAGAGGCACTCAATTCATCTCTAAATTTTGGGATCATTTACAACAAGCTCTGGGAACTCAACTAGTATTCAGTACAACATACCACCCCCAGACTGGAGGACAAACTGAACGTGTGAACCAAATTCTAGAGGACATGCTGAGAGCATGTGTTCTCACCTATGGAACAAGTTGGGAAGAAAGCTTGCCGTATGCCGAGTTCGCATACAACAACAGTTACCAAGCCAGTCTACAAATGGCACCTTTTGAAGCCTTGTACGGGCGAAGATGCCGTACCCCATTAAACTAGTTAGAAACAGGAGACAGTCGTATCTTCGGCCCAGACATGCTCAAGGAAGCTGAGGAGAAGGTTAGACTAATCAGGGATCAACTCAAGACAGCCCAGAGCCGACAAAAGAGTTATTACGATCAAAAACATCGTGAAGTCAGTTTTGAACCCGGTGAATATGTGTATCTACGAGTATCCCCTATGAGGGGCCTGCAACGATTCAAAATTAAAGGAAAGCTAGCACCACAATTTATTGGACCCTTCCGTCTAGTTGCGCGAAGAGGCGCAGTAGCCTACTAGCTAGACCTACCCAAAGAACTGTCAGACGTCCACGACGTGTTCCACGTCTCACAGTTGAGGAAATGTGTAAGAAACCCAGAGAAGCATGTATCTCATGACAGCATTGGCGTGCAACCAGACCTCACCTACAGAGAGCGTCCGATAAAAATATTGGAGGAGTCTGAAAGGAGAACCCGCCGGAAAATAATTATGTTTTTCAAGGTTCAGTGGAGCAATCGCATCGAGGATGAAGCAACATGGGAAAGAGAGGATTCTCTTCGGACAGAGTACCCACACCTATTTGAGGATCGGCTGAAATCTCGGGGGCGAGATTTTTCCTAAGGGGGTAGGTGTTGTAACACTCCAAAAATTTTGATTTGGTTTTATCAAAGTCTTTATTTATTTGGAAGGAGGTTATTTAATATATTTTTTCTAAAAGACTCTCCTTCTCAAAAATTTCATTTGTGACAAGTATTTTTTATGGGTTCTTGCCAATCTTGATCTTTGGTCTTGAGGGTTTTTCATCTTGTGTTGGCTCAACACAAATAATTTTGGGAGGTTTTTACAATTCCTTTTTTATTAAAAAGAATTCCTATAAATTATAAACTTTATTCTTCCCCATTCAAAAAATTACTCTCTTGCCATGACCTATGTTGAAAACTTTCTTCCAAAACCCACCTCCCCACTTTGGGTCAAGTCAAGCATCAAGTCCAGCAAGGTTCTACTTCTCCTAGATTTTTATTTCTATTTGTTTTAACCTCAAGATCATTTTCTGTCATTTATTTGGACTTTGGTAGTTTACAAAGGAACTGCCAGATTTCCTTTAAATTTTGGTTCCAAATAAATTCCTTAGGCTAGTCCTTCAAACCCTCAACCAAGATCCATCAAGATCTGCTGGTCCACAGTTCAAAATTTTAAAATATGCTTGCTGCAAGTTTGGACCAGATTTGCCATTTTTGGTGAAATTCATTATTTTTCTCTTCCTAAAAATCTGAGATAAATCAGGCAGCCTCTAGATGCATCAAGAGATCACTTCACCAAGTCCCGGCTCCAGAAAATTTTTCCACGTGCCTAAAACATTTCGTCGAACAACTCGTGTGCACTGTTCCTGTCAAGTTTCAGGATTCAGTGTTTCAGTTCTGTCGTCAGTGTCGTTTTCGTCAGTCGGCAGCGTAAATCTAGCCAGTGCTCTCGGTGGCTCGTAGCTCACTGCTCCTCCTTCTTATCCAGTGCGCCGCATGGTCGTTTGGACGGGCGCGAGCATCGGTGGCGACGTGTCTCGCCAACTCCAGCGTCTTCCGTGGTGGCAGAACCGCCCGTGGCGGCCAGCAGGGGCCAGCCCTGCCATACGGCGCCATCCAGCACTGCCCACACCACCAGAAGCCTCCACGTGGCCGTCCCCTTCTCTGTGCATGCTGCAGCATAGTCATCGTGGCCTGAGAGGCGCAGAGAGCGCTCTCTGCCGCCGACGAGCCCGTGAGGCCGTTCCGTCGATGACCTGGAATATTGCCCAAGTTGTACCAAGATTAGCCGTTGAATGGAACCAGTGAAACAATCCACAGCTGCCCAGTCACCTAAGCCGTCAGCTCGACCACCACCTCGCCGTAATTACTCGCCGGAGAAATCCCGTTCTCGGCAACCGCCTCGGGCTGGCTATAAATGGAGGCCCCGAGCTCGTTCTCGACCCAGCACCTCCCCTCCTCGCCTCAGAACCCCGCCACGCTCATCAGAAGGCCTCGGAAGAGCCTTCTTCCCTGACTCCGGCCGCCCCGATCCGCTTCGGGCTCCGGCAAGATTCTCTCTGGTGAGAGCACCCCCGCCTCCCAAACTGTGCCAGTAGCCTCCTAGTGCACCCACTCTTCTAACCCGGTCCCCAATTCGACGTTTGCATCCCTCCTCGGCGAGATCCATCACCGCCCGAACCGCCGTCCACCGGAGTGGAAGCCACCGTCGACGTGGTGCTCGCCGACGACCAAGTCCACCACCCACCGACGCGGAATTGTCCCGTGAGTGCAACCATACCATTGCCCTCCTCTGGACCGCCATCGATCATCGTCGGCGATCGCCGTTTGCTTCGGTTGATGGTGAGATTTCAAACCTAACGGGTGGGACCCCCTCGTCAGCCTCTCCTCTCTTATTCGAACCGTTTTCTGAAAGTGCCTTCGGGAAAAGTACGTGTTCCCTTTGGGTTGGCGTATTTCCAATCAAAGCGTTTTCTGTTTTTCTAAACTAGCCTCTGGAAAGTTTCTATTTCATCACAGATTAGTCCCTGGGCTAAAACCTTAATAACTTTTAAACAGAAGATGATTTTGAGTTGATTCTTTTTCTGTCATCTTTATTTTTCTGTCTAGTTTTTTTATCATATTTATTTGAAAAATATTTGGAACAATTTTTATGCACGCACGGTATTTACGTTAGTGTCCGATTTATTTTATAACATAGATACCGAAGGAGGTGGCGGAGCCGCAAACTTCGCCGAGCTAGACTCCGACTACTCCGGACCAGGCAATCATGTTTGAACCTTTGATATGATGAGTGATTTGCATGTTTGCTTGAGTAGTTTTCTCATGGCATGTTTATATAAGCATTTGTGAGTGTTATATTGCATGCAAGACAAGCTACTAGTGAGCTTCGAAAGTTGATGTGTTCATAAGATGGTGAGACAACCTGATCATGTGGTGGCATGATAGGTTGTAAGCTGGTATTGTTGAAGCATGCCAGTTTTATGTCAACCGTTTAACTCCAGTATTAACATGGATCAAGTCATGTTCCCGTTCATCTCCTTTTCGTGCTGCCACATGTCTTCTGCAAAGAGTGCGGTTTAGTCAGTTGCAAACCTCTTTCCTTGTACACACATAATAGAGGGGCCGTGATGAGGGTTCCATGGCCCTGGATTAAAGCCCGTCATCTGGTCAGGGGGCATGGGTGTTTCTGGTTGGGACCGAGAGGGGGGCACCCGTTAGAGCGTGTGATGTAAAATTGATCCCATGCTATTCGAGGTTGTGGCATCCCCGTCTTTAAGTTTTTCTTGAACGTTGCCTAGGGTGATTCCTGGCAGTGGAATGTGGAATGGGTGTGTACTGGTTAGATGTGTTTCTTCTAAAATACCATAAACGGGACTAGTCCTTTGTGACTACTGAAATCCGTTGGCTGTGGTTAAAGAGTACAAACTCTGCAGAGTCAAAACAATTCGAGTAACCATGTCCATGGTCAATGACTTTGATCGTCATATCAATGTCAGTATCACCGTCAGTCTCATCGTCCGTCTGAATGTCAGTCTCAGTGTCAGTCTCATTTACAGTCTCCGGAGAATAAACATGAAATTGAGAGCGGTAAACCCGGCCGAATGTTATTCCTGTGGATGGACTAACCAGTTTATTAATATGTACTAAGTATCTCCTTGGGATGATTTACCTCATGAGCTACTTGAATTCGAATGATGAAATATAAGCCCTTTACGTGATGTCGCTCAGACGTCCGACTGTGGCATTCTTGTTATTTACTTTCGGATATAAGCCCTTTATGTGATGTCGCTCAGACGTCCGATTGTGGCATTCTTGTTATTTACTTTTGATATAAGCCCTTTATGTGATGTTGCTCAGACGTCCAACTATGGCATTCTTGTCATTTACTTTTGATATAAGCCGTTTATGTGATGTCGCTCAGACATCCGACTGTGGCATTCTCGTTATTTACTTTTGATATAAGCCCTTTATGTGATGTCGCTCAGACGTCCGACTGTGGCATCCTTGTTATTTACTTTCATTATAAGCCCTTTTCGAGATGTCGCTTAGACGTCCGACTGTGGCATGTTCTGTCATTTACTTTTTAGTATAAGCCCTTTATGTGGTGTCGCCCTGATGCCCGACTGCGGCCTGTTAATTTATTTTACCTTTTGAGGCGTCGCTTCAGACACCCGATCGGTCTTCAGCTATTTTATTTGGATTTCGGGAGGACTACCGCCTGACTTCCTTTTTATTTAACATGCTGTGCAAATTTATTATCTGAGTGCGCATTACTAGTCTGCTCATGTGCATCATGTTTGCATTTGTTATATCTTATGTCCAAACTGTCTTGCGAGTACATTCAAAGTACTCACCTGGCTTGTTGATTTGGCCAGATGTGGACGAAGGCGATCTTATGGATGAAGAGTACAATAGCAAGTCCAACGCCTAGAGGAGTCCCAGTCAGTCCCGTACGATCCTGGAATTGGTCACTTGTATTATATACGCTTCCGCTACCCAAATAAAATCATCAAGCCTCACTCCGGCGCTTGATGAGCTATAAGATTTTGGTGACACGTCACCCACTTCACTGTGACATATCCACCACCACTTTTATTACGAGTCAGTTGTCATGCCACCATACCCTTTGTGTCATATCCGCCTTCATGTATAATATCGGTGTGCTTGTAATAAATTGTTGAGAAGCCTCAGCTCAACCTTGTATAATATTTAGTACTTCTAGATTTCTGTATCAAGGATTTGTCTACCAGTAAGGAGGATTCTTCTATACTAGTCTTATAAAAAGGTCGGTTTCTCAATAAATGTTTTATTAGGAAGCCGGTCCTGACAAAATCGTCGCCATCGTCATCATCAACCTTCCTCCATCACCAATTCCATGATGCTCACCGCCGTGTGTGAGTAATTCCATCGTAGGCTTGCTGGACGGTGATGGGTTGGATGGGATCTATCTTGTAATTGAGTTAGTTTTGTTAGGGTTTGATCCCTAGTACCCACTATGTTCTGAGATTCATGTTTCTATGACCTTGCTATGCTTAATGCTTGTCACTAGGGCCCGAGTGCCATGATTTCAGATCTGAACCTATTATGTTTTCATGAATATATGTGTGTTCTTGATCCTATCTTGCAAGTCTATAGTCACCTACTATGTGTTATGATCCGGCAACCCCGAAGTGACAATAATCGGGACCACTCCTGGTGATGACCATAGTTTGAGGAGTTCATGTATTCACTATGTGGACCACTCCCGGTGATGACAATAGTTTGAGGAGTTCATGTATTCACTATGTGTTAATGCTTTGGTCTGGTACTCTATTAAAAGGAGGCCTTAATATCCCTTAGTTTCCAATAGGACCCCGCTGCCACGGGAGGGTAGGACAAAAGATGCAAGTTCTTTTCCATAAGCACGTATGACTATATTCGGAATACATGCCTACATTGCATTGATGAACTCGAGCTAGTTCTGTGTCACCCTAGGTTATAACTTCTACATGATGAATTGCATCCGACATAATTTCCCATCACCGATCCAATGCCTACGAGCTTTACCTATATTGCTAGTTGCTTATTTTCTTTTCCGCTGCTTCTATCACAAAAACACTATCTTTACTTTTATTGCTGCTACCGCCACTATCATATTACTTTTCTACTAAACTATCTTGCTGCAGATACTAAGTTTCCAGGTGTGGTTGAATTGAAAACTCAGCTGCTAATACTTAAGAGTATTCTTTGGCTCCCCTTGTGTCGAATCAACAAATTTGGGTTGAATACTTTACCCTCGAAAACTGTTGCGATCCCCTACACTTGTGGGTTATCAAGACTATTTTCTGGCGCCGTTGCCGGGGAGCATAGCTCTATTATTTAAGTCACTTGGGATTTATATCTGTTTATCACTATGAAGAATTTGAAGGACTCAAAAACCAAGATCTTACCCTCAACTACGAGGGGAGGTAAGGAACTTACATCTAGCTCTGCACTTGATTCTCCTTCTGTTATGAGTAAACTTGCGACACCTACTCCTGCTATTGAATCTGATATGTCGTATGTTCTTGATGATGCTACTTCTGCTATGTATGATGAACCTATATCTATGCCTGATACTGTGCCACTAGGTGAATTTCTAGATGAACAAATTGCTAAGGTTAGGGAGAGTGCAAATGTTGATGATATTTATGAAAGTGATGATGAAACTACTCCCAATAGATATGAATTGCCTGTTGTGCCTGAGGGTTATGTTATGGATGAAGAAACTGCTAGAGACTTTCTTGCTTGCAATGATAGATATGATCTTAAGAAGTTATTAGCTAAGCTGAAAGAAAAGTCCTTGAATGCTAGAATGAAACATGACCCTCCTTTTGCTACTTCACCTATATGTGTCACTAATAAGGATTATGAATTCTCTGTTGATCCTGAGTTAATTACTTTGGTTGAATCTGATCTTTTCCATTGCTATGAGTCTGAAACTGTTGTGGCACATCTTACTAAGTTGAATGATATAGCCACCCTGTTTACCAATGATGAAAAGATTCGCTACTACTATATCCTTATGCTATTTCCGTTCTCGTTAAAGGGTGATGCTAAGACTTGGTTTAATTCTCTTGATCCTGGTTGTGTGCGTAGTCCCTAGGATATGATGTATTACTTTTCTGCTAAATATTTTCCCGCTCATAAGAAACAAGCTGCCTTACGGGAAATATATAACTTTGCTCAAACTGAAGAAGAGAGTCTCCCACAAGCTTGGGGGAGGCTTCTCCAGTTACTTAATGCTTTGCCTGATCATCCTCTTGAGATGCATGATATACTTGATGTCTTTTATAATGGACTAACCGATGCTTCCAGAGACCACCTCGATAGTTGTGTTGGTTGTGTTTTCAGGGAAAGAACAGTGGAACAAGCTGAATTATTATTGAATAATATGCTAGCCAATGAAAATAATTGGACACTTCTTGAACCAGCCCCTAAGCCAACGCAGAAGAAAAGAGCTGTTCTATTTCTCAGTCCTGAAGATATGCAAGAGGCAAATAAATCTATGAAAGAAAAAGGTATTAAAGCTGAAGATGTTAAGATTTTTTTTTGATATAGTCAAAAATAAAATTCTTAACATCTTCAGCTTTAATACCTTTTTCTTTCATAGATTTCTTTGCCCCACCTATTGAAGAAATACATGCTCTTGATAACCCGACACAGGTAGTAAAGGTAAATTCTCTTTATAGATTTGATGAAAGTGATATTCCTCGTTATAAGTTTGCTAGCCAATGCTTAGATGAGTTTGACAATTTTATTGTGAAACAAGAAAACTTCAATGCTTATGTTGGTAGATAATTACAACACAATGCTTATATGATTGAACACTTGAGTGATTATCTGTCTAATGCTAAGGATGAACTAAAACTTATTAGTAAACATGCTTCCATGGTTACCACTCAAGTAGAACAAATACTTAAGGCTCAGAATGATTTTCTCAATGAATTAAATAGTAAGAATAATGATAATTCCATTAGAGTTGTAACTAGAGTTGGTAGAATGACTCAGGAACCTCTGTATCCTGAAGGCCACCCTAAGAGAATTGAGCAAGATTCTCGGAGAGCTAATTTAGATGCACCTAGTTCTTCTAAGAAGAAGAAAAAGAAAAATGATAGAACTTTGCATGCTTCTAGTGAACCCGTAGCTCACCCACCTGAGAATCCCAATGATATAGCTGTTTCTGACGCTGAGACACAATCTGGTAATGAACACGAGCCTAGTAATAATATTAATGATGATGTTCATGCTGATGCTCAACCTAGCAATGATAATGATGTAGAGATTGAACCTGCTGTTGATCTTGATAACCCACAATCAAAGAATCAACGTTATGATAAGAGAGACTTTGTAGCTAGGAAGCACGATAGGGAAAGAGAACCATGGGTTCAGAAACCCATGCCTTTTCCTCCAAAACCATCCAAGAAAAAGGATGATGAAGATTTTGAGCGCTTCGCTGAAATGATTAGACCTATCTTTTTGCGTATGCGTTTGACTGATGTGCTTAAAACAAATCCTTATGCCAAATATATGAAATATATTATTACCAACAAAAGAAAGATACATGAAGTAGAAATTTCCACCATGCTTGCTAATTACACTTTTGAGGGTGGAATGCCTAAGAAATTAGGAGATCCAGGAGTACCTACTATACCTTGCTCCATTAAGAGAAACTATGTTAAAACCGCTTTGTGTGATCTTGGAGCCGGTGTTAGTGTTATGCCTCTCTCTTTATATCGTAGACTTGACTTGAGTAAGTTGACACCTACTGAAATATCCTTGCAAATGGCTAATAAATCAAATGCTATACCTGTCGGTATTTGTGAGGATGTGCCTGTTGTAGTTGCAAATGTAACTATTCTAACGGACTTTGTTATCCTTGATCTTCCTGAGGATGATAGTATGTCTATTATTCTTGGAAGACCTTTTTTGAACACTGTAGGGGCTGTTATTGATTGCAACAAAGGCAATGTCACTTTTCATGTCAATGGTAATGAGCATACGGTACACTTACCGAGGAAACAACCTCAGGTCCATAGTATCAATTATATTGGAAAGACTACATCTATCACTATTGGAGGTTTTGAGTTTCCTCTTCCTACTACCAAGAAGGCATATGACATTCTTATTGTTGGGGACATACATATCCCCATTGAGGTAACATAGTATTATTCGAAAATTCTCCGGTTTCATGTTACCCGGAAAGAGTGTATTAACAAGACCTGATCAACCTTGTTAATGGATTCCTTTTGATGAACATGGGATAGGTGAATCTAGATAGCACAAACCTTCTGTACCCTCTTTTTACTTTCTGTTAATTAGGTTAAATAAAACAAAAATAGCATTATCTGTCTGTTTCCAGACTTATCCGTGCAATAAAAAAATATCCTGAAAATAAAAGTTCTCCAAATGCCATGAAAATGAAATGTGATTTTTTTCTAGAATATTTAAGAAAATATGGCACTGAACACACAGCGAGGGGAGCCAGCACGTGGCCTCGAGGGCACAGGGCGTGCCCCCCTGCCCAGGGCGCGCCCCCTGCCCAGGGCGCGCCCCCCTGCCTCGAGGGCCCCACGTGGCCCCCCTCCACTTATCCTTTCACCCATGCTCTTCTTCTTCCTCCCAAAAAAAACCCCAACCAGCTCAAACCCGAGTTCTAGCTCATTTGGCTGCCATTTTCGATCTCCTTGCTCAAAGCACCATTCACCAAACTGTTTGGGGAGATTGTTCCTTGGTATGTGACTCCTCCATTGGTCCAATTAGTTTTTGTTATAGTCCTTTATTTGTTGCAAATTTATGCTGCTGTGGTGACCTTGTTCTTGAGCTTGCATGTCAAATTTTCTTGGTCCCAAGTAGTTCTAATGCATGATATAGCTTCTAGGCACTAGTAGGAGTTGTTTCTATCAATCTTGTTGAGTTTGGTTAACTTTTATTGTGAGTTACTAAAAATTTCAGAAATTTTCAGAAAAAGGAAAATGTTAAAAAGATTATTGAGGGGCTCCTCCAGCAAGAGCTCAGAGGATAAGAAGAAATAAGAAAATAAGAAGCCCATGTATCATCTTCCTCGCATGGCGGAAGTTCGACCGTGTGAATGGCCTTGTAATAATTTCATGATGTCCACCGGTATTTATGAAGACTTTTATTGGATGGCGAATAATGCAGGCCTCACCGACTTCCTCAACGACCAAAAAGAATAGTATCTCTTACTCACCAATATTTTCACGCAAAGTTTTCATTTTCATTCTAGGAAAACACCACCTACGGTGGAGTTTCGCTTATATGATGTGAGTAAGGAGATATCACTGTTAGACTTTTGTGAAATATGCAAAGTACCCTTTGGAGGTAGACTTGATGAACCACGTCATGAAGACATCAAAGGGTTTATTGATATGATAGCCGTAGGTGAAACTAGACAAGTTGCACGGGCAAGAATCACTAGTATACACTTCCATGTTCTGCGCTACTTTGCTTTATTTGCTAGTAGGTGTTTAATTGGTCGCGGGAACAGTGGGAATCTCAGTGCCACTGATATTATCATTTTACGCCATGCTTCGTTCCGTGACACAACTTTTAGCTTGGGCGCCATCATTGCCAAACGATTGAGTCTTAACCGCTCAAGAGGGCCCATCTTTGGAGGCATCTTTGCTTCTCGCCTTGCTGAATATTTTAATATACCCATTAGGCATCATGAGAAGGAAGAAAAATTGCTTGCCCCTGTTTATCTAGACTACAAGAGCATGGTAGCTCATGGCTTTATTGTTAAAGACAAAAATATGCAGCTCCATTATAAATTGAGGTTTGATGAAATATACTATGAAATTGTTACCTTGCCTGCACCATCTTTGTTTGATCTATCTACAGGCGTGTTCCTCATCACCTCAAATGTCTTCTACAAGTACCAAGGCCAGGCACAAGCTTCAGAGCCTAAGCCAGAACCACCACTTGATCCTTCCCGACAATCTGTTTATGGGTGGGAGCTGGACGAGCTCGCCAACCAGTGGCATCCAGAGGACACATCTCAGTACACTGGAGGGAGTGGCTTCGATCCGTGGCCATAGACCAACTTAGGCCAAAAGCCTAAGCTTGGGGGAGTACGTGTTTCTCACCAACTTACATTCATGTTCACACACTTATTCTAGCTGTCGGTGCTCACATTCTTTCACTGTACCATCCATGCTTAGTTTCAATTTCTTTTTCTTAGTCTTTTTCTTGTGTGCTAGAAAAACCCAAAAAACAAAAAATATTAGTTGTAGCTTCTAGCTAGTTTACTTTCTTTGCTTGTAGTAGTAACTAAAAATGAAAACCCAAAAAGATTTCTCGTTCTTCTTTTGCTTGTTGGGAGCTTTCCATGTAAATAGTTTCTTATGTTTTCTTTAGGGGTTAAGAGTAGAAGACCATGATGAAATTTCTTAGTGGCTCTCATATTGTCAGGACCCTGATCCTAAGTCACACAGGTCTAGCCTGTAACACATCATATCACTTTGCGGCCTCATGCACGGTATCCCCACGGGTGCCACCTTCCCTGGCCCGGGACCGTTTGCGCATTTTGGCACACGTATATGATAGTGTCGCTAGCATCCATATGACAGAGAACCCGGGCCAACATGACCAGTTATAAACCAAAAGTGGCACTAAATTACAGAGACAGACATACATGACCCAGCAACGAACGTGTCGGTCATGAACGTATGAACCCAAGTCGTAGCAAGCTACAAGGACTTACAGGAACAACGCGTGACATTTACCCTAAGGGACAGACACAGGAACGAAGAAGGACACATGCCGGCCAGCCTAAGTGTTCCGAAGCAGTAGCAAGCTACCAAGGCTCAGTGGAAGCACTAGGAGACATTTCCCTGTAAGATAGGCTATCAAGGGTAAACAACTAGGTGTCGGATCCCACACATAGCAATACACATTACACGTACGCATAACATGCAAGTATGTGCTGTACAACATGGCATCACAACATAACTCAACAACTCATATAGATAAAGGCCCAGAAGAGCCATCATAGCATTTATTACAAACAGAGGTCACATGACCCAACATACAGAGCATACAGGCAACGGAAGCATAACATGTCTGAGTACAGACAATAACAAAAGAAAAAGGCTGAGAAGCCTGACTATCTACAAGACCCTCCCAAGGGTACAAGATCGTAGCTGAGGTAACAAGCTAAACGTCGAAGTCCACGCGGAACCACTAGTGAGACTGAAGTCTCTCTGCAAAAACATAAATTAAGCAAACGTGAGTACAAAGGTACTCAGCAAGACTTACATCAGATCTAGCTACATATGCATCAGTATCAACAAAGGGAGTGATGGAGTTTGACTGCAGCAAGCCAGCTTTGACTCGGTGGCTATCCTGAACTACGACTACAAGTAACTCTTTGAGGTGGCGCACACAAGTCCACATATTCACCAATCAATATACCACTATGGATCCGCTCCCGTCTCCCTACGAGAAGGCCATCCATAGCACTCACGCTTATCTTGCGTGTTTTAGAGTATCCACTTCCACTTGTCTATGAACTGTAAAGGTAGCCCAGAAGTCCATTACCGCGGACACGACTATTCGAATAGATCATATATAACCTTGCAGGGGTGTACTTCTTCACACATGTTTCCACCACTTAGCATCTGCACACGACATGTGCTCGGCAGACTTCGAGCGAAATCCGACGTGGGTGTAGACCACGACCTAACGAACCACTCAAGTGTCTAGTCCAGGTTTATCGCCTATTTGGGTTCCATCCATGGGGAGATCCGGTCGGGGTGTCACTCACGGCCCCAAACGATGTGTACAGGGTTCCCGAGTCACCAAACGGGCGACCGGTACACCGTGCCACGTACGTGCCGCGTCACAGCCTACCCCGAGGGTCAGCGCTGCGCACGACCTCCAGTAAACTACAAACACCAGAAACTAGTTGCAACTCCTGGACAGAGGACATGGGCAGTCAATAAGTCGAGCGGGGTCATATTTCAGGGCCCAATGTGTGGTAGTAGCTGATTCATGGATCAGAAACACATAACTCAGTTCCTGAGGACGGCTGCAATTAGACAAACCACCATGTACTCCTACATGGCCTCTCATCGCTACCTTTACCAAATCGTGTTCACACACTTAGCTCTTAACAGTAAGACATGTTCACCACATTCCAATTCATCCCCGATGAATCAGACCTGACACAACTCTAAGCAATAGCAGGCATAACCAAAAAGCATGAATGAGTAGGCACAACATGGCTCAAACAACTCCTACTCATGCTAGTGGGTTTCAACTATTTACTGTGGCAATGACAGGTCATGTAGTGGAAAGGGGTTCAACTACCGCAGTAGGTAACAGTTAAAGCGTTGTTGTCCTAATGCAGTAAAAGAGAGCAAGAGCGAGAGAGTGGGATTGTATCGGAATGCTCAATGGGGTTTTTCTTGCCTGGCACTTATGAAGATAGTAATACTCTTCATCGGTGTTATCGAACTCATCGTCGGAGCTACGTCCACTGAGAGGGGACAAAACCGGCAAACAGAGAAAGAACACAATCAATGCAATGCGACAATATGATGCATGATCATGACATGGCAATATGCTGTTGATTGTGCTAATGCAACTAGCAACCATATTAAATGAAGTTGATTTGAACCAAAGGTTCAAATTCAAACTCCATATGTGATTATTCAAATGCCATTTATTTGATTTGACCTGATCAGCATGCATAAGTTGTTCAAACATGCATGAAAACGCCATAAACAGATTCCTTGAATTTTTCTGATCATTTTTCATATATAAATTATTTTCATAGGAGTTATAGATTATTTTCTGTGATTTTTAGAAGTTTTGGCTATTTTCTGAAATAAATAAATCATTTAAGATGTATTTTAAATTCCAGAAAACAGATATTGCGTCAGCATGACGTCACTCTGATGTCAGCAGGTCAAAGGGTCAGTCCAGGTCAAACCTGACGTGTGGGGTCCACACGTGAGTGACACAGTTAGTTTTAAATTAACACTAACTAAACTGTCAGTGGGGCAGGGGCCCACCAGTCAGTGACTCATTAAACTAATGACATAAATTAGTACTTAACTAAAACCTAAACTAAAACTAGTCAAAGGCTGGCCCCACATGTCATGGACACAAGGGGGGTCCAGGCGTGGTCAATGGGGTCAACCCCACCGGCGACTCGCCGCCGGCGAGAGCCAGGACGGCGGCGCAGCTCGAAAACACCGTTCCGGTGACCAAATTAGCGGCGGAGGGCTTCTACGGAGAGCTGGTGAACTCGCGCATCCAACGAGACAGGTCAGAGTAGCTGGGGTGGCCGGAATTGTCGCCGGCGTCAAGCCAGGCGGCGGCCGGAGCTCGGGTTAGCACGGGCAGGGCACAGTGCTTGGCTGTCGAGCGAGATGAGCGGCGGGGAGGACTCCTAGAAGCTCCAGGAGCACGCCGGAGCAACTGGTTGGAGCGGAGGGGCTCGGGAGCACGGAGGTCGCCGTTCATGGCGAACGACGGCTACGGGTGGTCGCGGGGCAGCGGCTAGCGCGCAAAAGAAAGCACGGGGAGAGAGAGGAGCGGCATAGGAGCTTACAACGGAGAGGAAGAGGTGGTAAGCGAGCTCGGAGACGGCCGGAGTGCAACGAATCGAGCGACGACGGCCGGCGGGTCCGAGGTTGGAGACGAGCTCGAAGGCGTCTCCGCAGGGCATCCGGGCTCGTGGGACTTGACATAGAGGTGCGCCGCGATGAGGCGGAGCTCGTGCGCTAGCTAGCTGGGCATGGGGAGGTCGGTCTCCGCGGTGGTGCTCGTCGGCGTTCTCAAGTGCGTTCGGAGGAGAACGAGGGAGAGAGACAGGGGAAGGGGATGGGAGTGGGAGGAGTCCAGAGGGAGCCAGGGGTGTGTGTGGCATCGTCCGGGAAGGCCGGGGCTAGCAGGCAGGGTGGAGGTGGTCGTGCGCGTGCCGGCGCGCGGCGACCACGCACCCCTGTCCTTCTGTCCAGGGAGGAAGACGACAGGGGAGGAGGAGGTGGGCTGGGCCGGTGCAGCTGGGCCAGCTACAGGTAAGTGGGCCACCAGGTAAGTGCTCTCTCTCGTTTTATTTCTGTTTTCTATTTTCTGCATTTGTTTTGGCTTTATCTAAAATACTATAACAGGCTCAAAATTCATGAAACTGCTCAGGGCTACTGTTTGGAATATTTCCAACAGTAAGCATTTTAGTTCATGAATATTTGGACATCTAAAATAATATATAATATTTAAATGCCCAAATGCAAATAAGGTATGATTTAATTCAGTGCCCAAAATATTCCACAAAAATGTTCACTAATTTTGGTTTGGTCTCAAAGCCTTGCCAAAATTATCAAACATTGATGAAAGCATTTTAGTCATTGGAAATGATTTTATTCTTGACCCTAGTTGAATTCATTTGGTGCTAGGGTTTGAACATCCCCATTTCAACTTTATGTGAAAAGTAAACATGATGCATCACCAAAGGCTAGCACTAGTGCATTGCCAGAAGCTAGGGATGTGACAACTCACCCCCACTAAACAAGAATCTCGTCCCGAGATTCAGGACATGAGATAAGAAGACAGAGGGAACACAAGCTAACACAATCTTCATGATCCAACTGTCCTTCATATGAATGCTGATTGCTTGCATCATGTTGGTCCTGACATCCTTGCTTTCGAGATCTTTGTCCAACACAGAGACGGCGAAAGAAACTCTAGAAAATTGATCTTCTGGAAGATCGAGCAACTCCAGATCAACTCATGGAGTGAGATGTTGAAACAACTCTTGAGCTGAGACACGGAACACACATCCAGTGGGATGGAGTGAAACAACTGATGAAGGTTCATTTGGTAGGCAATAATTCCACACTTAAGAAGATGGTGATCGATGTCACCAGACGGGGCACCTTAGAGAAGGTGACGCGTAGAATTGTTCCCTTAAGTGGCAAAAAGAATTACTTTTGATATAGAGATCATTGAAATTCTCTATACCAGCCTAAGGCAATCACAAACGATCGTTTGATGGAGTTCGAAAGAATGACATTCTCGGGCAAGAATGGATGATGTGGACTACCTTGTTGAAGACAACACAAGGAATGATTTTACTTATCATCGGAAATGGATGGGACCCATGGTAGGACCACTTTTGAAGATAATCCTAAATAGCAGTTGCTGAGAAGGGCAACCAATGGAAAGTTGGCACGATGGTGGTGCAAGCTGGGAACAAAATGCAAATGCTGGGAATGATTCTGGTAACTGGTAAGAAACCCAACAATAGAGAGTGAATCTACTCTTTGAGAGGTTATAGCATAACCAAGAACACTGGGAGAAATCCCGGTTAGTGCCAGTGATAACACCTAGTGCTTGTGCGTGCTCTCAAGAACTTGAGCATTCCCATATTCATCAAGGTTTTACCAATATCCGTATCAAGGATCCTGGCAACACCACATACTACCATGATGAATAATGATGGATGGCTGATGCAAAGGAAGATAACACTTTCTCAGATTTCACCTTAGCGGGGTCAAGGGGCAAAATCTGGATGATCGACCGAGAGACATTTAGCACTCTGCTTCTAATGTTCTCCTTGATGTGCTAGCGCAACCCATTTATTAAAATGGTTTGGTACTTAGAACGTCAAGTAAAAGGTCGGACTTCAGGAGCACAAACATCCATAAGGAACAACTAGGGAGTAAATCCTACGTAATCCTTATGGGGAGATGGCCAACTTCTTCAATCAAGATACTACAACAATAGGTCTTCCGGCTGGGTGTGTTGGCCACGACATCCACTTTACCGGTTATCGAGAGACCAATATTATAGTTCTTGGAAAATGCTCCAACCATCATATATGCCTGAGATTCAGTTCTGGTTGGTGTCAGGATATTCCAGACGTCATGTCTGGAAACGAAAGTTTGCAACACAAATCGACGAGATGGCGTTGTGAGATTCTCGGGGAGTGAACTACGATAGCAAGCTCCAAAACATGAGCTTGTTCTGCTACGTACCTGTGATCACGTTGTCCTAGACAAGCATGACCACATGGTAGTCTTATAATAAAATACTACTGAGTTCAGATTGGGAACCATCATTGAAGATAACGAAGTCTTGTGCATGTTCGTCTAGGCCCTTCGGGAATAGCATTTGAACTTCTTATCCTTAAACAAATCAATCAGTGGCTTGGTGCGCTAGGAATACATATGGAATGGAGATGATCAGTCTATCAAACCATAGAGTACTTCGCACATGCGTGACTGATTTGGGATGATTCTAGAGGAAGTAAAACAAGCTTTCTCAAATTCACGGCGGCAACTTACATCAAGTACTCATGAATTAGGGAAAGCCACTCCTTACATCAAGACATCTACATCATGAGCTAACACAAAGATGATGCTTACAAAAGTTTCCAATGTTAGATTTAATGTTCAACATGAATCATGGAGAGGATAAACATGTCGCCGATGGGCTCAACAACAATTTATCCAGGTTTCCATATAGATGGAATTCCATAACTATGTGAAAAAGGTGATAGCATTGGTCAGACCAATAGATGTAACGGTGTATGCTCGAGGGATCAACCACGAGTAGGACAACATTACAAATATCATTGGTTCTGATTTGATTTGAGGATAGCCCACACTCAAACCAAAGTTTTGGCAAGACAATAGGTCCAACAATTGATCACGAGGATCAATCGATGAAGATATCATCTTTCTCCAACAACAAACAAACACCAGGATATCCCTTTTGCAATGAACTAAGTTATATCAAGCTTTTATCTTCCAACTCTCCAAGTTGTTGTTTAGCTTAACCAACTAGTTCAGGGTATCCAACACAGATTCTCGGAGAAGGGGTGGTTTATAAGAAAACCAACTTGATCATGAACTTAACATGGCGGTCAGTGATCAACCTGGTAATACTTCCGAGAAGATATTCGGAAAATCACGAACCACCGCTATGTTACTAAGCTCGAGATCAATCTTGCTTTCCAGGGCAAGACGATATGATCAAATGAGCGAGGACTTAACAAAATCCTAACTCATCAATCAAGGAGTACACCAGGGAAGTGGACTAGGTAGCACGATCAACCTTAGGGTGATGATTCAATAATCAACTCGCTAAGGATGAGGTTATTGTCCATTTCACTACCAAGCAACGGAGTTGCTAGGAGTATTGATTTCACACACCACGATTCACCTGTCGGCAATCCGGTTACAATAACACGGAGACCGAAGAATGAACGATGATGGCGAGAAGTATCACTGTATCAAGAGTTCATAAGATATAGTGCAATTCTCATGACGATCCTGACGTAAAGAGGGTAACACTTCAGAGTAGAACAGATCAAAAGCTTGATTGCATTTTGTTCTGCGGAGTACAACTGCTTTGACCCAATCCTGGATATGGATGAGGTACTGGAGTTTGTTTCTCCTAGCCATTTTGAAATAGAATGGATTGACGGACCATAAGAATAATAGGCATCGATAGCACAAATGCACAACTACTCTTGACTATCAACTGATAGACGAAGGCCGGAATGCAACTAAAGGGAGACAACTCAAAGAACATATAGCCTTTTGAGTTGTGGATGCATAGGTTAGCATGTCGAACTAGTTCAACATATTTCTTCCAGATAACCCATGCAAAAAGGTTGGACTGGCAGAGTCACAATATGAATGGAGTACTACTCAAGAGCACTCTGGTTGTGACCTTTCGGTTCAGAAGAACTTCTGCCAAGGATGGTTCATGGTATTTGCAAGAATGATATACCACGGACCTCGAGGACTATCACAAGTTCACTAATATCCTAAAGGAACGAGCAAACACTATCAACATGAAGTAAGTAGGGTGAATCTCGGGTTCAAGAATCCAGGAGTAGAATGCTTACTAACTAAATGGCACCACAGGATGCTTTCGAGAATAATGGCCAGAATCATCACACTGGGAATATAAAGCATTGCTAGATTACTGGTGATCTTCTAAGACACCTAGGGTCATAGTAATAGCTCCAACCTATATGTCGAGGCAACGGAGTACCTCAACACACCGACTAGTGTGGTTAAGCTGGCCTAAAAGGACATTAAGAACATGTAGGAATGATTTGCAAATGCCTCAAATTGTTTAGAGACCTGGGATGACTCGGACAGCATAACGGCTGTAAATGCTCGAAAATTACTTTTGAGACTCATGCACAAAGATAGAATAACCACTCAACAACATAAAGTCAAGGTTCTGAGACCAACAGTTGAACAAACAGAAGTAGTAGAAACTGAACTGAGGGTTGAAACCACATTAACATGATCCTGATAAATAGAATGAGAATCCTAGTTTCTTAACCCCGTAGAAAAGAGCAAGGTGACTCAGATCAGAAGGTCATAGGGTAAAGGAGTAAAAAGAGCCTTGCGTTCCCTTCCACAAACAATTCCCTTACATAACTAAAGAATTTCTAGACACGACTTCGACCAGTTTGGCTTACTAATCCTACAAGCAGTCAGGCTCTGATACCAAAGCTGTCAGGACCCTGATCCTAAGTCACACAGGTGTAGCCTGTAACACATCATATCACTTTGCGGCCTCACGCACGGTATCCCCACGGGTGCCACCTTACCTGGCCCGGGACCGTTTGCGCATTTTGGCACACGTATATGATAGTGTCGCTAGCATCCATATGACAAAGAACCCGGGCCGACATGACCAGTGATAAACCAAAAGTGGCACTAAATTACAGAGACAGACATACATGACCCAGCAACGAACGTGTCGGTCATCAACGTATGCACCCAAGTCGTAGCAAGCTACAAGGACTTAAAGGAACAACGCGTGACATTTCCCCTAAGGGACAGACACAGGGACGAAGAAGGACACATGCCGGCCAGCCTAAGTGTTCCGGAGCAGTAGCAAGCTACCAAGGCTCAGTGGAAGCACTAGGAGACATTTGCCTGTAAGATAGGCTACCAAGGGTAAACAACTAGGTGTCGGGTCCCACACATGGCAATACACATTACACGTACGCATAACATGCAAGTATGTGTTGTACAACATGGCATCACAACATAACTCAACAACTCATATAGATAAAGGCCTAGAAGAACCATCATAGCATTTATTACAAACAGAGGTCACATGACCCAACATACAGAGCATACAGGAAACGGAAGCATAACATGTCTGAGTACAGACAACTACAAAAGAAAAAGGCTGAGAAGACTAACTATCTACAAGACCCTCCCAAGGATACAAGATCGTAGCTGAGGTAACAAGCTAAACATCGAAGTCCACGTGGAACCACTAGTGAGACTGAAGTCTCTCTGCAAAACATAAATTAAGCAAACGTGAGTACAAAGGTACTCAGCAAGACTTACATCAGATCTAGCTACATATGCATCAGTATCAACAAAGGGAGTGGTGTAGTTTGACTGCAGCAAGCCAGCTTTGACTCGGTGGCTATCCTGAACTACGAATGCAAGTAACTCTTTGAGGTGGCGCACACGAGTCCACATATTCACCAATCAATACACCACTATGGATCCGCTCCCGTCTCCCTACGAGAAGGCCATCCATAGCACTCACGCTTATCTTGCGTGTTTTAGAGTATCCACTTCCACTTGTATATGAACTGTAAAGGTAGCCCAGAAGTTCATTACCGCGGACACGGCTATTCGAATAGAACATATATAACCCTGTAGGGGTGTACTTCTTCACACATGTTTCCACCACTTAGTGTCTGCACACGACATGTGCTCGACAGACTTCAAGCGAAAGCCGACGTGGGTGTAGACCACGACCTAACCAACCACTCAAGTCTCTAGTCCAGGTTTATCGCCTATTTGGGTTCCATCCGTGAGGAGATCCGGCCAGGGTGTCGCTCACGGCCCCAAACAATGTGTACAGGGTTCCCGAGTCACCAAACGGGCGACCGGTACACCGTGCCACGTACCTGCCGCGTCACAGCCCACCCCGAGGGTCAGCGCTGCGCACGACCTCCAGTAAACTACAAACACCAGAAACTAGTTGCAACTCCTGGACAGAGGACATGGGCAGTCAATAAGTCGAGCGGGGTCATATTTCAGGGCCCAATGTGTGGTAGTAGCTGATTCATGGATCACAAACACAGAACTCATTTTCTGAGGATGGCTGCAATGAGACAACCCACCATGTACTCCTACATGGCCTCTCATCGCTACCTTTACCAAATCGTGTTCGCACACTTAGCTCTTAACAGTAAGACATGTTCACCACATTCCAATTCATCCCCGATGAATCAGACCTGACACAACTCTAAGCAATAGCAGGCATAACCAGAAAGCATGAATGAGTAGGCACAACATGGCTCAAACAACTCCTACTCATGCTAGTGGGTTTCAACTATTTACTGTGGCAATGACATGTCATGTAGTGGAAAGGGGTTCAACTACCGCAGCAGGTAACAGTTGAAGCGTTGTTATCCTAATACAGTAAAAGAGAGCAAGAGCGAGAGAGTGGGATTGTATCGGAATGCTCAATGGGGTTTTGCTTGCCTGGCACTTATGAAGATAGTAATACTCTTCATCGGTGTCATCGAACTCATCGTCGGAGCTACGTCCACTAAGAGGGAACAAAACTGGCAAATAGAGAAAGAACACAATCAATGCAATGCGACAATATGATGCATGATCATGACATGGCAATATGATGTTGATTGAGCTAATGCAACTAGCAACCATATTAAATGAAGTTGGTTTGAACCAAAGGTTCAAATTCAAACTCCATATGTGATTATTCAAATGCCATTTATTTGATTTGACCTGATCAACAGGCATAATTTGTTCAAACATGCATGAAAATGCCATAAACAGATTCCTTGAATTTTTCTGATAATTTTTCATATATAAATTATTTTCATAGGAGTTATAGATTATTTTCTGTGATTTTTAGAAGTTTTGGCTATTTTCTGAAATAAATAAATCATTTAAGATGTATTTTAAATTCCAGAAAACAGATATTGCTTCAGCATGACGTCACTCTGATGTCAGCAGGTCAAAGGGTCAGTCCAGGTCAAACCTGACGTGTGGGGTCCACACGTCAGTGACACAACTAACTAACATGGTTAGTTAGTTTTAAATTAACACTAACTAAACTGTCAGTGGGGCAGGGGCCCACCAGTCAGTGACTCATTAAACTAATGACATCAATTAGTACTTAACTAAAACCTAAACTAAAACTAGTCAAAGGCTGGCCCCACATGTCATGGACACACGGGGGGTCCAGGCATGGTCAATGGGGTCAACCCCACCGGCGACTCGCCGCCGGCGAGAGCCAGGACGGCGGCGTGGCTCGGAAACACCGTTCCAGTGACCAAATTAGAGGCGGAGGGCTTCTACGGAGAGCTGGTGAACTCGCGCATCCAACGGGACAGGTCGGAATTGTCTCCGGCGTCGAGCTAGGCGGCGGCCGGAGCTCGTGTTAGCACGGGCGGGGCGCTGCGCTTGGCTGTCGAGCAAGATGAGCAGCGGGGAGGACTCCTAGAAGCTCCAGGAGCACGCCGGAGCAACTGGTTGGAGCGGAGGGGCTCGAGAGCACGGAGGTCGCCGGTCATGGCGGACGACGGCTACGGGTCGTCACGGGGCAGCGGCTAGCGCGCAAAAGAAAGCACGGGGAGAGAGAGGAGCGACGTAGGAGCATACAACGGAGAGGAAGAGGTGGTCAGCGAGCTCGGAGACGTCCGGAGTGCAACGAATCGAGCGACGGCGGCCGGCGGGTCTGAGGTAGGAGACGAGCTCGAAGGCGTCTCCGCAGGGCATCCGAGCTCGTGGGACTTGACATAGAGGTGCGCCGCGACGAGGCGGAGCTCTTGCGCTAGCTAGCTGGGCATGGGAAGGTCGGTCTCCGCGGTGGTGCTCGTCGGCGTTCTCGGGTGCGTCCGGAGGAGAACGATGGAGAGAGACAGGGGAAGGGGATGGGAGTGGGAGGAATCCAGAGGGAGCCAGGGGTGTGTGTGGCATCGTCCGGGAAGGCCGAGGCTAGCAGGTAGGGTGGAGGTGGCCGTGCCCGTGCCAGCGCGCGGCGACCACACGCCCTTGTCCTTCTGTCCAGGGAGGAAGACGACAGGGGAGAGCTGGGCCAGCTACAGGTAAGTGGGCCGCCAGGTAAGTGCTCTCTCTCTCTCCTTTTATTTCTGTTTTCTATTTTCTGCATTTGATTTGGCTTTATCTAAAATACTATAACAGGCTCAAAATTCATGAAACTGCTCAGGGCTACTGTTTGGAATATTTCCAACAGTAAGCATTTTAGTTCATGAATATTTGGACATCTAAAATAATATATAATATTTAAATGCCCAAATGCAAATAAGGTATGTTTTAATTCAGTGCCCAAAATATTCCACAAAAATGTTCACTAATTTTGGTTTGGTCTCAAAGCCTTGCCAAAATTATCAAACATTGATGAAAGCATTTTGGTCATTGGAAATGATATTATTCTTGACCCTAGTTGAATTCATTTGGTGCTAGGGTTTGAACATCCCCATTTCAACTTTTTGTGAAAAGTAAACATGATGCATCACCAAAGGGTAGCACTAGTGCATTGCCAGAAGCTAGGGATGTGACACATATGCTTTGTTGTTGATTTAACCTTGAGCCATATTACCTTGTCTTCTCTCTTCTATCAAATGTCTGCAGATTCCAGCTTAGTCCAATGCACGTGCACTATTATTATTATCCACACCGTTCGGTCGTGCGAGTGAAAGGCAATAAGGATGATATATGATGAACTAATTGAGATGAGAAAAGCTGGTATGAACTCGACCTCTCTTGTTTCTGTAAATATGATTGCTCGTCATTCCTGATTTAGCTTGTTATGAATGAAACATGTTTGCAATGACAATTAGAGATCATAGCTGCTTATGCCATGCTTAATTAGCTGAGAGTTTATAATTGTCTATCTTGCGTGCCAACATGATATTAAATGGTTGTGATGTGGTATGATGGGTGGTATCCTCCTTTGAACGATTTAAGTGACTTGGCTTGGCACATGTTCACGAATGTAGTTGAAACAAATCAACATAGCCTTCACGATATTTATGTTCATGGTGATTTATATCCTACTCATGCTTGCATTCATTGTTGATTAAATTTAATGCATGTTCATGACCGTTGATGCTCTCTAGTTGGTCGCTTCCCAGTCTTCTTCTAGCCTTCACATGTACTAAGCGGGAATACTGCTTGTGCATCCACTTCCATAAACCCCAAAGTTATTCCATATGAGTCCACCATACCTTCCTATGTGCGGTATTTACCTGCCGTTCCAAGTAAATTTGTATGTGCCAAACTCCAAACCTTCAAATGAAATTCTGTTTTGTATGCTTGAACAGCTCATGTATCAACTAGGGTTGTCTATATCTTCCATGCTAGGAGGGTTATTCTCATGATGAGTGGACTCCGCTCATCATTCATGAGAAAATGGCTGGTAACCGGGATGCCCAGTCCCATGCTCAAATCATAATAATTAAACAAAACTCCCCCAGGGCTGTTGCTTGTTGGGACGGTAACCCGTGGATTCGGCTCGCCGTGGAGTGTGCTTGTTGGTGGTTGGGGGAGTATAAACTTTACCATTCTATTTGGGAACCGCCTATAATGTGCGTAGCATGGGAGATATTGAGATTCTTGGTTGTTATGTTGACAATGAAAGTATACCGCTCAAAATGTTATTCATTCTCTATTTAAAAATCGAGCTCTGGCACCTCTACAAATCCCTGGTTCCCTTTGCGAAGGGCCTATCTGTTTACTTTTATGCAGAGTCATCACCCTCTTATCAAAGAGCACCAGTTGGAGAGCACCTCTGTCGTTGCATGCATTACTATTAATTTGCATTGAGTATGATCATGACTGGATCTCTTTTACCATGAATTAAAATGTCTAGTCAGTCCTTGATCCTTAAAGGTGCTCTGCATTTATGTTTTGCGGTCTCAGAAAGGGCTAGCGAGATACCATCCTGTTATATCATATCATGATTGTTTTGAGAAGTGTTGTCATCCGAGGTTTATTATTATTGCTCGCTAGTTGGTTATGCCATTGATGTGAGTAGTCTTGAGACCTGAAAGTTATTGTGAATGTGGTTAGTTCTTGATCTTGTTGAAAACCTGAATGCTAGCTTATATATTTACAACAACAAGAGCAAACAGAGTTTGTCAAAGTTTTTCTTTATCACTTTCAGTTTATCAATTGAATTGCTTGAGGACAAGCAAAGGTTTAAGCTTGGGGGAGTTGATACGTCTCAAACGTATATACTTTTCCAAACCCTTTTGCCCTGTTTTGGACTCTAACTTGCATGATTTGAATGGAACTAACCCGGACTGACGTTGTTTTCAGCAGAACTGCTATGGTGTTGTCTTTGTGCAGAATAAAAATTTCTCGGAATTGCCTGAAAATCAACGGAGCATTATTTGAGAAAATATAAAAAATACCCGCAAGAAGATCCACAGCGGGGGGACCACGGCCTGTCCTCGAGGGTGGGGGGCGCGCCCCCCTTCCCAGGGCGCGCCCCCTACCTCAAGGGCCCCCCGATGCTCCACTGATGTACCCCCAGGTCCTATATCTTCTATTTCTGGGAGAAAAAAATCCGGGAGAAAGAATTATCGCGTTTCACGAGACGGAGCCGCCGCCAAGCCCTAATCTCTCTCGGGAGGGTTGATCTGGAGTCCGTTTGGTGCTCCGGAGAGTGGATATCGTCGCCATCGTCATCATCAATATCGGGACCCCGATCCTAAGTCACACAGGTCTAGCATGTAACACATCATATCACTTTGCGGCCTCACGCACGGTATCCCACGGGTGCCACCTTACCTGGCCCGGGACCGTTTGCGCATTTTGGCACACGTATATGATAGTGTTGCTAGCATCCATATGACAGAGAACCCGGGCCGACATGACTAGTTATAAACCAAAAGTGGCGTTAAATTACAGAGACAGGCATACATGACCCAGCAACGAACGTGTCGGTCATCAATGTATGAACCCAAGTCGTAGCAAGCTACAAGGACTTAAAGGAACAATGCATGACATTTCCCCTAAGGGACAGACACATGAACGAAGAAGGACACATGCCGGCCAGCCTAAGTGTTCCGGAGCAGTAGCAAGCTACCAAGGCTCAGTGGAAGCACTAGGAGACATTTCCCTGTAAGATAGGCTACCAAGGGTAAACAACTAGGTGTCGGATCCCACACATAGCAATACACATTACACGTACGCATAACATGCAAGTATGTGCTGTACAACATGGAATCACAACATAACTCAACAACTCATATAAATAAGGCCCAGAAGAGCCATCATAGCATTTAATACAAACAGGGGTCACATGACCCAACATACAAAGCATATAGGCAACGGAAGCATAACATGTCTGAGTACAGAGAACTACAAATGAAAAAGGCTGAGGAGCCTGACTATCTACAAGACCCTCCCAAGGGCACAAGATCGTAGCTGAGGTAACAAGCTAAACGTCGAAGTCCACGCGGAACCACTAGCGAGACTGAAGTCTCTCTGCAAAAACATAAATTAAGCAAACGTGAGTACAAAGGTACTCAGCAAGACTTACATCAGAACTAGCTACATATGCAACAGTATCAACAAAGGGGTGGTGGAGTTTGACTGCAGCAAGCCAGCTTTGACTCGGTGGCTATCCTGAACTACAACTGCAAGTAACTCTTTTGAGGTGGCGCACACGAGTCCACATATTCACCAAACAATACACCACTATGGATCCGCTCTCGTCTCCCTACAAGAAGGCCATCCATAGCACTCACACTTGTCTTGAGCATTTTAGAGTATCCACTTTCACTTGTCTATGTACCACGTAAGCATCCAAGACGTCCATAACCGCGGACCCGGCTATTCGAATAGATCATGTTAACCCTGCAGGGGTGTACTTGTTCACACACGCTCTCGCCACTTACCGCCATGTACACATCGTGTATCTCGGCAACCTTCAAGCGGAAGCCTGGCAAGGGTGTCGGCCACGACCTGACTAACCACACAAGACTCTAGTACAGGTTTATCGCCTATTCGGGTTCCATCCGTAAGGAGATCTGGCCGGGGTGTCGCTCACGGCCCCAAACGATGTGTACAGGGTTCCCAAGCCCACCAACCTAGTGCCACTTGGTACACCGGGCCACTGCACCTAGTCTGTCCCAAGCCCACCTATACCGGGTGCCACTTGGTAGACTACTAGCACTACCTACAAACACCAGAAACTAGTTGCAACTCCTGGACAGAGATCGAGTTGATTAATAAGTCGAGAGGGGCACTTAAGCATTCCAATGCGTGGTAGTAGTTAGTCATTGGACAACTTACACAGAACTCAGTTCTTAAGGAAGGTTCCAGTGAGACAACCCACCATGTACTCCTACATGGCCTCTCACCGCTACCTTTACCAAATCGTGTTCACACACTTAGCTCAGACACAGTAGGACATGTTCACCACATTCCAATTCATCCCCGATGAATCAGACCTGACACAACTCTAAGCAATAGCAGGCATAACCAGAAAGCATGAATGAGTAGGCACAACAGGGCTCAAACAACTCCTACTCATGCTAGTGGGTTTCAACTATTTACTGTGGCAATGACAGGTCATGCAGAGGAAAGGGGTTCAACTACCGCAGCAGGTAACAGTTGCAACGTTGTTGTCCTAATGCAGTAAAAGAGAGCAGGAGCGAGAGAGTGGGATTGTATCAGAATGCTCAATGGGGGTTTGCTTGCCTGGCACTTCTGAAGATAGTAATAGTTCTTCATCGCTGTCATCGAACTCATCGTTGGAACGTCGTCTACTGAGAGGGGACAAATACCGGCAACAGAGAAGGAACACAATCAATGCAATGCAACAATATGATGCATGAATGTGACATGGCAATATGATGTTTATTGAGCTAATGTAACTAGCAACACAATTAAATGAAGTTGGTTTGAACCCAAGGTTCAAATTCAAACTCCACATGTGGTTATTTAAATGCAATTCATTTGATTTGTCCTAAACAATAGACAAAAGTTGTTCTAACATGCATGATAATGCCATAAACAGATTCCTCATATTTTTCAGATCATTTTTCATATATAAATTATTTTCATCTAAGCTACGGTTGATTTTATATAATTTTTAGAAGTTTTAACTATTTTCTGAAATAAATAAATCATTTCTGATTTATTTAAAATCCCAGAAAACATTTACTGCGTCAGCATGACCTCATGCTGACATCAGCAGGGTCAAAGGGCTGCCCCGGGTCAAACCTGACCACTGGGGTCCACTGGTCAGTCACATAGTGCTGTCTCGGTCACCGATAGGTGGGGTCAGGTCAACAGCACGTTAGCAGAGTCAATGCTGACGGGTGGGTCCCACTGTTTATGAATTAATCTAAACAGAAAATAAAACTAACCTAAACAGGTATAGGGGCCCACATGGCAGTGGCTCTAGGGGGTTAGTTAGGGCGTCATTAGTGGCTAATGACTTGCCAAGTCAGCACTGCCGGCGATTAGTCGCCGGCGACCTCATTCCGCGGCGGTGTCTCACCGGAGAGGCTCGGGTTTCGTCCCACGGCGACCAAATCGAAGGCCGAGGCCATCTACGGAACGAGGAGACTCGTCTGCATCGAATGGTGCAAGCGGGAGGAGCTGGGATGGAGCGGGCTCGCAGGAGTTGAGCTCGTGGCGGCGGCCGGCGTTCGGACGTTGATGGAAACAAGGCCACGGTGCACTAGGGAGGAGCTGGTGGGTGCTGCGTGCTCCTGGGAGTTCAGCCAACATGGTGACGCGCTCAGCTACAAGCTGGGGTGGCCCTGGCCGCGGCGGTGAGCACTCGGGTCCGATGGTTGGTGTGGCTACATCATGCAAACGAGGAAGAGAGGAGAGGGGAAATGACGAGATGCTCACAGCGGAGTTGAGGCGGAGCTCAGCAAGCTCAGGGAGGCATCAGGGACGGCGTATGGTCGCCGGTGATCTCGGCGGCCGGAGGAGGAAGTAGAGGTCGGGGACGATGCTGCAGGGCTCCCGCGGTCGCATGGGTCGACGGAGGGGATGAGGGAGGCACGGCGGAGCTCGAGGCGTGTCGGAGAGGCGAGGAAGTGGTTGTGGACGCAGCTACGGCGGCGGCGTGCTCACGGGCGCGTCGGCCAGCGTTCGGGAGAGACGAGGGAGGGAGGAAGGGGGCGAGTGAGAGGTCAGCTCAATCCGGACGGCAGTGGGGTGGTCATCCGCGGCGTCGACGTGGCTCGCGGCAAGCAGGAGGTGGAGGCTGGCGCGCGTGCCGTCGCCACGCACCTGCCTGTCCTCCAGGCAGGAGGTTGAAGACGCCCTTGCCCCTGGTGGGCTGGGCCGTCTAGCTGGGCCGGTGGCTGTGGCAGGTAAGCGGTCCAGGTAGTTTCCTATCTCTCTTAGTTTTCTATTTTAATTTCTGTTTTCTATTTTCTGTAATTATTTTGGCTTTAATAAAAATGCCAGAGCATTTTCAAAAATCATGAGACGGATTGTGGCCACTGTTTGGATTATTTCCAATAGCCAACATTTTAGTTCATGAATATTTGGACATTTAAAATAATATATAAAATTTAAATGCCCAAATGCAAATATGGTATGATTTAAATCAGTGCCCAAAATATTCCACAAAAATGTTCACTATTTTTGGTTTGGTCTCAAAGCCTTGCCAAAATTATCAAACATTGATGAAGGCATTTTGGTCATTGGAAAAGATTTTAGGTTAAACCTAATTGCTTTGATTTGGTGCTAGGGTTTAATCATCCCCATTTCAGGTTTCTGAAAAAATTGAACATGATGCGACAGGCAAGTGCTATCCTAGGGCAAGGTAAAGCTAAGGATGTGACAATCAACCTTCCTCCATCACCAATTCCATGATGCTCACCACCGTGTGTGAGTAATTCCATCGTAGGCTTGCTAGACGGTGATGGGTTGCATGGGATCTATCATGTAATCGAGTTAGTTTTGTTAGGGTTTGATCCCTAGTATCCACTATGTTCTGAGATTGATGTTGCTATGACTTTGCTATGCCTAATGCTTGTCACTAGGGCCTGAGTGCCATGATTTCAGATCTGAACCTATTACGTTTTCTTGAATATATGTGTGTTCTTGATCATATCTTGCAAGTCTATAGTCACCTACTATGTGTTATGATCCGGCAGCCCCGAAGTGACAATAATCGGGACCGCTCCCGGTGATGACCATAGTTTGAGGAGTTCATGTATTCACTAAGTGTTAATTCTTTGGTCCGGTACTCTATTAAAAGGAGCCCTTAATATCCCTTAGTTTCCAATAGGACCCCGCTACCACGAGAGGGTAGGACAAAAGATGTCATGCAAGTTCTTTTCCATAAGCACGTCTGACTATATTCGGAATACATGCCTACATTGCATTGATGAACTGGAGCTAGTTCTATGTCACCCTAGGTTATAACTTCTACATGATGAATTGCATCCGACCTAATTTTCCATCATCGATCCAATGCCTACGAGCTTTACCTATATTGCTAGTTGCTTATTTACTTTTCCGCTGCTTCTATCACAAAAAATACAAAAACACCATCTTTACTTTTATTGCTGCTACCGCCACTATCATATTACTTTGCTACTAAACTATCTTGCTGCAGATACTAAGTTTCCAGGTATGGTTGAATTGACAACTCAGTTGCTAATACTTAAGAGTATTCTTTGGCTCCCCTTGTGTCGAATCAACAAATTTTGGGTTGAATACTTTACCCTCGAAAACTGTTGTGATCCCCTACACTTGTGGGTTATCATGGCTCGACCGGAAACATTGAGAAAACTTGGTTTTTAAATTCCTGTACATTCGAAACATGCCTGAAAATCATGAAACTTAGCATGGTGTCATGACATGGCACCAACATGATGTGGTATGTTTTTGGTCGAACTGGGACAAGTTTTGGTATAAGCTTGTTGCAAACCGGAGCTTCCCTCAAGAAGGCCCGTGGTTCCGAGAAGGAACATGTCACCTTCGTGTGCGAAATGACATACACCGCCTTTTCCCGCCTTGATTTTTTTACAGAGGCAACATAGACCAATATGAGTTGCACGCTAAATTTTGGAATTATTCCAGATCTGTTTGCCTTTTTATACATTAATTGAGTTTCTAGGCATTTAATGTGCATAATTCAAATTTGAACTACAAGCAAATGCTCGAGTGCGCCAAAGTTGGTTGAAAAATCATTTATGTGTACTTGAGTGAATTTCTAGGTCCCATGCAAGAAATGAGAATGAAATTCAAACATCTGTGCGTCGTGGCTCGGCCGGAAACATTGAGAAACTTGGTTTTGAAATTCATGTATATTCATAAACACACCTCAAAATCATGAAACTTGGCATGATGTCATGTCATGGCGCCAACATGGAGTGGTATATTTTTGGCCGAATTGAGACAAGTTTTGGTATAAGCTTCTTGCAAACCGGAGCTTCTCTCAAGAAGGCTTGTTATTCCGAGAGGGAACGTGTCACCTTCGTGTGCGAAACGATATACACTGCCTTTTTCCACCTTGATTTTTTTACAGAGGCAACATAGACCAATAGGGGTTTCATGCTAAATTTTCGAATTATTCCGGGTTCATTAGGCCTTGTTTTACATTAATTGAGTTTCTAGGCATTTAATATGCACAATTCAAATTTTAACTACAAGCACATGCTCAAGTGCACCAAAATTGGTTGAAAAATCATTTATATGTACTTGGATGGATTTCTAGGTCCCATACAAGAAATGAGAATGAAATTCAAACATATGGGCATTGTGGCTCGGCCGGAAACATCGAGAAACTTGGTATTTAAATTGCCATAAATCCAAAACCTGCCTAAAAATCATGAAACTTGGCATGGTGTCATGACATGGCGCCAACATGTTGTGGTAAATTTTTTGTCTGATTTGAGAAGGCGCACACATTAACAACCAACAAAGTCATTTTGGAACAAGAGCTATGACATTAGAATAAGAAACACAAGTATTATTCAAACCATGGGTGTTGTACTAACTATTTACGTGCCGCCACGCGTCCCCTTTTTATTGGCTATGAGGCGCCGTGCGGGTAGCTATTTCAGCACAGAGGCGTGTGAACTGACCGTTGCGCATGCTTATCGGGAGGCGAGCCCTTTGACCTCCATCCGGAGCGAAGCTCTCTCCCAACTTCTTCATTAATGGTGCCCGAGCCTCTGATTAATTTATAGACGCTTAATGGTGTGGCTATTTCTCACTTGACTGAGATTTAAGAGAAAAAAGGAAACCTGACAAGAAAGTTCTGCACGGATTTTGATATAAGATCTGAAGGACATATATAGCATCAACCGAGACTTAGCAAGACTGAAATAAATATAATGATGATGTCAATGGATAATAATTTTGCAACTGTGTTACATATTCAGGAAGAAAATTAAAAATGCCACATGCGACAATGCCTGAAAGACACAAGAGCAAAAGAATAAGGAAGACACCACCACCAAAAAAGAAGAATAAGGAAGATGCAGACTAGTTCTCGCGGCGAGCGGCGATGATCTCTTTCACATCTTCAATACGTCGCTGGGCAGCAACCACATATTCCTCCACCAGCCTTTCGCGCTCGATGCGGAGCACGACATTCTCGTTTATAAGTTTCTTGACCATGGAGTCCATCTTCTTCAACAAGGCAGTGGTCTCCTCCTCCTCCTGCTCCGGCCTTCCTGCGATCTTCTCCGTCAGCGGGTCGCTCTCGGTGCGGAGCATGGCATTCTCATCCATAAGTCCTGGATGACACCGGTAGCACTACCAAATGAGGCATTCGTCTCCTCCTGCACCTTCGCCCATCCAGAGATCTGATTCATCAGCGTATCTAGCATCGCATGCGTGCGCCTGTGAGAGTCCTCACCTGCCTGCGAGTAATATTCCCAGGCCACTATGATGCGGGAGGACCTCTCTGCAGCATCCACGGTGCGGCGGGACATATATGATGCTTCAGCGACGTAGCCGGACCAGTCCACTGCTTCGATGACGCGGCGTGGCCTCTCTACTGCTTCAGCGACGTGGCAGGAGCTCGCTGCTGCTACAGCGGCATGGCGGGACATGTCGGTGGCTTTCACTGCGAGGCGGGACATCTCTGGTGCTTTCGCTTCTAAGCTCGCCTCTCCCCCTGGTAATTTCTCGACCCAGAACCCATGCGGGGCACGATAGAGGGAAGGAAGGACGAAGAAAGATTTTTTTGTCTGGTGAAGAGGAGGACGAGGAGGAATGTGCAGTCATCTTGGAGTAGGTAGTATTTATAACCTAGTAATGCGCTGCTAAATGGGAAACCGTTTAGGTTTTGGTCGGTGTGAACAGGTTTTGATCGGCGTGAACAGTAGTTGAGAATGTGACGGGAAGAAAGCTCAAAATTTATGGACGGTTCATATTTTAAAGTGAGGTATGATTCCCAGATGGCGTAAAGTGGGCACGCGTTCTCGGATGCGTACGTGGCATTTGCACCATATGCACCGCAATCGGTGATGTCAGCACACGACTTGTTCCATCAACCTTGCGCGCTCGTTGTTACCATCACGCACACTTCTTTTAATTAGAATGTGAGCCCGTCTAGCATACACACCTTGATCTGTCTGACCGTTTATGTTAGTCGTGGCTAATCGCAAACAGTTCACCCCTGTGAGGTGTATGTCGTATACCGCAGAAACCTTCACATGGCTTACCGTGTCTGTTGGTTTTGCTCATTGCAAGCAGTTCAGCAGAGTGAACAGTTTGGCATATATCACACACTCGTTGATCTGGCCGACCGTTTTTGTTGTGTTGCCTAATAGAAAATAGTTCATCCGACCGGACTGTATGCCGTATATCGCACAAACCTTGATTTGGCTGACCATTTCTGTTGTTGTGCTCATCGCAAACAGTTCATTCGAGTGAACTATTTGCCACGTATCACACACGCAACTCTAATCTGAATCGTATTTGATGTCTCTGTCATTGCAAACAGTTTCCATCATTTTTTACGGTTTCTTACAATACTGTTTGTAATTAATGCATCGCACACAGTTTCGTCGTAGGGTCTCTCATTGTAGTGTCGCGTTTGGACCATCCTACCGTAGTGAAACCTTCGCTTCGCCAGAGGAATCAACATCAAAAGAATTATCATAACCTAAATTACTTGATAAATTTTCAGCTCTAATACCACTAGTTAGAGTCTCAACAATGCAAAGTCATCTAGAGGCAAACTTTGTCACGAGTTCGCGTAGCTCTTGAACTATTGGGGCGTTGCCTATCCCGCGACAGTTCCAACATAAGAGATTCATTGTGTCCGGCGGTACTCCATCAGGGAGGTCACCGATCTTCCATCATTGTTTTTCAAGCTAACATTGGTATTCTTGCTCCACCACCAAACTTCTCCACATATGAGAGATACTCTGAAGTACCAATGACACAGTGACGATATTCACAAGCAATTTCTCTAAACATAGATAACTTATCCTCATCCATTCCCAATGCAACACGCATTCTTTCCACAAGGAAATTGTTCGCTTGCCAACTGATGGGCTTGGAGGAATAGTTGGCGGAATGATGGCCAAAGCAGTGCTTCCACCCCCTGAGTGGGTAAAGTTTCTGACGGCAACCTACCGTTGCCTCTCTCTGAATTAACTGTACTTCGGTATGACACGGCCAGTCTTTTGGATGAAGTTGTCGTAAGAGCACGCGCAACCGCCACTTCATGTGTTGAAAACTGTACCAAAATAACTGGTGGACTCATGGTTGAAATCGGTAGAACAACTTGGCCGTCTCGGTAGAACAGTAGTTTGATCGGACACCATGCCAGCACCCTTGGGCCAAAATCACTGTTCTGACCTTTTCAACAATCTTTGCCACAAAATGAACTCGACATGAAAGTATTTCACGATCCGGTCCTTTTAGCAACGCCACAGACCGTGGCGTTTCTTCTCCATATAGAAACACCGGAGTAGCTCGCGTTTCAAATACACATTCAAACGCCTAGCTAGTTAGCATTTCCGATCCACATGAAACGCCAAGCAAGTTGGCATTGTTGCCCAGACCGAAATGCCATGACCGTTGGCGTTTCTGTATTTGCATTTTTAGTTTAAGTCATGCATGTAGTTGGACGTGGATAGTTGTGCGTCCTTGTAGTCCAGAAGCTGTACGTGTGATGCGTACATGGCATGCAAAGCGAGCTGTCGAATATTGTTGTTGTGCGAGTTAATTGCCGAAAACCACCATATTTGGGGCTAGGGTACTCCTGAACCACCGACTTGGAGAAAAATAACGGCGTACCACCACTTTTGTGGCAAGTGAATCACAAAGAGAACTAAACGGTCTGTGCCCCGCGGCTAAGTGTGCTTCTGACATGGCCGGCCCGCTGATACGTCTTCAATGTATCAATAATTTTTGATTGTGCCATGCTATTATTTATAATGTCTTGGATGTTTAATGGGCTTTATCATTCACTTTTATATCATTTTTGGGACTAACCTACTAACCCAAAGTCCCAGTCCAGATTACTGTTTTTTGCCTGTTTCGGGGTTTTGCATATCAAACCGAGTCCAAACGGAATGAAACCTTCACGAGAGATATTTTTGGAGAAAATCACGCACGTGGAGCTTGAAAACCACTCAGGGGATGAAGCGGTGGCCCACGAGGGTGGGGGGCACGCCCCCCTGCCTCGTGGCCCCCTCGAGCGTTCCCCGGTGCCCTCCTTCTTCCTATATAAGTCTACGTACCCCAAAACCTCCGTGAACAGAGAGAAAACCCAAATTCCACCGCCGTAACCTCCTGTTCCCATGAGATCCCATATTGGAGCCTGTTCCGGAGCTCCACCGGAGGGGCATCCATCACGGAGTTCTTCTTCATCATCATCATCATCATCGCCCTCACCATGAGTTGTGAGTAGTTTACCACACACCTTCGGGTCCATAGCTAGTATCTAGATGGCTTCTTCACTCTCTCTAGATCTCAATACAAAGTTCTCCTCGGTCTTCGAGGAGATCTATTCGATGTAATCTCTTTTTGCGATGTGTTTGTCGAGATCCGATGAATTGTGAGTTTATGATCAAGGTTATCTATGAAATATATTTGGTTCTTCTCTGAACTTTTTTATGTGTGCTCATAATATCCTTCCAAGTCTCTTCGAATTATTGGTTTGGTTTGGCCTACTAGATTTATGGTTCTTGCAATGGGAGAAGTGCTTTGCTTTGGGTTCAATCTTGCGGTGTCCTTTCCCAGTGACAGTAGGGGCAGCAAGGCACGTAATGTATTGTTGCCATCGAGGATCAAAAGATGGGGTTTATATCGTATTGCTTGAGTTTATCCCTCTACATCATGTCATCTTGCTTAAGGCGTTACTCTGTTCTTATGAACTCAATACACTAGATGCATGCTGGATAGCGGTCGATGTGTGGAGTAATAGTAGTAGATGCAGGCAGGAGTCGGTCTACTTATCTCGGACGTGATGCCTATATACAATGATCATGCCTAGATAGTCTCATAATTATTCGCTTTTCTATCAATTGCTCAACAGTATTTTGTTTACCCGCCGTAGAATATCTCTATCATGAGAGAAGCCACTATAGGAAACTATGGCCCCCCGGGTCTATTCTCAACATATCAATCTACATCTACTCTACTTTTATCGCTTTTATTTGCTGTTTTTATAAACTAAAAATACCAAAAATATAAACTATCATCTCTATCAGATCTCACTTTCGTAAGTGACCGTAAAGGGATTGACAACCCCTTATTGCGTTGGCTGTGAAGTTCTTATTTGTTTGTGCAGGTGCGAGGGACTCGCGCGTGGTTTCCTACAGGATTGATACCTTGGTTTTCAAAAACTGAGGGAAATACTTACGCTACTACGCTGCATCTCCCTTTCCTCTTCGAGGGAATACAATGCAAGCTCGAGAAATAGTAAGAAGAATTTCTGGCGCCGTTGCCGGGGAGGCTTACGCAAAAGTTATATACCAAGTACCTATCACAAACCCTTATCCTTCGCATTACATTTATTTGCCTCTCGTTTTCCTCTCCCCCACTTCACCCTTGCCGTTTTATTTGCCCTTCTTCCGCCGTGTGTTTATTGTTCGCTTGCTTCTTGTTTGCTTGTGTGTGCTGCTTGCTTGCTTGTCATGTCTAGCACACCTATCATCATCACCACTCCCGAGAGTGAGGTCCTCAACTTTAAACAAAGGGAGGAAGAAAACTTAAAAGATGCTTGTTATAGAATTTGCAATGCTCAAAATAGATCTAATAGGAAGCTTTCCACTTCCATGCTTCTTCGCAATTTTTATGTTGGCATAACTCCGTGGAATAGATATATCTTAAATACCATTACCGGAGGGAATTTCTTGGGTAGCCACACCGTTGATTCTTATAATGCTATGACTGAATTATTTGGCTCACCACCTCTTATGGTCAATGGGACCGTTTTAGCTTTGGAGCATGTTATGCAAAGATTAGAAATCATTGAAAACAAAGTTGCTACGGTAGAACTGGTAGAGAACTTGGATAGAAAAATTCATAATGAAATCACCCAATATGGATCCAAGGTAGGAGTTGTTCTGAAAAATCTTAATGAAAAGGAGCACGTAGTTAAAGAAAAGCTAGATCAGGATTCTACTAGAATCAATAAGCTTGAGGATGTTATCACTAATGTGGGTTCTGCTCTTTCCGCTATAAAAACTACTCCAAATACCTCTACTAAATTATCTAAGTTCATGTATGTCCCTAAAGACAAGGGTGAAACATCTAGAATTGCGGATCTCAAATCCATAAGTGTTCACCCTAATTTTCTTACCTTTGCAAGAGACCCTTTTGACACTTTAGAATTTCTTGATTTCTTGCCCACGAGTTTGATTATTCATAGGGACAAAAAAGTGCCCAAGAACCATAAGTGCTTAATCAAAGAATTGCCTTCCAAGGATGGCAATACCTAGATTTATCTTGTATCGTGCCTAGCTAGGGGCGTAAAACGATAGCGCTTGTTGGGAGGCAACCCAACTTTATATTATTTTTTTGTTTTTGTTGCTGGTAGGGAATAAATTTTGCATCTAGCCTCTGATTAGATGTGGTTTCATGTTTTGTTTAGTGTTTGTGCCAAGTAGAACCTTTGGGAAGACTTGTGTGAAGTTTATGTGATCTTGCTGTGAAAAACAGAATAGTTAGCGCTTGCTAAAGTGGTATTCAGATTTTATTGGAGCGTGCTTTTTAGTTGATTCTTTTTGCAGATGATTGGTAGACAAATTCCGAAAATTTATCAATTTATTTTAAATTTTTTGGAGTTCCAGAAGTAGGCGAAACCTACAAATTACTATAGGTTGTTCTGTTTTTGACAGATTCTGTTTTTCGTGTGTTGTTTGCTTATTCCGATGCATCTATGAGTAGTATTGGAGGATATGAACCATAGAGAAGTTGGAATACAATAGGTTTAAAACCAATATAAACAAAGAATGAATTCATTGCTGCACTTTTGAGTAGTGGTTTGCTTTCTTATACTAACGGAGCTCACGAGAATTTTTGTCTAAGTTTTGTGTTGTGAAGTTTTCAAGTTTTGAGTATTGCTTTGATGGACTATGGAACAAGGAGTAGCAAAGGCATAAGCTTGGGGATGCCCTTGGCACCCTAAGTAAATTCAAGATAATCAAAAGCCTGAGCTTGGGGATGCCCCGGGAAGGCATCACCTCTTTTGTCTTCATCCATCGGTAACTATACTTGGAGCTATATTTTTATTCGCAACATGATATGTGTTTTGCTTGGAGCGTCTTGTATAATTTGAGTCTTTGCTTATTTCTGGACACACCTATTTGAGAGAGTTAAATATGGCCTAGAAATTATTAGAACACTCTATGTGCTTCACTAATATCTTTTGAGTTGAATAGGTTTGCTCTAGTTCTTCACTTATATCTTTTAGAGCACGGTGGTGGTAATATTTTCTAGAAATTGTTGAACTCTCATGATTCACTTATATCCTTTTGAGAGTCTATTAAAACAGCATGGTAATGTGTTTAGGCTAAAGAAACTAGTCTTCACATGATAAACATCCAATGTCAATGTAGTAGAAAAATTCACACTAAGTGCGATGAATAGAATGAGATGTTGGATGCTTGATAATTGTTTTGAGACATGAGGATAGTGACATTACAGTCATGCTAGTGGAGTTATTATGAAATTAAGAAATACTTGTGGTAAGGTTAGTGATTCCCGTATCATGCACGTATGGTGAACCGCTATGTGACGAAGTTAGAGCATGAGGTATTTGTAGAGTGCCAACCTTTGTGTGGAGGTCGGGGGCGCGCCATGGTTAACTCCTGCCAACCTCCCCCCTAGGAGCATGCGTTGATTGCTTTGTTTTGATGACTCATAGATTTTTGCAATAAGTATATGAGTTGTTATGACTAATGTTGAGTCCATGGATTATACGCACTCTCACCCTTCCACCATTGCTAGCCTCTCTTGTACCGCGCAAATTTCGCCGGTGCGATAAACCCACTATATATCCTTCCTCAAAACAGCCACCATATTGTTCCTCAAAATAGCCACCATACCTACCTATCATGGCTTTTCCCTAGCCATTCCGAGATATATTGCCATGCAACTTTCCACCGTTCCGTTCATATGACACGCATCATATTGTCATATTGCCATGCATGATCATGTAGTTGACATCGTAGTTGTGGCAAAGCCACCATGCATAATTTTTCATATATGTCACTCTTGATTCATTGCATATCCCGGTACACTGCCGCAGGCATTCATGTAGAGTCATACTTGTTGTAGTATCGAGTTGTAATTTCGAGTTGTAATAAAAAGTGTGATGATCATCATTATTAGAGCATTGTCCCATGTGAGGAAAGGCCAATAAAAAAAGCATATGGCCCAAAAAAATAGATAGGGGCTAATAAAAAAGAAGGAGAAAGCCCCTACAAAAAAGAAAATGAGAGAAAAGAGAGAAGGGACAATTGCTACTATCTTTTTTCCACACCTGTGCTTCAAAGTAGCACCTTGTTCTTCATTGTAGAGAGTCTCATGCTTAGTCACTTTCATATACTAGTGGGAATTTTCATTATAGAACTTGGCTTGTATATTCCAACGATGGGCTTCCTCAAATGCCCTAGGTCTCCGTGAGCAAGCAAGTTGGATGCACACCCACTAGTTTCTTTTGTTGAGCTTTCATTCATATTTAGCTCTAGTGCATCCGTTGCATGGCAATCCCTACTCACTCACATTGATATCTATTGATGGGCATCTCCATAGCCCGTTGATACGCCTAGTCGATGTGAGACTATCTCCCTCCATTTTGTCTTCTCCACAACCACCTCTATTCCACCCATAGTGCTATATCCATGGCTCACGCTCATGTATTGCGTGAAAATTGAAAGGTTTGAAAAGATAGAGTATGAAAACAAGTGCTTGGCTGAAATCGGGGTTGTGCATGATATGAATATTTTGTGTGAAGAAGAGGGAGCATAGCCAGACTATATGATTTTGTAGGGATAACTTTCTTTAGCCATAGTATTCTGAGAAGACATGATTGCTTTGTTAGTATGCTTGAAGTATTGTTATTTCTTATGTCAATATAGACTTTTATCTTGAATCCTTCAGATCTGAACATTCATGCCACAATTAAGAGAATTACATTGAAAAACTATATTGGTTAGCATTCCACATCAAAAGTTCTTTCTTTATCATTTACCTACTCGAGGGCGAGCAGGAATTAAGCTTGGGGATGCTTGATACGTCTTCAACGTATCTATAATCTTTGATTGTTCCATGCTATTATTTATAAAGTCTTGGATGCTTAATGGGCTTTATCATTCACTTTTATATCATTTTTGGGACTAACCTAGTAACCCAAAGGCCCAGTCCAAATTGTTGTTTTTGCCTGTTTCAGGGTTTTGCAGAAAAAGAATATCAAACGGAGTCCAAACGGAATGAAACCTTCGCAAGATATATTTTTGGAGAAAATCACGCACGCGGAGCTTGGGAACCACGTCAGGGGATCAAGAGGTGGCCCCCGAGGGTGGGGGGCGCGCCCCCTGCCTCGTGGCCCCCTCGAGCATTCCCCGGTGCCCTCCTTCTTCCTATATAAGTCTACGTACCTCAAAACCTCCATGAACAGAGAGAAAACCCTAATTCCACCGTCGTAACCTACTATTCCCGTGAGATCCCATCTTGGAGCCTGTTCCGGAGCTCCACCGGAGGGGGATCCATCACGGAGTTCTTCATCATCATCATCATCGCCCTCACCATGAGTTGCGAGTAGTTTACCACAGACCTTCGGGTCCATAGCTAGTATCTAGATGGCTTCTTCTCTCTCTCTGGATCTCAATACAAAGTTCTCCTTGGTCTTCGAGGAGATCTATTCGATGTAATCTCTTTTTGCGGTGTGTTTGTCGAGATCCGATGAATTGTGAGTTTATGATCAAGGTTATCTATGAAAGATATTTGGTTCTTCTCTGAACTTTTTATGTGTGCTCATAATATCCTTGCAAGTCTCTTCTAATTATTGGTTTGGTTTGGCCTACTAGATCTATAGTTCTTGCAATGGGAGAAGTGCTTGGCTTTGGGTTCAATCTTGCGGTGTCCTTTCCCAATGACAGTAGGGGCAGTAAGGCATGTATTGTATTGCTGTCATCGAGGATAAAAAGATGAGGTTTATATCATACTGCTTGAGTTTATCCCTCTACATCATGTCATCTTGCTTAAGGCGTTACTCTGTTCTTATGAACTCAATACACTAGATGCATGCTGGATAGCGGTCGATGTGTGGAGTAATAGTAGTAGATGCAGGCAGGAGTCGGTCTACTTGTCTCGGACGTGATGCCTATATACAATGATCATGCCTAGATAGTCTCATAATTATTCACTTTTCTATCAATTGCTCAACAATAATTTGTTTACCCACCATAGAATATCGCTATCATGAGAGAAGCTACTAGAGAAAACTATGGCCCCCGGGTCTATTCTCAACATATCAATCTACATCTACTCTACTTTTATCGCTTTTATTTGCTGTTTTTATAAACTAAAAATACCAAAAATATAAACTATCATCTCTATAAGATCTCACTTTCGTAAGTGACCGTAAAGGGATTGACAACCCCTTATCGCGTTGGTTGCGAAGTTCTTATTTCTTTGTGCAGGTGAGAGGGTCTCGCGCGTGGTCTCCTACTGGATTGATACCTTGGTTCTCAAAAACTGAGGGAAATACTTACGCTACTGTGCTGCATATCCCTTCCCTCTTCAAGGGAATACAATGCAAGCTCGAGAAGTAGCACCCGCATGTCGGAACCACGTGGCCAGGGCTAACGGCCGAGGCAGACGTCTGTTTTGTCTGGGCGTGAGTGAACTCTGCTTCCTCTCCCTCTTCAATTCAGCTCGCTCTCATTCCCCCCTTTCCCTTCTCGCATGCGAAACAATGGCATCTTGGCCAAACACCGGCGATGTGGACGGTGGCGGCGATGGCGGTTCCAGGTCCGGCCACGCTGGCGGGCGGAACCCTTTGGGCCTTCAGTTTGTGTCTTTCTCTTCAGTTGCTGGCGGCCCGCCCTCGCCGTGCCGCGCGCGCAGCTCCTGGTCGGACGTGTCGCCGGCGGTGACGGCGGTCCCGCGCCATTCAACGGGTGGCTCTAGATCCAGATTCATGGACGATGAAGGCGCGGAAGGCCAATCCTATGGGGAAGATCTGAGCGGGTCTGCGCAAGTGGCTGCGCGTGTGCGGGCGGATTCAATAGCCGGCCATACTAATGCCTGCGACGAGTACGACCTCTCTCTCATTTGATTTCCTTCCTAGCATATTAGGTTGTAGTAGTTTTTCATTTCGGTTGTCTGTCTATTAGGGTTTGGTTCATCTAGTTTAGTTTAACAAGCTAAAAATTAGATTATAGTTGTCTCTGTACTTGGTTCTAATTCAGCTATTTAAGTTCAACAATGTAGTAGTTTTTCATTTCTGTTGACTGTGTATATTGTTTGTCTCTGAATATTGTTTGTTTCTGAATATTGTTTGTTTCTGAATATTGTTTGTCTCTGAATATTGTTTGTCTCTGAATATTGATACATACAGTTTATATTTACATGTGCTATTCTCTTGCATTGTAGGGTGAACTATGAGCAGTGGGAAGTTCACATTCAGTTCCAAGGGTGGAAATATTTGAGGACTAAGATGTATAGGAAAGACATAAGACATTTCTATCTTATGTCATTGGTGCTTGACAATGGCTACAGTGAATCAGACTGTCTGTACTACATGAGTGCTGATGGCATAGGATTGGATGGTTTTAAACTTCTAGACAGTCAGATAAAGGTGGATGAAATGTTGAGGGAATATCAGGGTAGCAAGGAAATCAGTTTGTCGGTTATTAACGGCAGGAGGCAGCAGGCAATTGTACCAGCAGCAGCACCAGAAGTAGCACCAGCAGGAGCACCAGATATATGTGATAAAGAATACACCATTGATCCTCCTGTACTTTTTGAAGTGAATGAAGAAGGTGTGGCACATAAGGAATTTGTTACATATGAGTTGTTACTGATGGGCACACAGCAGAGTGTATACTATGAGCCCATCAAAACAATGCCACCTCCCCAGCTAGAAAACAATGACTTTCAGAAAGAAGACAGTCCAATTATTCACACATGGATCTGGATTCAGATAGTGAAGAGAGTGGAGAGTATGTACCTGGTGAAGAAAGTACAGATAATAGCTCTGATGAAGATATGAATAACCAGCAGTAGTGGACTGTGATGGTGACACTGAACCAGAGGACATTTATGATGTTCCAGTTGTTGAAGAGGAAGAGCAGAGTGAAGAGGAAGAAGATGCAACTGAAGATGATGCAGTTAGTGAAGTGCTACCTGTTCTGAAAATTGCAAAGAGAGTAGGACCAACAAAAAACTCACAGTCATCAGCAAATGACCCAATTGAGCCTGACTAGTTTCCTTCAGATGATGAATATGGAAATCTAGGTTTTTTGGATTCAGAGGATGATGATGGCAATGAGCACATGTCCTTCATTATTCCCTCAGGAAGAAAAACAAGAGAAGATAGGAAAAATGATAGAATTTGGTATGATGAAAATAGACTCAATCCAGAGCAGCAATTCTGTTTGAAGCTCTGTTTCAAAGATGTGTACCAATTTAGGAATGCTCTTGTTAACTTTCATATCAAGCAGTTGAGATCTTTCAGATATCACAGGAACTGCAAAGACAGGGTAATTGCCTGGTGTGATCACAAGGACAAGGGATGTCCTTTTTTCATTTTTGCTTCTTAGATCAAGAATGAGAAAACATTTTGTATCAAGAAGTTTAGAGCAGAACATATCTGTCCAACTAGTGACAGTCATAGCATAGTGAGTTCCAAGTGGCTAGGTCACAATTTCCTAGACACTATTAGATCAGACCCAAACACAACTGTGCCAGCATTGGTAGACAAGGCAAAGAGGAAATTTGGAATTGAAGTTCCAAAGATGATGGCATGGAGAGCTAAGAAGAAAGCAAAGGAAATTGTTCTGGGAGATCATAAGAAACAATGTCTTAAATTGTCTGATTACATTGAAACTGTCAAGTTATGCAATCCAGGCTCAAGATGCATTGTCACAACTGTCACTCCTAAAAGAACACATGAAAACCCTCATCCAGGTCCAAGATTCCATGGTCTTTTCTTTTGTCTGAATGCACCCAGGGAGGGTTTTCTCAATGGATGTAGGCCCTTCATTGGTTTGGATGGTTGCTTCATTAAGCTGACAACAGGAGCACAAATCCTAGCAGCTACTGGTAGGGATGCCAACAACAACATGTATCCCATTGCCTTTGGAATTGTAGGAGTGGAGGACACACCTAATTGGAGCTGGTTTCTCACTCAACTAAAGTATGCTCTAGGAGGCACAGAGGGCAAATTTGGCAAATACACCATTATGTCTGATAGGCAAAAGGTCAGTTATTTGCTATCTTTACTTTTGTTTACCATTTTGTACATAATTGTCTAGCTTTGCCAATTAGGTATTAACATTTAGGTTTACTGTGCAAGCATGGACTACTTAATGCTATAAATGTTGTATTTCCAAACTGCCCACAAAGATTTTGTTTAAGACACATTTATGCAAATTTCCAAAGAGCTGGATTTAGAGGCGAAGATCTAAAAAATGCATGGACAGTGCTATCTATTCATACACAAAACATGGTTTTGATGTTGCCATGGCCAATTTGAAGAATGAATGTGACGATCCTTGGAGGTGGTTGTCTGGTATTCTAGTCCACACATGGGCTAGGCATGAAATGGACACTAACTGCAAAACAGACCTAGTGGTTAACAACATAAGTGAGGTTTTCAATAAATATATTTTAGATGTTAGAAACAAATCAATTGTGACAATGGTAAATGGAATCAGAGACAAGTTCCTAGTCAGGTTTGATGGAAAGAGAGAAGGTGGAGAGCATGGAAGGTGGGAAATAGCTCCAACTTATGTAGGGATGTTGGAGCTCAACAAGAAGTATGCTAGAGACTGCAAAGCAATCAGGGCAGGTCCAAACTTATGGCAGGTCACCAGCGGCCCAAAGACATATGCTGTCAATCTTCTTGAGCACACTTGTGGATGCAGGAAGTGGGACATGTCAGGGTGTCCATGCAACCATGCTTGTAGTGCTATTTAGAAAGGCAAGATGCAACCTGAGGACTTTGTCAGTCCATTCTTCAAGGAATTTATGTACTTGGTGTCATACAAACCTATAGTGTATCCAGTTCTAGGAGAAGATGCTTGGGTCAAGACATATCAACCTAATATTGATCCTCCTATTTTCCAGAAAGAGGACCAGAGTGGAAGAAAAGAAGAAAAAAGGAAGAAGGGCAGGTTTGAAGTGCCTAAACCCAAAGATTCCTCTAGAATGGCTACAATCAAATGTGGCAACTGCAAGTTAATGGGCCATAGGTTTACTAACTATTCACAACAACTGAGGCCTGATCTCCAGTTAAGGAAGAATAGAAGCATGGTAAAAACTATCAGATTTGTCATTATTTTTTCTGCAAGCAACAACTGTAACTTAAAGTGTCTTTGTATTTCAATCTTAAACTGCAGGAAAAGAGAAGGCAGAAGGCAGAAGCATACATTCCATCAGCTGCTGCTCCAAGGGCACCAAGTGGAGAAGGTAGTTCTTCTGCAGCAGTGCCTAAAGCAACTACAAAAGCACCAACTGCTGCTACTAGGTCATCCATGGCTGCTTTCACAGCACCAAGGCCAGCAACAAGGGCTAATGCTGATAGTTTCTCTATTGGTACTTCATCTACATCTACTGGATCTAGAAATATGAGATTAGTGAGAGGTGGAAGAGCTGGAGGAGTCTCAACTACTGGTACATGCTCAAAGAAGAAATCTCAGAAATATGCAAGACTGAAGAGCTACTTCTTTGCCAGTGGAAATGTTTGAACTTATGGGAATGCCACCCATGTAACTGTGTTTCATTTGGGTACTGTCAACTGTGAACCTACGTAGTATTTGAGTGATGTGAACCCGTGTTTCATTTTGGTCCTGTCAACTATGAACCTATGTGCTGTTTAAGTGATGTGAACCTATGTGAACCTGTGTTTCATTTTGGTCCTGTCAACTATGAACCTATGTGTTGTTTAAGTGATGTGAACCTATGTCAACCTGTGTTTCATTTGAGTGATCTCAACTATGAACCTATGTACTATTTCACTGATGTCATCGAGCCCTCGACAAAAACCCAACCTAATATAGCCTAGCATAAAGTAGGGGTCATCGAGCCCTCGACAACTACCCAACCCAACCTAATATAGCCTGGCCAAAAGTAGGGGTCATCGAGCCCTCGACAACAACCCAACCAAATATAGCCTAGCCTAAAGTATGGGTCATCGAGCCCTCGACAACAACCCAACCT
>LR738711.1:577655607-577674896 GCA_902687465.1 Secale cereale | reverse complement strand
AAAAGTAGGGGTCATCGAGCCCTCGACAACAACCCAACCAAATATAGCCTAGCCTAAAGTAGGGGTCATCGAGCCCTCGACAAGAACCCAACCTAATATAGCCTAGCCTAAAGAGGGGTCATCGAGCCATCGACAACTACCCAACCTAATATAGCCCAGATATAGTGGCCATCTCAACCATATAAATAGCATCATTCTACTACTCATAACATGTCTAGTATGAAACTTTTTTCAAACACAAAATAGGCACAAATAAGGCATTGATAGCATAATCCAGAAGCACAATTTCAGTACACATGTCTTGAAATTTATTGTGATACAAATAGCATATACTAGTACAACAACATGAAATCATTCATCAACTATATCCTTTATCTTCCTGATCTTCCCCTTGGTGGCCTCCTTCTCTTTGAACAGGTCACCTATGGTGTACTCCAAATGCCTTTTCTCTTGCTTGAACTTCCCCCTCTCCTCCAACAACATGTCCCTCTCCTGCTTGAGCTGCTCCATCTCCTACAACAGCTTCAACTTCTCTAAGTTCTCTTGGTCTCTCTCTTTATTTGCTTTGGCCCTTAGCACCTGATGTATATTAGTGTCTGCTTTGGCAGCCAAGTTCTTCTTCTCAAGCTCTTCATCCAGGTCACTAAGAGCTATCCGTGCATTGCCTAGCTGGGAAATTGCATCCTCCTTGTCAGCCACCATTTTTGCAAAGTCAACTTTAAAGAACCTCGGGTCATTTTCCATCTTCCTCTTATCATGCAGTACCTTGAAGACTTCTTCATCATTAACTACGTTCTGTCTCAATCTGTCAGTCAACTCCTTCTCATACATATCCCAGATCCTAGCTAAACTTGTCTTTAATGGGATTGGCCACTCTGCATCAATCCATTCCACATATGTGCACTTGGGTCCATCCTAAGAATGTGTGTGAAAAACAGAAATAGCATTAATTTTATTTTTTGATAACAAATACAGAACAATTTACTGATAAACATGCAGAACCACTGAGCTCAAATAACTGTGATAATGTCCTACTTGGTTCAATCATATGAATGACCTATATAATTGTGAAACTGTTCTACTTGTAATTAACAACTACAAAAACTGAGATGTAGTAAAGAGCTCAAAATTTCTGCACTGTCTACTTCTGTAGATACTGATGAATAGAAAATAATTCACAAAATCAGTAAAACAACCATTCCATGAAATGTGTACAATTTAACACATAATTGCACTACTAACTTACCTTTTGTGCACAACCTAGAAACCTCCTGCCGCTATCGGTGGATTCAAACGCCACAAATTTCTCATAGAGGGATCGATGCTCACAATGTGCAAGATGATTCAGAGCAAGGCCGCACCATTCATTGCACTCCATGGTCACAGGTGCCTAAACATAAGGAAAAAGTGTTCTAATTCTACAAGGAACAGAAATTCCCCTTATACCTAGAACCCTAACCCTAGATGCACATTGCCAAAAGCTTACCTTGCTCACACACTCATAGTCAGACGACGAGGACGAGCCCGAACCATCAGACCAAGACACCATCTCTCCCTCTCATCGGCGATGCGGCGGCGGTTGGCGTTGACGGCGGCAGCGACAGGTGCAGCGCCAGAGGGGAAAGGGCAGAGGAGAGAAGAGAACGAGCAGAGCGGTCGAGCTGAGGGGACGGAGGAGTTGTCGAGCGGAGGAAACGGACGTTTGTCATCGGCCGTTAGCCCTGGCCACGTGGTTCCGACAAGTGGGCCGGCCATGTCAGAAGCGCACTTAGCCGCGGGGTACAAACCGTTTAGTGCTCTTTGTGATTCACTTGCCATAGAAGTGGTGGTTTGTTGTTATATTTGTCCAAGTCGGTGGTTCAGGAGTACCCTAGCCCCAAATCTGGTGGTTTTCGGCAATTAACTCTAGTTGTGCGAAGCGGCGTGTCTGGCGAGACGCGTGCTGCAACATGAAGCTGGAGTCAAAAGGCTGGACGAGTAACTAGCGCTGGGATAGTCTGTTACCCCCGTTTAAAAATATATGACTCAACTTTATACTAGTTATGACTCAACTTTGTACTAACTAGTATAAGCTTGAGTCATCTATTTTGGAACGGAGGGAGTAGTTGGTTAGTGCATGATAGTTGCATGGCCGGGTCGTGAAAATCGTGGAGAGATTCCAGGATTTGTTAGCAGCCCGACGCGTGTGTTAGAATTCCGCTCTCACGATTGTTCACATAAAATTGTACAAACACACGCGCACAATTTTTTTATCAAGGATACATCTCGTACCTTTTAAATTTCTCATTATTGTCTTTTCTCCTTTTCTCTTAGTTACAATCTCAAGGCCACGTATATGCACACACAGGTAACCCTCCTTTGCAAACCTACTCGAACATGATGTGTACTAGAAACTAACGCGGACTCAACTTTCCCAATCTAAGTGGACACATACTAGAAAAGCTAAGAGCATCTCTAGCAGACCCCTTAAAATCGCAAACTGCAAAACTGAAATACAGGTTAAAAAATGCATTTTAAGGGTTCATTTTAGCATCGGCCGAACAGATACTGTAAAACAATCTATAAAATTGGAATAAAGAGCTCCTTTCTCCACTCCGGCCGCTGCCGCCCCTTCCCTCAGCCGGTCGCGTCCAACCCTGTCGGCCACGCCCCATGTAACGCCCCGGACACATCCGTCGGTGGTCGTTACTCCTGGCGGGATCTAGACTGGCCCCACATATCAATACTAGTCTTTTCTGCGCATTTTGTCCTCACTCGTGCGCATCCGGGAGCAACTTCCCGGTCGGTCACCCATCCTGAAACTACTCCAAGCTGAGCACGCTTAACTTTGGAGTTCTATCCGAATAGGCTCCCAGAAAAGAAGGAATTCCTTATTAATATGAGTAGTCTATCATCCCTAATAAGCCAGGCCATCACATACACCCTCACTCAGAGGAACCGACGTCCTCGTCGGGCCACAGGAACGTTCCCTCTTGGCACAACCGTCTGTGCTTCCAGGACAGCACATGTGCCATGCCGTGTGCCACGACGGGTCACAAACGTCATGCACAACATGACTGCAAACTGTCCGCAAACATCCGTGTAACCGCGAGGGTCGGCTCTGATACCAACTTGTAACGCCCCGAACATATCCGCCGGTGGTCGTTACTCCTGGTGGGATCTAGACTGGCCCCACATATCAATACTAGTCTTTTCTGCGCATTTTGTCCTCACTCGTGCGCACCCGGGAGCAACTTCCCGGTCGGTCACCCATCCTGAAACTACTCCAAGCTGAGCACGCTTAACTTTGGAGTTCTATCCGAATGGGCTCCCGGAAAAGAAGGAAGTCCTTATTGATATGAGTAGTCTATCATCCATAATAAGCCAGTCCATCACACCCCATCGCCGACAGGCCATGCCGCGTCACCCGTCGGCCGCGCTCTGCCCTTGTCGGCCGCGTCCCATCACCGCGACGGCCGCGCCCAGCTTCGCTGGCCATGCCCCGCCGCCTTCGTTGTCCGCGCCCTGCCTTGCCAGCCACGCCCCGCCGCCTCCGCCGTCCGCGCCTTACTCTATTGCCAGCCGAGTCGTGCCCCTTTGCCTACCGCGCCGGGAGGATTCCAGCGGCCAGGCGGAGGTGTAATGCCCAGGATGGGACTAAATCTCCTACGTGTCGAGGCACGACTTAGAGACTTAACCCCATGCTGGAATGATCGCAAGTCTGGTATCTTTGCACAACTCATGTAAAAGAAGGGGATGGAAAACATAAAATAGTTGGCTTACACTCGCCACGTCACACAAATACAATACATGTCTCAAACATCATACATTTAAAACATCACTGCCCTTTAAGGGTAAAATCCAAAAGATAAGATACCAAACATAATTTAAATCCACAGGTCGGACCGAATCCTAGTAGAAGTCACCACTACTGATCATCCAGATAACGAACATAGTATCGACTACACTCCTCGTCGTACTCCCAGTCTAGCTCGGTGCCATCACCTGAATAGCTCACAGCTGGACCTGCATCTGAGGGTGGTGAAGTAACTGTGAGCCACAGAGGACTCAGCAATCCCGTTCCCGGGTAACAAGACTATTTAAGCCTTGGGAGAGGATAAGGCTGAAGAAAAGAATAAGTGTCTGCAGCAGCAACTGGCAACTAGCTTACGTGAGAGAGTGCGAGAAGAGAAGGCCTCGGTCGAGAGATGATCACGAAGTGATCCTAGCTACAACACGTCAAACATAACCCCACCGTGTTCAACTCCCGAATCCCCATTCGGAAATTGACAGTCACGGAACACACGCTGGTAGTGTATTAGAAACATTGTGTCAAGTTATCTACAACCGGATATTAACAAGCTCCCATCTGCCACATAACCGCGGGCACGGCTTTCAAAAGTTCATAACCCTGCAGGGGTGTTCCAACTTGACCCATTACAAGCCCACGATTCGCGGAGTCGCAACTCCAAAGTGGGAAGACCCGAGTATTCTTGGAATCCCGTGCTCAAGATACTCCGAGTAAGGCTAATCCAGCAAATCCTCCCGGTGTGTCGACACCCTGATAGTAGCCGCGCGTATCTAAGTCTCAGGACACGACCGGATGTGTCATCCTACAGGTGTATGCCAGATACCTCGGGTTGCCCCAAGGCGGCCCCGCAGTCTGCTCGTTTTGGACCAACACTCATGTGGAGCACTGGCCCGGGGTTGTTGATTAAGAAAGAGGGTTAATTACTCCCTATGCAAGTTATTTAGTTATTAGGCAAATAGTACCAATGTTGGGACTTGCTGGAAAAGACTTAGCACTTAGCGGTTTATCGAGGGGGTCCCATACACCCCAACCGTGTTAGGAACGCATAATCAAGGAACATAACACCGGTTTATACGGTTCCTAACGGCATGAGTGGAACAAATCACCAAGCAAAAGGCTTAGCCTTCCACCCTTGCCAATATATAGATGATTTCATTTTAAGCATTATATATAGTGTGATACAACCCAACAAACTTCAATATGAAGCAAGCATCTTCGATCTTCACCTGCAACTAGCAATGCTATAAGAAGGGCTGAGCGAAGCGTACTTAGCCAAGCAACGGTTTGCATAGGTAGGGTGGTTAAACATGGTAATGGTTACAAGTAGGAGGCTGACAGGAAAGACATGGGCATCGAGGCAGAACTATAGAGCGGAACTACTAGCAATAGGCAAAGATAGTAATGTTATCGGGGTTCGGTCATCTTTCCTGAAGAGAAGTCGTTCGGATCGTAAGAAGGGTCCTCGTGCTCAACCTCGTTGGTAACCTCGTGCTCGTACTCGTACTCGGTCTCAGCTTCCGGCTCTAAACAATACAATCACACAAGGCACGAATCAACAAGATGCAATGCGCACACCAAAATGATGGATGCATGATGGATGCACTAAGGATGCACACGGAGCATGGAAAATAGCACTCAAGCAAAACACCTCAAAACATGATAACAATAAGATATTATGAATCTACACAGAAAATCAATCAAGTTTCATATAAGACTCGCTGAAATCGGAGCTACGGGCTAAAAGTTATGCCCGAAACAAGAAATAGATGAAAGCTGAAAATTACAGCAACATAGCAACTTCGGAGCACAAAATAATTAAGCTACAGCACTCAAACAACATGGCAAAGAGCATGAACATAAACTAGACATAACCTACAGCAAATAAGTCCAAAGGTGCACCCCCAAAGGAGCCACGGATCAATAGCAATAAGCTTGGACATATTGAACTTGACAATAAAATTCTGACAGTAGAATTTTATTGAAACTTTGGAGCAAAAGTTAAACATGCTACAACCACTTAAATAAGCATGTGAGAACATGAATGGAAAGCCAACAATATCTACTACAAGGAACCATCAAAATCCACCCCAAAACTATCATGGTTTGTCCTAGAGCAGCAAGCAAACATGGCATCGGAACGTTACAGATTTCAGACAGTGAAAATCCACTAAGTGTCAAAACAGCAGTTTCATCATGGCATCTAAAAGAGCAAGTTTAAGTCACCTCGAAACTAAACATGGCAAGTGGTAAGCACCACATCAACGTACACATGATGGTGATTCCGAAACACACAAGCATGCATCTTGGAGATAAATACAACGATAGCAATGAGCTCAACAAGATGGCATTTCGTAACAAGTGAAACAACATCACAGCCACATGGTACTTTGCAACGGAGATAAACATGGCAAGAATAAATCTATCATGAAACCTAACACAAGCAACATGTAGAGCATGGCAAGACGAACACGTGGACATGTCATTTGCATCATTCGGACAAACGAGCTAAAAGATATCACATAGCAAAGATGGCATAAAAACATCACATAGCAGCAATTATATCGGGATGCACTCTTGCAACAGAAAAATAAGCACCTAGATGACCTCTAACATGCATGGCACAAAGAGATGAAACGTAGTGCTAATCACCACGAACGTCTGGACATGCTATATGCGCAAAACGGAGCTATGCACAAAAAGTTATCAGCAGTTGAAACTAGCATCAGACAGATAAAACTGGGGCTTAGGGGATTAGAAATAACCTAGATCTCAGATCTGAGAAAGTCAACGGGCCCGGGCGTGGATCCGGCCCGGCGGATCTGCGGCGCTGGAAGGAAGGGCGGCCCGGTGCGGGCGACAGCCCGGGAGGAGGAGGGAGGCGGCCCGGCGATGTGGCCCACTCGGCGGAGAGGCGAGGCCAGCCTGGCTGGCGCGGCGCGGCCCGCTCGGGCAGGCGAGCGGCTCGCCCGGAGACGGTGCGGTGGCGGCCTGCGGAGAGGAATCGGCCCAGGTGGATCTGCGGCTGGATCGGCCGCTGGGCCTTGGCGGCGGGGAGCCCAGGCGGGCGAAGGGAGCTGGCCGCGGCGGCTGGCGGCGAAGTGGTCCAGGGCAGTGGCGACGCTGCGAAGGAGGGCGATGGGCCTTCGGGACGCGGAGGGGAAGTGGTCCAGGCCGTCGGGTGAAGTGGTCCTGGCGGTCGAGGGAGGAGGGGGGGTTGACCCGATCGAAGGAGGCGGCTGGTTCGGCTCCTCGTGAGCCTGGCGGCGGGGTCTTCGGTGAGGAGAAGCCAAGTGGCGGCTGGGGGCTGGTGGATCCGAAAATAAATAGGGGAGGGGAGCTAGAGGTTAGGGATGCCCAAAATGGCATAGGGGGGGTCTATATATAGCAGATTTGCTAGGGTTAGGGTTTTTGGGTGTTTTGGAGCCCTCCGATCGCGATCCGACGGATCCGATCGCGAGGGGAGTTAGGATGGGCCAAGAGGAGGTAAGTGGGCTGTTGGAGGGATGTCTTGGGCCTCAAAGTGGAGGCACTTTGAGCCCACACGAATAACTGTTGGGATAGCAAACGGACTCCAAACGCGACGAGATTTGACAGGCGGGTTACACACGACAAAACAACACCACACGACAAGTCTCGCGCCACACCGGTAACGTTACACGGCCAAACACCAAAGTAGGCCTACGGAACGCCACGGACACGTGAGGGAGCTCCGGAACGCGAAACGGACAACGGGAAGGAACGCGTGGAACCGGATGCAACCGACAACACAAATGCAATGCGATGCACATGACTATATGATATGAATGAATGCCACACACTCACACAACAAAACGACGAAAACCCGAAAGACGAAGAACCCGGAATGGAATAGATGGAGCCGGAGATATATTATATGTCCAAAAGGGAAAGTATAACATCCGGGGCATTACAGGAGGATATGGGAGGCCGCAGCTATGTCGAGCTCGTCCAATTCAAACCGACGGCCAGCGATTGCGGCGCCTATCGGGCTTTTCCGATGTGCGGTGATGAATTCCGACGAGTTTAGGGCGAATTTCGAAAAACTCCGCGGCGGCGTGTTTGCTCCGACGAGGTTTGACCGGTATACGGGCCCCCTAGATTCGGCCCTCCAACCTTCAAAGATAAGGGTTTCGAGTGTGCATTTGCGGTGGCCCTTAATTTTTTTACGGGTTGAACCACTTTTACGATTTTTTTCTGAACATTTTTTTCGCCCAAAACTGCAAAATGCAATTTTTTTTACGAGTTTGACCATTTATATGGGGTGTGCTAGAGATACTCTAACCGGACTTAAACTGCTACCTACACGTTACAATGGCTAGACTCCTAATCATACTATACTACAACTATTACACTAATCACCGGCAAGGCTGATTGCAACAGTACTAGTTTTAACCAACCCACGTATGTTTGGATTATTCTAACATTCACTTCCTAATCCAAACATTAGATTCATTGCTGGACGAGACATGCAGACAACCACATGTCCATATGGTCACACCGGTTGCCTTCGGTGTCGCGACTTACCGGACTGCAACTTCTTTCTTCTCGCAACGATGGCCATCACTTCATCATCATCCTTTTTTTCATACCGACTTGTAGACTGGACCAACGATTACTCGGACTATCAGCCACGCTGCGACATCTTAGCGTGCTACGTGCAGACTAAACACATAGTCTCATGCATGAACTCAACTTAACTGGTGCGCGTCCTCTTCACATTGATCTTCATCTTCTCGCGACTACTTGCACACGGAGAGACACATCTATTCACCCGCCACATCTTTTTCCTTTGTCGTTAGTGGCACAACTTACCAAACGACACCTCCTGTCCAGCGGCAACACAACTCGTCATATACGTGCAACTCATCTTTATCGTATATGAACTCGCCGGAACTTCTCCACCACGTACGGAAACGCAAGGCACGAATTCTTTTTTCCGCCCGCTCTTGCTCGCAATTCTCCTTTGCCAGTGACGCATCTCAACTGCAGCAGAAGACTCACACACCTGAGCTCTTGGACGCACCTTACAAGAACTCGTGTGCACACCTTGACGACAGCTCGCAACTTTGTCGCATCTTCCTTGCTTCCCCGAACGATGATCTCAATGATTTCCTCGGTGTCGCAACTCCGCATGTCTATAACCATCAACGATCACCAACGCCTTGCCTGCGACAGCGTCCTCGCCGCCTTCTCGTCATCGCTCCGCCAAACGACTACCACTAGATCCTCCTCGTCGCCTCTCGATTGACTATTGTCTGCTCCTCCTCGTCGCTGCACCACCCAGCGACTATATCACCCGCATCACCTCGTCGTTGTACCAACGACTCTATTGCCCACCCCGAGGCGTTAGTCGGGTCGCCACCCTGGGGCAAGTGCATCTTCACCTCAACCTTACTCTAGATACAAATTGTTAGAATTCCGCCCTCAGGATCGATCACATAAATTGCACGAACACACGCGCACAAAAGACTTTTGCCAATGGTACGTCTCGTACCCTTTAAATTCCTCTTTATTGGTTTTTTTGCTTTTCTTTTGGTTACAATCTCAAAGCCACGCCTGTGCTTATATGCAGGTAACCCCCGTGTTGCAAACCTACTCGAATATGGCGTGTACTAGAAACTGACACGGACTCAACTTTCCCAATCTATATGGACACATACTACAAAAGCTAACCAGACTTAAACTGCTACCTACACGTTACAATGGCTAGACTCCTGATTATACTAGACTACAACCAGTACACTAATCACCGGCAAGCCTGATTGCAACAGTACTAGTTTTAACTAACCCACGTATGTTTGGATTATTTCAACAGTGCGTACATGGAGGACTTGCTATTAATGGCCAGTATGGTAGCTGGGCATGTGTGCGCCCGTGTACTATTTAAGTTGTAAAATGTGGCGAGGACACGCTATGACAGGACTTCGAGAACAACTCTGTAGAAAACAAAATAGCCTTGCTTGGGATTGTCCATTCATCTGATACCTCTGTAAAAGCAAGAGAGGTCGACGAGCTAAGTCATCCTATCCATCCAAACCTGCAATCTGATGGTTTATATTCCTCCAAAATACCAAATAATTTTATGCTTTAATTACCCACCATGCCATTATGTTAATTAATTACCCACCATGTCATTGGGTTACAATCCTCATAAACACGTCCGATAACAAAAATGAGGCGTCCTGCGACCATCGGCAGTTTTGGCCACCGCCCGACCTCTTCCCCACATCCTCCCCGCTAGCCACCGCCGTCTCCGTCTGCACGCTGCCGGACCGCCGGACCACCGCGCCCACTCTCCAGCCGCTCGGCCGCCCCGTCCACGCGCCGCCCGGTCTGGCCCCTCCCCGCCCCGTCCACAATGCGCCGCGCCCAGCGAGCCATCAGGGCCGCCGCGCCCAGCCGAGCCGCCCGGGCCGCCACCATGCCGCCCGGGCCGCCGCCGCGCCGCCCGGGCCGCCTCCTCCCCGTCCGGGCCGCCTCCTCCCCGCCCTATCCACACGGGCCGCCGCACCCAGCCGAACCGCCCGGGCCGCCGGCGCGCCGCCCCTGCCCCGTCCACCTGCCGCTCGGGCCGAACTGTCCGGGCCGCCGGCGCGCCGCCCGGGACGCCCCCGCCCCGTCCACGCTGCAGGTGCTGTACCACTGCCTGGTTGCAGATACGTCTTTTGGTTTAATTGCACAATACTTGCTGTTAGTTCTAATTCATGCTGCTGTCAGTTGTATGCTTGCTGTTAGATCTAGGCCTGTTAGATCTAGGCAGAGATAACTTCAGTTTTGTTTGGTGTTTGCCAATGTGGCCATAGCACAACACCACTCCAAGCTCGAGAAGGATTTGTGTTTTGTGCCATAATCATCACGTATGTATAAAAATATAAGTGAAGAACACACTAGACCTCTCCTAGGCACATGCTGATCCATTTCATATTCTTCTAAATTTAAGAGTCACCATTTAAATTGCCCTGGATTAAAGCTACGTGCACTGATATTTATTAATTGTTGAAGCTCTATTTTTTTTTCAATTTTGGCTAGGATCTCTCGATGATGATCAGCAGTATTGCAAGTTTGGCAGAAATAAGTGTGTACTGGTCAGTATAATTATATGAGGATAATATCCGGATACAAGATCCTTTCCTGTTTTTCATGGAGTTAGATAACAAGATGGTGCGTTGCATGTTGCACATTCAGGATTGCTACATAATTAGCATGTGATCTTTAGACAAGTGAATGTCAACCGCCATTGTCAAATGACAATGAGAAGAACACCATAATCTAACTGCCATTGTCAAGTGACAAAGATGTTTCATGTGTCATGTCGACAAGGGTGTTTGATGAGAAATCCAGGAATGTTGCATGTGAGGTGGATCAAGGTAATCTATATGACGTAGTGAAGGATAAACTCCTCTCACTCATGTTGTTTCTGGATATGTTATTTTTCGGTCATGTAAGGAAGCTAAAATTTATTTTGGCCACGTGATTTCCGTAAACATATCATTTGAATATTTCATAGAAAGTTCCCCTCATAGCAAATTGTTGTTTTTCTTCTACGCAGGAAGTTGGTAGAATATGCAGCCTTCAAAGCAACGGTTTGTGAATTTTATGCCAGGAGAGCCTTTTTAATTTTAATGCTTGAGTCCTAATGTTTCATTTCTCTGAGCTTTTGTGTCCTAATATTGTTCTATTCTATGAGCTCTTGAACATTTCCCTACACAAAAAAGATCTATAATAATTGCCTTCTAAGCCCAGTGATAGTTGTACACATCATTTATTCAATCCTAAATTCTTGGATGGGCAACGTATATTAGATGAGAAAACATTTAATCACATGTTTGTTGTACACTGAAGGTTGAAATATTAGCTGTTTGCCTCCAAGGAATCTACAGGTCTGATCCAAGCAAGTTATTTTGCTCCTATCTGATCCTAAAAAGAATGGCATGACAGAATAAAGTATAGGCAATTCACAGTACTCATATATACAAGTGCATCAATTATTCTGCTTTTACACGACCGACCTTTCTTTCTATAAGCATACATCTTTGTGCAGTTTTTTGGTTAATTTCCGTGTATTAGCTTTGACTTTTGTCAGTTCTGATGTTAATTACTTTGATCTGTTTCAGTGTGCTGAATGTTGAAACTGAGGTTGTAACTGAAGAATATTTTCCTTTCAGTTTAAATTCCTTTGTAAAGATTCGGTAAGGTTCTTGAATAGTTTAGAGGTCGAAGGATGATTAAAGAATTATCTGCTGATATCTTCCAATGTTGGTTGAACTACATATGCTTTGCTTACTGGATTTCTAGATAGAAATAACAGAGGATATGTTTTTGACAGACTTGATACTAAAGTGAATGCTAAACACTGTTCTCACAAAAAAACTGGACGAGCGACGTATATTAGATGAGAAAACATATCAACACTGAAGAAAGGGGGGTTGTATATTTTCAGATCAGCAAGGCCATAATAGTTGTATTTTTCTCTCTTTGGTTGTGTAGTTCTTTAAGTGCTCCAGAAGTCCTCTGGTGTGTAATTAAGGCGTCCAGACCAATGGCCTGTTACATACTATAGAATCCGGCGACCAACATGGCAGAACCACCCTACACGACAGGGAGTAATTCTTGCAATGGTGGCGGTGGTAGCAACCCAGCCCCTTCTCCCTTGCCTGCTCTAGCGGTAATGGAGGCGAAGACAAGTGCCAATAGGATAGGTTGCTATGAGCGTGTGAGAAGTGGTAATGCTCTGCGCCCTCTGCTGGGGCAGCAGCGCGGCCCTTGCCATGTGCCTCGGCTTCTCCGTTGGATGGGAGGTTAGTGGGGGAAGGGATATTTGGAATTTGTGGTCATCTTTGTAGAACAACTTCAGGGATAATTAATGTAAAAAGGGGATATGAATGGTTCTGGGTTCGGCCGGGGAGGCGATGGCGGTGCATGTGTAGCGGGAGCGGCAGCAGCTGCACGGCCATGACGGACAACCAGCGGCGCAAAGCAGGTGCAGGTGGCAGTAAGAGTAAGTATCACTTGTCATGTTTAACTAATGGCCAACAAAGAGTACGTATCACTTGTCACTCACTATAGGAAGAATACTGTTGTGACAATTATATACATATATGTTCCAGTTGGTTGCTCAGTTAGTATTAATTTCTTATCGCTTCCTTTTTCTTGCAGTCAAGTTTTGAAACCAGGCTTTGATGAGAAGTTCATCCGTATATGGGACCTCTACCTCATATACTTTGCCGCTGGTTTCAAGTCACGAGCAGTTGGAGATCATCAGTGCATCATCCCTTACACAACTGCTACTGCAATTGACTCCTTTCCAAGTGCTGATAAGATCTTTCTACAGAGCTTAGTGGCACCTCTCTTCTTAAATTTACTAGAATTTTATTTAGTTGCCTTTCGTCTAATAAGATGCACCATGCTTACTGTTGAATAGTTTATCAAATATAAATTCTTTCAGCATATTTTTTATCAACTGATAACTTTCAATCTTTGCTTATTTCATTAGATCATGCTTACTATTGGATATGCACATGAATAACTAAAGGCGCCATGACATTAGGCATTTCCTTCATTTTAGCCTTTTAAACTTATTTATATATCTGTTGTCAATTTAGTGTGATTTCTTCTCCCGAGGGTATATTCATCTTAGTTAGGAAGGTCTTTGTATGTCTTTAGTCATCCTAAATTGTGTTGGTTCGTTTTCAATTCTGGTTAGCTTTGCGAAACAATAATTTTTATAGCCCTTTATCTGCCCATGCTCAATTTCCTTATTCTGTAACCATTCTAGAATAGCAGCCTTTCTGCACTGCTAAGATGTTGAAGCACGGTGACATGTTTAGCTCTTGTTTAATCTTTTCAGAACTAAGCTTACGGTAGAGGAAGGGTTGCTTGCATGACATCCGTGTCATAGAGAAAATGTTAAATTCCCTCTCTCCATTTCCTTACCGTGAATCTAATGTTTTATTGATTTGTTTTTACCTTCTAGATGTTCTGCAACTATATACACAATAAGATAATGTATGTCTAAACTGTAGTTTCACTCCAGGAGAGGCTGAAAACTGTTCGACTCCTCCGGCTCGCAGGCGGTGCCCGTTATTACTCCCATGGGTGGCTTTACCGCTGCCGTCGAGCCTTCAAATTATGAAGATAACAAGCAGCCCAAATCCAAGAGGAAAACTAATTCAGTTCTTCAAAGACTTCTATTTTTTTGGTATCTTTGTTCCAATTTTGCATTGACACCATGTTCACGTGGACAATGTTTCTATGTTCCTTTGAAGTTCACCCAAGAAAATAAGCATTCTGAAATGTTCATCGGATATTTGATTGCATTTTTAGTATACAATGGACTAAATAGGCTACGCCCTTATATGAGCCGTGGAGATGTTCATCCAGGCGATTGCCATTGATTTGCGATATTTTCTCTATAGTTATGATTTCTCCATGGTCTTCTTGAATTACACATGGCATCGTCAAATGATAATTAATGGGGTTGTACTTCTCCTTTTGTTTATAGAGAAGGGGCATCCTAGAGTATGAATTAAAAAAAATATACCCTCATGAAATTGACGTGGTTTGATTGAGACGTGCGTTGAACGTGCACGCTTACTAGTTAGTGAGATTTCAATCCAATCTGAAATCTGCTTCTTAGTCTTCTTCCCTGGGTCAACCATGTTGGGTGCCCCCGACGAGATCGATTCATTTGCCATCCTTGAAACCCTAGCCCGATGAGAAAAGTCGGACTATGAGCGAACCCTAACCCCACAGCCCCTCCGGCGGACCACCAAGGTCGGGAAGCAGTGCAAGGACCATCCCATAGGCAACATGAGTGGAATCCTTGCAGGGAATGGCGAGAGGGAAGCAAAATATCGACGATGGCGGCAACCATCTAGAGGATGTAAACCCTATCGAGAGGGAAGTGGCAACCATATTCCTGGCCAATTGTGCCTGATTGTATTGGCTCGACGTAACTCCTAGATCGACCCATAGACTTTTTATAAACATAATAATGGCAACACTTTATTTATCAATTGACAACATTATAAAGAGTCTTCCGAATGCAATCCGTAGCAGAATGAAAAACACACATTCTACCATAATTTTTACATTACTTGGCTAGCACGCGAGCCTCTACATGCAAATGCCGACAAATATGCAGGTACATATTTCGAAGGAGTTGAAGGAATCATGTGATCCATCATAATGTGGACATTATTGCCATCACCAATGCTCCATGTGACATCATAGTCTACGTTGCGCAGATACTTCAGAAAAGCGTGTCGGATACTGCCTCGATACTCGGATACTACCCCGTTACGTCCCGATACGTATCCCTTGAGTATCCTTTGATTTTTTGATTTAAGAAAAAGAAAATAATGTTTGATACTCTTGGTATACTTCTGCGATACGTTTTGAATACCTCAAACCCCTTGTTCGATATGAAATCCCCTCAACAGTAAAGACACACGTTTTGAAGATTCCCAAGATGGGAGTGAGTTCATGTCAAAACATGACTGCCAATGTTCTTATTCAGTTGAGAGGTAAGCAAGAGATAGTCAATGCACTGATTGGAACAACAAACCTAAGGAAATCCAACTGTCAATTGATGAAATTGGACCAAGTGCAAGAAAAGAATGGGGTAATCCTATTGAGGCATGCTTTGACTTTAAATCTCCTTATTTTTCCAGACTTTTAATACTTTATATATATATATATATATATATATATATATATATATATATATATATATATATATATATATAATATCTATATATAAAAGTATCCCCGTATCCATGTTTCTAGAAAATTGACGTATCGGGCGTATCCCCGTATCGCGTATCTGATACGTATCCAAGTATCCATGCAACGTAGAGCACGGTTCAAAAGCTCATGGCCGATAAGGATGCCATGCCAAGTAGCAGAGGCAGAGGCATTCCAAAAATATGCATGAGGGAAATATCGTTCCTTCAGAACACAAGCGCACAAAGATGATGTTGCCATCCTTGCTTGCCCAAATGGTGAGGGTTGAAGATGTCAATTTCTCAAAGACCCATGCAACAAGAGATTTGGGCATCGATAACAAACCCCAAGATCTCTAGTGGAGTTTCTTTTTACCATATTTTCTACACCACCACTGATCAACCATAATTTGATGAAACTTCTCACATGTGGCCACATGAAGTTGCAAGCAACTCATGATGTATGTTAGAATTGCCCCTATAACTAACTTCTGGAAAGCTTCTTTACCATGTCTTGAAATAAGACGATCTGACCACCAATGAATGCTACGCTAAGCACGATAAGTCAAAAACTTGAAAATGCTAGTTGGTGATCTACCTACATTAACGAGCATACCAAGGTATGTGGCATTGAGAGATTCATTTGATACTCTCATTATGGTTTTAACCCTCTATTTGGCACCTTCCGAATAACCATGAAAATAACAATGATGATTTACTTTGCTGATCAGCTGACCATACCCATTGAAATAGAGGTTTAGGTTGATTACATAGCATCCACACTACGTGTGTCACTTCTTGCAAAGAAGATGCCATCATAGGCAAAAAGGAGATGTGAGATGGATTGACTAGCCACAGTTCTCCTTCTGAAGTAATTGTCTTGACACGCCTTCAGTGCACAAAAGAAACATGTAGGTGTTTATTGGGTCTCCTTGATGAACTCCTCTCGAGAGAACAATGATACATCCATTTTGCACCATGTTTTCCTAATGTATAATGTTGTTGGTCATTATTTCACTTTCTGATGCATTTAATGCCTTTTCTCTCTTAATCTGCAAGATCTACATGAAGAGGGAAATTACAGGCAGCTGGAACTCTGGACCTAAAAGAGCTACAATAGAGATAGCTATTCTACAGAGCTCCAAATGACTTGAAACTTCATGTATATTTCTAGTGAATATATAAAAAATATTGGAATGAAGAACCACCAGAGGGGGCCACCTGATGCTCACAAGGGAACAAGGTAGCCTTGAAGCCTTGTGGGGCCCACAACAGCCCTCCGATGCCCTCCCGCTATATGAGGCATTTTTTCCCAGAAAAATAAATAAGAGAAGACTTTTGGAATGAAGCACCGCCACCTCGAGGCGGAACCAAGGCAGGAGTATTTTTGCTCTCTGGCAGAGCAATTCCGCCGGGGACACACTTCCCTCCGGGAGGGGGGAATCGAAGCCATCGACATCACCAACCATCGTGTCATCGTGGAAGGACGAATCCTCATCAACATCTTCACCAACACCATCTCATCTCAAACCCTACTTCATCTCTCATATTCAATCTTTGTCCCAAAACCTCAGATTGGTACCTGTGGGTTTCTAGTAGTGTTGATTACGTCTTGTAGTTGATGCTAGTCAGTGTATTTTGGTGAAGATTATATGTTCAGATCCTTAAGCATATTCAATACACCTTTGATTTTGAACATGAATATGTGAGTAGTTACTTTTGTTCTTCAGGACATGGGAGAAGTCTTGTTATAAGTAATCATGCGACATTGGTATTCGTTAAATATTTTGATGACATGTATGTTGTTCTTCCTTTAGTGGTGTCATGTGAACGTCAACTACATGCCACTTCACCATACTTAGGCATAAGGGAAGGCATTGGGTGGTAATAAGTACTCCCTCCGTCCAAAAATAAGTGACGCAAAAGTGACTCAACTTTGCACTAACTTTAGTGCAAAGTTGAGTCACTTTTGCGTCACTTATTTTGGGACGGAGGGAGTAGATGATGGTCTGTGAGAGTGACATAAGCTTAAACCCTAGTTTATGCGTTATTCCATAAGTGGCTGATTTGGATCCATAGGTTTCATGCTATGGTTAGATTTATCTTAATTCTTCTTTCGTAGTTGCAGATGCTTGCGAGAGGGGGTAATCATAAGAGGGTTATTTGTTCAAGTAAGAACAACACCCTAGCAACGGTCCACCCACATATCAAATTATCAAGGTAGCGAATTTGAGTCAACTAAACATGATGAACGTGACTAGATGATAATTACCATGTGTCCTCGAGAACACTTTTCTTTATATAGAGACCTTTCCGGCTTGTCCCTTCGATAAAAAAATTGGGCCACCTTGCTGTACCTTTGTTATTATTGTTACTTGTTAATCGTTACGAATTACATTCCTACAAAACTATTTGTTACCGATACTTTCAGTACTTGTAGAGAATACCTTGCTGAAAACCGCTTACCATTTCCTTCTGCTCCTCGTTGGGTTCGACATTGCTAATTATCGAGAAGACTACGATTGGTCCCTGCTACTTCTCGAGCTTGCGTTGTATTCCCTCGAATAGGAAAGGGAGATGCAGCACAGTAGCGTAAGTATTTCCCTCAGTTTTTGAGAACCAAGGTATCAATCCAGTAGGATACCACGCGCGAGTCCCTCGCACCTGCACAAACAAATAAGAACTTCGCAGCCAACGCAATAAGGGGTTGTCAATCCCTTTACGGTCACTTACGAAAGTGAGATCTGGTAGAGATGATCGTTTATATTTTTGGTATTTTTGGTTTATAAGAACAGAAAATAAAAACGGTAAAAGTAAAGTAGATGTAGATTGATATGTTGAGAATAGACCCGGGGGCCATAGTGTTCCCTAGTGGCTTCTCTCATGATAGCGATATTCTACGACGGGTAAACAAATTACTGTCGAGCAATTGATAGAAAAGCGAATAATTATGAGACTATCTAGGCATGATCATTGTATATAGGCATCACGTCCGAGACAAGTAGACCGAAACGATTCTGCCTCTACTACTATTACTCCACACATCGACTGCTATCCATCATGCATCTAGTGTATTGAGTTCATAAGAACAGAGTAACGCCTTAAGCAAGATGACATGATGTAGAGGGATAAACGCAAGCAATATGATATAAACCCCATCTTTTTATCCTCGATGGCAACAATACAATACGTGCCTTGCTGCCCCTACTGTCACTGGAAAAGGACACCGCAAGATTGAACCCAAAGCCAAGCACTTCTCCCATTGCAAGAACTATAGATCTAGTAGGCCAAACCAAACCAATAATTCAAAGAGACTTGCAAGGATATTATGAGCACACATAAAAATTTCAGAGAAGAACCAAATATTTCTCATAGATAATCTTGATCATAAACCCACAATTCATCGGATCTTGACAAACACACCGCAAAAAGAGATTACATCGAATAGATCTCCTCGAAGACCGATGAGAACTTTGTATTGAGATCCAGAGAGAGAGAGAAGAAGCCATCTAGATACTAGCTATGAACCCGAAGGTCTATGGTAAACTACTCACAACTCATGGTGAGGGCGATGATGATGATGATGATGATGAACTCCATGATGGATCCCCCTCCGGTGGAGCTCCGGAATAGGCTCCAAGATGGGATCTCACGGGAACAGAAGGTTACAGCGGTGGAATTAGGGTTTTCTCTCTGTTGTCGAAGGTTTAGGGGTACGTAGACTTATATAGGAGGAAGGAGGACACCCGGGGGGGGGG